>JANZLC010000007.1:20251862-20268072 GCA_026413385.1 Erythroxylum gracilipes | reverse complement strand
TAGAGGGCATTCGCGATTTGCAGTGTCTTGGAATCCGAAAAGAAGCAACCTACCCACGCAAATAAGGTATTTTCGTTGATCCTTCGTGTTTTCGATTATACGTCATGTTCTTGTATGGTCTTTTTCGCAGTGTATTGTGAATACGCGAACCGTACGCGATCCAACATAATCTTATCCATAATGCAATCAACTCATTACATTGGATTTTAATGACAATTAGATCGTGACAGATGTATAAATATGCAAACATGCCTAATGAGAATATGTACAATTAGTTCATGGAAAACTTCCCAAAACAAATGATTTTTTTTAATTTGGAAATTGTAAAATGATTTAATGCCAAACAATGTATGCACGACCATCAATTTATCCTCCCACACACTTAAAATCCACAGTGTCCTCAATGTGAGGAAAGATAAAGAAAAAGCAATGCAATTAACGGAAGGCAGAGTAAGGGTAGAGAAACCCCTGAAATAGTAGATTGACCAAATTCTGTACCCTGTGTTCATATCTCCCATCAGACTATACAAATCATGGAGATTAAGCAAAATGAAACTGAAGTTAGGGTTATAATGTACCAACACAAAATCAAAGCTAGGGCGAGATTAAAAGTAAAATGCACGATTACATGCATATGAGGTTAGATGCAAATGTAATCCTATGACCCTATGATATCATTGTCCTTGTGGAGGTGGTTGTTGGTCCATGAAAACCCTCAACATGTCTTCTATTCTGGCCTGTGATGCCACGAGATTGCTCACTTCCACTCGAAGATCTCTAATATCTGCCCGAACTTCTTGCATCTGGGCCAAAATCTGAGCATCTGCTGGAACTGAACTAGCTTTCGATTGTTGTTCCTAGGGACATTCTAATTGTGCCTCACTTAATGTGGATTGATCCACCCATAAGGAGCATTGTCCGTGAATTCAAATTCCCTCATTTTGTCGACATTGACGACATCTACCTCAGTCATATAAGCCATTGCTTCATTTCACTTGACAACCTTAAGATGTCTAAACAGCTGGCTTAATAGGATTGGAAACACAAATCTCTTTGTCTCTGCCTTATGGTGTACCACTTGCCACATCGAGGTCATTATCATCTTGGCAGCATCAATGCCCTGAAATTGATCATTGTGGTAGAACATTTTATCCAGAATATACAAATCTTCGTAGCGTAGGTATCTACAATCATTGGCTTTGGGCATGACATTATGTGCCAGCAGGAAAGCTACCAACCTCGGTTCGATGACAAGGTATTTGCAGTGCATAAAGGACTGCTGATTTGTAGAACGCTAAGTAGCTTTAATCCCGAGTCGATCCAAAGCATCGTCCTTATCCCATGTACTATCACATGAACACCTGGCCCGCTTGTCAAAGGATGGAACATTGCCTTCGATTGGCAGCTCTAAATGTCTACAAATCAGCTCTTCAGTTATAACCACCGCTTCCCCATTGACTCGGGAAGTGAGCATAGTGGTTGTTTTCTGGCTTCTACACTGAGGTTAGCATAGAATTGTTTGACCGCCTCTGGGTAATATGCACCTTTGAGGGTCAACAATTTTCCCCAATGAAACTTGTCTGAATTTGCCCTTACATGGCACACTTCATCAATATTCTCAGCCACTGAGACTTCAATCACAAATTTGTTGTTTATTTTCTTATTGTACCACTCTTCGCATTGTGAATTGATGAATACGGGTTGCTCTGAAATAGGTTCCCCTGTTTCTCCGACCAGATTTTTCCCTCTAACTAATCGAGAGGATTGGCTAGTGTTCTTCCTTACAGATTGCTTAAACCACGACATCTTACGGTAGCCTCACAACCCGCAATAATTTCAAACAAATGGATCTCAACCTCTAACAACCAAGCAACAATTTTCTTTCAAACTCAATCTCACAACTCCACATAACCAAACCTTCTCAAATCCAAACACCACTTGAACTTTAGTTCAATCAATCCAACACTTCAATATAAATCAGCTCAAAATCAATAAAAAATATGAAATTCATCTTCAATCTCATCCCACCATTTCAACAGAATCTAAAATTCAATTCACTCTCAACCCAATACTTCAATATAAATCAGCTCCTCCACCTTCAATACACAATCTGAAACTCACAATCTCAACCCAATACTTCAATACACCAACCAACTCTTCAAATTCGATAACACAATCTAAAATTTATCTCAGTCTCAATCCACACTTCGATATGTAACAATATACCAATCAAACTCAATAGTATTAAGCACACATTGAAGAACACTTACGTATACCCAATAGAGGCAGAAGTTGCATGAAATCTGCCCAAAATCTCACGACAACCCTACTATCGGTGCCAATAAGTGACTGAAGAGAGGAAGGCGATTTGAGAGGCTAGGGCTGGGTGGGACGGAATGTCATGGGGATGGGGTTAGTGAAGGGCAGAGAAAGGGACAAGAATGAAGAAAAGTATGGAAAATCTTAGGCTAGAGGGTGGCTGTTATGGACGAAGGTGAGAGAGAACGCAGGGGAGACCAATAGACGGTGATAGGTTAGAGAGAAAGTGCGGGAAAAGAAAAGAGAAAAAGGTGTTTTAAATCTGAATGTAATCAATGTCCGTTAAGCGGACATCTTTACTAGTCTGTGTGGTTGTTTGGAAGGTGCATGTCCGTTAAGCGGACATGATGTTCGCTAAATAGACCTTTATGACTTTCTTTTGCTGTTTTGAAGCTGTAGGTCTGTTAAATGGACATTATGTTCGTTTAACGGACATTTACGGGTCTGTTTGCACTGTGTTGAGTCTATAGTCCATTAAATGGACTTTCTCGGCCTTTTTCAAGCTTTTCTCACCTTGTCCACTCTTCTTTTGTTCCTTTTAACCATTCAATGATATCATAGGACTACATGCATGATGTATGAGTGCTTAAAATAAAACAAAGAGACATTGCCACTTAACTTCTTCACACTTAACATAGGTCTTACATCCAGGGTTGAAGAGTCGTGATCCCGCTATTCCTCATGTTATTGGGAGATGTCATTAGGATGTCTCAAAAACATTATCCCTATGCACACACACAAACTAGAATAAGAAGATGTGACAAAAATGAAAAATTTTAAAATAACAAAAGCGTTAGAAACATTGGGTTGCCTCCTAATAAGCGCTAGATTTAATGTCCTCAGCTAGACTCGACCACCATGACATCAATTTTTGAATACGATGGTGGAAATACATCTAACCATTTTTCCCTCCAAATAGTGCTTTAAGTCAATGTCCATTGACCAAAAAGGGCTCTTGATCATCCCTTCTAATCTCCACAACTCCATGTGGGTATACTTTTGTCACCACAAAAGGTCCCGACCATCTTGATCGCAATTTCTCTGGGAACAATTTTAAATAAGATTTAAATAACAAAACCTTTTGACCAGGTTTAACTTCTCACCAAAAGATATGTTTGTCGTGGAAGGCCTTAGTTCTCTCCTTGTATATTCGAGCATTCTCAAAAGCATCCAGACGAAATTCATCTAACTCATTCAACTCCATTAGTCTCCTTTGTCCAGCTTCCTTGAGATCATAGTTCAATTTCCGGATTGCCTATAACGCCTTATGCTCAATTTCAACCGGAAGATGGCAAGATTTCCCAAAGACTAATCTATAAGGAGACATTCCCAAGGGAGTCTTGTATGCTATCATGTATGCCCAAAGAGCATCATCAAGCTTCAATGCCCAATCCTTTCTTGAGGTATTAACAGTTTTTTTCAAAATTTGCTTGATTTCCCTATTATATACCTCAACTTGGGCGCTAGTTTTAGGGTGACAGGTGGTTCTAGACTTAAAATGACACCCATATTTTGCCAATAGAGATTTGAATTGATGATTATGAAAATGCACCCATTGTCACTGATTATAGCTCTTGGAACACCAAATCTTGAGAATATATGCTTCTTGAAAAATTTGACAATATTAGCTCCAGTGTTGTTTGACAAAGCTGTGGCTTCCACCCATTTGGATACATAATCAACCGCCACAAGAATGTATTCAATCCCGAAGGATACTGGAAATGGTACCATGAAGTCTAGACCCCATACATCAAATAGTTCCACCTCTAGAATCCCTGATTGAGGCATCTCGTATTTTCTACTAATGTTCCCCATTCTTTGACACTTATCACAAGTCATGACAAAAGTTCTAGCATCCTTAAAAAGAGTAGGCCAATAAAACCCAGATTCTAAAACCTTTGCAACCGTTTTATTAGTCCCATGGAGTCCTCCATAAAGAGAAGCATGGCAATGATGCAGTACTGATCGCAACTCCTCATCAGGTATACATCTTCTAATTACCCCATCAGCACACCTTCTAAAGAGCAACGGGACTTCCCAAAAATAATTCCTTACCTCATATAAGAATTTCCTTCTCTTATGTTATGAATAATCACCAGGGATAATGTCAAACACCAAAAAATTAACATGATCAGCAAACCAAGGAACATTTTCCTTAACAAACCACAGATTCTCATCAAGAAAGGCATCATTAATCGGTTCAGCTCCTAGCTTGTCACCTTGCTCAAGTCGCAAGAGATGATCAGCCACCGAGTTTTCCGATCCCTTCTTATCTCTAATTTCCAAATCAAATTCCTGCAAAAGTAAAATCCATCTGATTAACCTTGGTTTTGCATCTTTCTTTGTTAGTAGATATTTCAAGGCAGAATAGTCAGTGTACACAATGACTTTGGACCTAACAAGATAGGATCTAAATTTATCGAATGCAAAAACTACTGCTAGCAATTCTTTTTTCTATAGTAGCTAATTAATTTGAGCATCATTAAGAACTTTGCTAGCGTAATAAATGACATGTAATTTATTATCCTACTTTGTCCTAAGATGGCTTCAAGTGGCATAATCACTAGCATTACACATCAGCTCAAAAGGGAGATTCCAATTCGGTGCAGCCATTATAGAAGCTAAGGTAAGTTCCTTCTTCAACCTGTCGAAAGCATCAAGACATTCATTAGTAAATTCATAAGGAACTTCCTTTTGCAATAAAGCACATAATGGTTTTGAGATCTTGGAAAAATCTTTAATAAATCTACAGTAGAACCATGCATGTCCAAGAAAACTCCTTATCGTTATAACCAAATTGGGAGGTGGCAACTTGTTGATGACTTAAATTTTTGCTGGATCCACCATTCCATTGTTAGAGATTTTGTGGCCTAGGATGATTCCTTCTTGTACCATAAAATGACATGTTTTCTAATTCAACACGAGATTGGTTTCTTCACACCTCTATATAACCTGTTCTAAATTGAACAAACATGCATCAAAAGAAGACCCAAAAAAAGAAAAATTTTCCATAAATACCTCAATTATATTCTCCACCATTTCGGAGAATATAGACATCATGCAGCATTGGAAAGTGGCAGGAGCGTTGTACAAACCGAAGGGCATCTTACGATACGCAAATGTACCATAGGGACAAGTGAAGGTGGTTTTCTCCTGATCCTCCGGGCTATCTGTATTTGGTTATAACCTGAATAATCATCTAAAAAGCAATAATAATCATGCCTTACTAATCTTTCCAACATTTGATCAATAAAGGGAAGAGGGAAGTGATCTTTCCTAGTTGCTGCATTTAATTTTTATAATCTATACAGACCCTCCACCCTGTCACAACTCTAGTGGAAATTAACTCATTGCTATCATTAGAAATGACAATCATGCCACCTTTCTTTGGCACCACTTGCACAGGACGTATCTAAGAACTATCAGAAATAGGATAGATAATTCTCGCATCAAGTAGTTTAAGTACCTTAAATCACATAACTTCCTTCATGTTAGGGTTGAGCCTCCTATAATTTTCCACACTTGGTTTGTGGTTTTCTTCTATTAAAATCATGTGAACACAAATAGAAGGGCTAATTCCCTTTGTATCAACAATATTTCAAGCAATAGCCAATTTATGTTCACGTAACACCCTTAATAACTTCTCTTCTTGAGAGGAATCCAAAGAAGAAGCAATGATAACCAGATATGTATTTGATTCTCCCAAGAATGCATATCTCAAATGAATTGGAAGTTGTTTTAATTCAGGTTTCGGTGGGCTCAATATGGAAGGTAACAATTAAGGTTTAGGAGGGCCCAATTCTTCAATTTGGGGTCTATACCTAAAACTATTACCTTACAATCTATATGCATAGTCCACTAGCTCATCATCCCATTCATTGTCATCTATTCCTAAAGTTAGGCATGTTTCTAAGGCATCATCACATATTAATTCAGGAAGAGATTCAAATGTAAGAGAATCAATTACATTTATCCTATAGGTGACTTCATCAAAAGAGGGACCCCTTAAAACTTTGAAAATGTTAAACACCTCTTCCTCATCACCGACTCTCAAGGTTAGCTTACCATTTGGAACATCAATCAATGCTCCACTAGTGGCTAAAAATGGCTTCCTAAAATTATAGGAACCTGCATGTCAAAATCCATCTCAAGCATAACAAAATTAGTTGGAATTATAAGCTTACCAACTTTCACCAGTAAGTCCTCAACTATACCAATAGGATATCGAATTGATCTATCAGCAAGTTACAATGAAATTGTAGTTGTTTGAGTTCACCAATTCCGAGCCTGTTATAAATAGACAAGGGAATAAGATTAATGCTTGCACCTAGGTCACATAAGCATTGAAAAACATTAGATTCACCAAAGTGACAAGGAATAGTGAAACTCCCTGGATCCTTTAACTTAGGGGGTAGTTTATTCTGTAAAATAGAACTACACTGCTCATTTAAGGCTACCGTACCAAAATTATCAAACTTCTTTTTGTTGGAGATGATTTCCTTCAAGAATTTGGTGTAAGCAGGCATCTCGGTAAGAGCTTCGGTAAAAGGGATGTTGATTTGGATCTTTTTGAAAAGGTTAAGGAATTTTTGAAATTTGGAATCATCATGCTTCTTCTTGACCCTTTGAGGGTATGGTATGGGTGGTATAAAGGAAAATTCTGAACTTGGTGAAGACTCTTTCTTTAATGTTGTTTCTTTTGGCTCTTCGCCTTCACCCAAATTCTCACTTTCAGCATCCTTGGCTTCCTTCTCTTTAGGAACCACACCTTCCACCACCTTACCACTCCTTAAAATCACTGCCATACAATGTTGCTTCGGATTCACTTGGGTGCTGCTAGGCAGCTTCCCTTTACCTCTTTTTCCACTTGACTGATTTACACCTCTAAATTTCTGATAGAAACTTGGTTGGACTGAATGTTCTGCTCCATCCTGTTCATGTCTTGAGAGCTATCTTGAGCACTTTGATCCATCTTGCTCGTAAGTTTAGAAAACATATCTTCAATCCGATCTACCTTTTTCTCTCACAGGGAAGGGAATTGTTGTGGGCAGAAGATGAAGGAGGTGAGTAATACTATTTTGGTGGTGCTTGGAACCCAAGTGGTCCCATTGGTTTGGCAACCCCTTGATTCTTCCATGAGAAGTTTAGATGGAAGTTCCATCCTTCGTTGTAAGTGTTCGAGAAAGGATCAAATCTTTGACCTTGTCTACCATTATTCACATAGTTCACCTCTTCCTCTGTCATTGTTCCCTTAGTGTCCATACAACCAGCTGTTGTATGCTCAAATCTTTCACAAAGAATGTAACGATCCCTACTAGACTTGTTGTTCATCAACATATTCAACTTCTTATTAACCTCGACAACTTAGTAGGCCATGTCAGTTTTAGAACCTACTTCATTAAGAGTAGCAGCTTTACTCCTAGTCACCTTACAATGTGAATTCTCCGCAACCTTTTTGAAAATATTCCATAATTCTTGGAAACTCAAATTGCTAATATTCCCTCTAGCGTTCAAATCGACCAAGGTTTGATTATGATAAGTGAGACCATAGTAAAAGAACTGAGTCAACGAGTATGTATCAAATTCATGGTGAGGGCATTGGTTAAGGAGATCATTAAATTGTTCCCATGCTTCATGAAATTTTTCTCCTTCTTTCTGCGAGAACCAATGTATCATCTTTCTGAGTTCAAGAGTTTTGTGGGTTGGGTACCACGTCATCATGAAAATCTCCGTTACCTTATCCTAAGTATTAATGGAATCTATCTCCAAACTCAACAACCAATTTCTTGCTAATCCCTTCATGCAATAGGGAAAACACCTTAGCCTTAACTCATCTTCAGACAATCCATACAACGGAAGAGTTTGAACTATAGTATAGAAATCTCTCATGAAGGCTAGGGAATCTTCACTTGGCATCCCATTAAATTGTAGAAACATAGATAAGTGAATCTGCTTCAGCTCATAATTCCTTGCTGCCACAGTTAATCGAATGCAGGAGGAGTTGCCAACAATAAATGGCATTTGATAATCTCTAATTCTCCTTATCGTAGGATTAACAACAATCGGTTTAGCTTGATTTCCTTCATGGAATTGTTCGTTCCCTATGAAGATCTGGAATTTGATTATTGTTTGCCATCTCTCTTCTTCTTCGGGCATTGTTCCTTCTACAAATCCATTCAATTTCAGGATTTAACTCAATAAGCTGATTGTTATTCAAATTTCTTAAATGCCTTAAGTGCATACAACTCCTAAAATCAAAAAAAAAGAAAGGGTTCAAAAAAAATCAATGCAAGAAAACTTAAGGTAATAATAAAAAATATAACTAGAATTAATGGCAGTAAATATAAATAAGTCCCCTGCAACGGTGCCAAAAACTTGATCGATAAAATCTGCAAGTGCACAGAGTTATTCCTAGTACCTACAAATCGAGTATTCCAAGGTCGTCTCCCACAAGGACTAAAATACTCACCACCAAATTAATCCTAATTACTTGATCGAAATTGCAATAAACTTAAAACATGATTTGATTTGGGTAGACACTAAATTGTAAATACTGAAAAATAACAAACAAGGATAATTTGATGATTTAAACTTAGGGCTTTGGGTTCACCAACTCAAGAGATTGATTAATAAATTATGAAATTGATTGAATGACAGGTTATAATAACAATTGCAAAACTTTACTCATAACCTCTCTCAATACATACAAGAATATCTAACTAGTTGATTACCATTTCTCAATGTGTAACTTAACTAGTCAAATTCATGAAGAACAAGCAACCATAAGCTATCACACTAGCTTAGGATATCTCTATCTCTAAATCTAATGTGTTCATCTTCCTAGTGCATAAATCATATTTCACCTCTCAGTTTATCATATGATTCCTAAGATGGCATCTATGGTGATCAAGCATAGAGACAACAATGAAATGCAAGAGAGATAAACATAACCCAAGAACTTTCATTCAACACCAATCAATCCATAAAATACAAATTAATCCCCCAAATAGGTTACATCCCTCAACCCTAAATGAGGTTTAGTTCCAGAAAATGATAACAGAAACCATACAGATAAAGATGCTCAACATTAAAGAAAGAGTAGAAAGAGAAGGTAGAGAGAACACAAAACAAGATTGTTTCCAATGCTTGGATTGATCCTCTAAAACTTCTTCTTTGTCTCTTTTTCAGTGTCTCCTTATGTGGTTGCCTCGTTTTCAGTGTCCCCCACTAATTAAGTCATAAAATGAGTATTTATGTTGTCTTGGGTTCAAAGAAACCTAGTTTTTACCAAACACTTTAACTGTAGACTTCAAAAGGCACTATATGTATGATGTTGTTTGAAGTTTGTAATAGAAGTTGATGACAAGGAGACCGATGTTATAAAACCGAAACCATAGAAAATTATTGATAATTTTTCAACATGCTTCTGTCTAATTAGATAACTTAGATATGGAAGTTTCTAATTTTATAGTGCAAATTTTTGTAATGAAGAAGCCATATGGCTCACAAAACACTCAATCTCACAAGAAAAGGTTGGAAAGCTTTTAATAGGAAATAAAAGCTCTAATGCTCTAAAATAAAATAGTGAAGTACTCGAGTATAAAAGCTCACAGAGGACAAAAGCTTGGCCATAAATAAAATAAGCAAAGTGCTCTTAATAGTTTACTCAAATAACATAATAGCTTAAATAATAGAAGAGAAAAGGTTTCAAAGGATGTGGTTTCATTTAGTGCGACTCAATGCCTTTATATATCATAGATCACAATGGTAAATAACTCACATCTCTTTATTTACTTGCTAATATTAAGCAATAAATCCACAAACTCACAATTCCTAACCACTAGGATCAGCTAAGGACTAGATATCAAAAAGTAAGTGGAAAATGACTTAATAGTTTAAATAACTAACAAACAACAATATGTTAATGATGTACACTACTAAGTCAAAAGGTAACCTGCAAGTTGGTGTTGATTTATTCTATTCCCTCTTAACACTAATATCTATTCTTTTCATTATACTGAGATGATGATAGAGATTTTCAAACTTATTTCCACCTAAGCCTTTTGGTAAACAAATCTGTAGTTTGGTTTTTTGTTCTGATATGTTCTAACTCAATTTCTCTTTGCAAGGCTTTCTTTCTTATAAAATGGTAATGCACCTCCATATGCTTAGTTCTTGTATGAAACACTGGAATCTCTGCCAACCAAAGGGATACTATACTCTGGCGGACACAATTCCTTCAATAATTACATAACCCAAGTTCTTTCTTGAGTTGTAATTGATGTTGCTCGGTACTTCACTTCTATGGTTGACAGAGATACTGTTGGTTGTCTTTTGTTACATCAAGAAATTACTTCAGATCGAAGCATACAAATAGAACTAGTAATTAAGCATCGGGTATCATGGTCACTTGCATAGTCAACATCATAATAGCTAACTAGCATATGATCTCCACCTTTCTTGTACATAATACCACAACCAAGCGTACTCTTCATATATCTCATGATTCGTTGAACTACTTCCAAATGAGGTTTTTTTGGATTTTGGATGTAATTACTCATCACACAAACTACAAAAAGAAATATCTAGCCTTGTTAAAGTTAAGTAGATAAGACATCCTACCAACTATTAGTACATTGTAGCGCCATCCAAATCTTTCCCTTCATGAGCACACATTTTGGCATTTGGTTCTATTAATGCTGAGATTGGCTTGCACTAAAGCATTTCAAATTTCTTCAACAAATCTTTGGAATATTTTTTTAATGGAGAAATATTCCTTCTTGAGTATGATCAATCTCTAGACCAAGAAAATGTTTAAGTTGTCCAAGTTCTTCATCTGAAAGCAAACTGACAAATTCTCTTTGGTTCAAAGAATTTCTTCTTCACAATCTCCTGTGATAATCAAATCATCCATATATACTAGCAGAATAGCTAGCTTCTCTCCTTTAGCTTTGACAAACAAGCTAGAGTTCGCAGATGTCACTGAATAACCACAGTGAGTAAAAATTTTAACAACCTTACCATACCATGCCTTGGTGCTTGTTTTAACCCATAAAGTGCCTTCTGGAGCTTACACACATATACTTAGAATGATCTAGACTTTGAAAACCTATTGGTTGATCCATGTAGATCTCTCGATCCAGCTCCCCATGCAAAAGTGCATTATTTACATCCATCTGCCACAAGTTCTAACTTTTACTAGTTGTAAGTGCTAGTAGGACTCGTAAAGTTGTAAGCTTTGCAACTGTGCTAAACATTTCATTATAGTCTAGTCCATATTGTTCAGAGAACCCTCGAGCTCCCAGACAAGTCTTGTGCCTCTCTATTAATCCATTTGTGCAATGCTTAATCTTATACACCCATTTACAAGAAATAGGCTTAACATCTCTTGAATTTGGTGTGAGCTCCCATGTTTGATTTCGTTTTACTGTAGCAATTTCCTCTTCCAAAGCTTTAATCAACTTAGAATTTTGATATGCTTCCTCTAATGTCTGTGGTTCTTTTGCATCTGTCCCTTATACTATGGTGGCATTGGCATACTTGGGATTTGGCTTTTTACTTTTGTTGATCTTTTGAGTGCAATTAATGTATCTACTTCTCTTGGCTCATTGTCTTCGCTTAGCCTTTGGTACACACATGTTTGCCAAGGATTTTAAGCTATGCCTTCTTTGTCATCACCATTATCTGTAACCTTAGCTTCATCTGAACTCAACTGAATTTGAGAAGTTTCCAGTACCCCTTTAAAAACACCTAAGTTTAGTATTATTTCCTTTTCCGAGGAACACCATAAGGAAGCTTCATCAAACACCACATTTGGGGATATGTAGTACATCCTAACTGTTGGATTGCAACATTGTTATCCTTTTCTTTAACTATTATATCTTACAAAGATACACCTAACATCCTCTTTTTCCATCTTGCTACATAAGTGGTTATATACAAATATATAACATACATATACAAAGACTCGAAAATGATCAACAGTAGGCTTCATGTTCCATATTTTTCCAGAAGGTGAAAAAAACATATCCTTTATTGAGGAAGTCTATTGGTCATAAAGGCCACAGTCTTCATTACTTCTACCCATAATCATTCTAGAACATTCTTCGTATGAAATATACTTCGACATACTTATGCTAGGTGCCTGTTCTTCCTTTATTCTATGCCATTTGTTGTGGAGTGTTAGCATATGTGAACTAATGGCGTATTTTGTACTCCCAAAGGAAATCTGATAACTCATATGAGGTGTACTCTCCCTCATTGTATGTGCATAAACAATGAACTCTTCTACCAACCTCTGTTTTTGCTACCTCTTCAAACTTTTTAAACTTGGAAAAATTTTCAGGTTTTTCCTTCATAAAGTATCGAGAAGTAGTCAATTAAGGTCGCCATGTACTTCATCCCATTAATGGAAGCTTGCTTAATTGGTCCAAACACATCAAAGTGAATCAACTTTAATGGTTCCTTCGCTTTATATTTAGACTCTTCGTACCACAACTAGTGCACTTTTCTATACTGATAACCTACACATATAATGTCTATTCTTACTTCAAGTTATGGAAGTTCCTTCATATTTGATTGAATGTTGTTGTTGTAAAGGCTAGTTCCTATTCATCTACAACAAAGAATGCCTCAGCATTCCATTCATCTTCACTTTTATAAGTAACAACATTACTCTCCACACCCTTCTTCTTTGACCGTTAATATTTTAACATCCCATTCAGCTTTACTTTTGAAAGTAGCAACATTACTCTCCACACCCTTTTTCTTTGATCGACAATGTTTCGCCATATGATCCTTCTTCTTGTACTTTTAGCACTCTTCTTCAAACTTTTAGCTATTGCCATGGTTCTTAGAACCTCCCCTGCACAAACACTCCATTCACCTTGATGACTGCTCACCTTGTCATCATTTTTTAAAAAACCACTGACAGTGTGCTGTTTGGAATTCCACCTCCTTTTATTGGCATAGAGTGTTCTTCATTTTTTAACAAAACTCCTCCCGTTACAATTGAAAGAAATTCTTGAAACTAAAAGTGATTAATCAAGAATCAATTAAAAGAAAAGGCAATATAATTGGGATCATTACTATTTATTTAATAGAATAAAACTTGTAACTATCATAATCAATTCCATTTAACTATTATAACCAATTATATGTTTATATTGATGTATCACTTAATCATATATAAATACCAAAAATATTGTAGCAATTTCCATAAATAAATATTTATATAATTCGTTAGTAAAGCCCTTTAAAAAATATCATGGTAACATATTTTAACATGCTTCCATCTAATTGGATAACTTAGGTATGGAAATTTATAATTTTATAGTGCAAATTTTTGTGATGAAGAACCCAAATGGCTCACAAAGCACACAATCATATGAAAAAAAAGCTACAAAGCTTTTAATAGAAAATAAAAGCTTTGATGCTCTCAAATGAAACAATGAAGTACTCGAGTATAAAAGCGCATAGAGGACAAAAACTTGGTAATAAATAAAATAAGCAAAGTGCTCTTAATTGGTTACTCAAACAATAGAAGAGAAAAAGCTTCCAAGGATATGCTTCATTTAAATGTTATTCAATGCCTTTACTTAGTATAGGTCACAATGGTAAGTATCCCACTTTTCCCTCTTCACTTGCTAAAATTAAGCAACAAACCCACTAACTCACAATTCCTAAAGACTAGGATCAACTAAGGAGTAGATAATAAAAGGTAAGTGGACAATGACTCGGTAGTTTAAATAACAAATAAAGAATAATACGTTAATAATGCGCAATACTTGGTCAAAAGGTAACCCATGAGCTGGTGTTGATTTATTCAATATTTGATAGTTTCTCTTTATTTAATTTCACACACACACACACATACGCAAGCACAAGCACACATACACATATATATTATATAATTTTGTCTGCCTATCAAATTAATTTATCTAAAATGAAGATAATAATATAATATACAATAATTTTATTCCAAATGTAAGAACAAATAACTTAAGTTGTGTAAGTAACTACAAGAAAATAGTTTTTTGAAAAATTAAATATATTGTAAAAATTATGAAATATAAACATACAAGTTTCCACCATCTTCTCCTACAATCAAGAAAAGCTAAACGACAATGTTACTGAAATCATGGAACAACCAAAAATGACACCATTCTAGTTACTGTATCAAGCTAATACTAAAGCAAAAGCCAATGTAGTGAGGGCAGAAGTATATCAAAACGTTAGTGTTCGTGTTGTTTCTATAGATGGTAAAGTAATCCCTCCCAATGAAAGGGAGATCAAGAAGCTTCCAAATTAGGGTAATGTCATTGGGTGCGTTCTACTTCTCTGTGCTAATGATTTCAACCAAGGTAGGGATTCCTATCTTGACTCATGCTTCTTCATCTGCTTCTTCTTAATCCTTGATCTTCCTCTTTAGGATAAAAATGTCTTCTTCTATCTGTCGTTGGTGGAGCTGTCCAGGTGTGGAGACTTGGTCTAGAGGTGTAAACTTCTTCTTCACGATCCTTTAAGTAAACATGCTAACATTTGTATCTGTGTTATAACTGTTGGTGTTTTGGTTGTTCCAAAACTTGATTAAGTGCATACATTTCTTGTTTTTCAGTTTCTAATATATTCATGCAACGTCCATTGTTTTGTTACCTTTTATTACCATAACGTTAACAACATTCCTTGCATTCATATTTCTTAATTTCCATTGTTATTACCCCCATTGTTCTTGTTTTTCAGTATATATATACCACTGTGTGTTGCTTTTTTAATAAGAGATAGACACACAACACTACACTCTCTCTCTCTTTCTCATGTTTTTCTCTCTGCAAAATTATCTTAAAGCCATCCTTTTGTAAGCTATCTCTTGTGTACAAAAATAAATCATAGCATACATCCATCTTCTTCAAATCTGCTATCTTCTTGGTTTTTCTACTTAATTCTTGGAGACAGATTCTACTTCGCCCTTTGGAGTGTACCAAAGTTGGTGAAGAAGGTGTTCATTCTCAGGCTGGATCCCATTGTCATGCTACACTGAAGAGAAGGAAATTTCGATTTAGAGCAATAATTTTTAACGACACCTTGAATTCAGGTAAGCCCTTCCAATTTAAATTATTGTTATTTCACTAACAATAACTACAAGAAAACATGGTAAACTCCACCAATTTTATCTGTTAATTACATTTTTTGTATTACTAGCAATGTTATGGGTTTCGTACCGTATCAAAAGGTACTGAACTAGCCGAAAAATGATACAAATCATGTTTAAAGGCACTGGTCCTTAGGATCAGTCGGTATCGACGATTTCGTATTGTACCGCCCGGTATTTAAAATATGGACCAAATATCGGCCGGTACCGAAACTTTGAAAAATAGGGGGATTATTTAGCAAAATTTTCAAAAAAAATTTAAAAATTATTCCCAACTCCTGCCTCCCCCGCCCCCTTTTTCAAAGTTTTTTTAATTAGCTATTTACTTATTTAGTTCAGCTTTTATTTTGATTTCTTAATATATATTTTTAAAATAAAATAAATATTTTTATTACTAATAATTATAAATTAAAAATTAAAAGTATTTTAATTTAAATTTATTTCAATCCTTTATAAAATATTTATTAATGAAAATATTTTATTTTTAAAAAAACTAATTTAAAAATTATTATTTATAAACTAATATTTATTTTTAGAAACATTTTAATTATTAAATCAAATTTTATTGGAAATTTATATATTTGTTAATTCAATTAAAATGTATATATTTTGGACTTAATTTTGATTGATTTGTGAAATTGGTATCCAAAAATTGATGGAATTATTTGTTAAATGTTCACAGATGGTTTTCAATACCAAAAAGACGAAAATGGATCAAAAAGAGGAAAAAGATGGAAAGAA
>JANZLC010000007.1:20228245-20239164 GCA_026413385.1 Erythroxylum gracilipes | reverse complement strand
ATATATTTCACATATCCCAATCTCATTTAATTACATATCCACATTACAATTCAATCAGTCAATCACACTTAATAAGTATATATACAATGTTCATGTGACCCACTTTCAATTATTATGTTGTTGTGACTGAGTGCCTAAACTATCCTGTATCCATCATAGATATCGGGCTCATTAATACTGTCCCTTACCTGTTGTGGATATAGCAGGACTCATTGTACATATCGAGCCTTTGGCTCTATATCACATTCCGAGGCTTTAACCTCATATTCGGTGGCTACTCATGTCATAATTATCTTTATCTGATCATACATTTGTGTATGAAAGCATCACAATAATATTCAATCATTTATTATTTCAATCATTCCCCTTCTCAATCTCATTCCCATTCAAACACATTTACAGTCCCATTCCCATTTATCATATTCAATCAATCATTCATAATTTAAATCACAATTATCTTCAGACCTTGGTCCGGCATTTTACAAACATGTTGAGTAAACACATAGTCAGTCCAAATTCATATTCAAGGAATACTTCAATATCACATTCATCAATCAATACCTTGAACCTTCATGTCTGAAATCAGTACAATCAAATTCACATTCAAATCAAAAACACTCCTAATACAGTCCTGAATATCAAACTCCTAGAGCAATCAATTGTTCGGAATCATCAATGTCACAATTATATCAATATCTAATCAATATAGAAAAATCAAGTTTAATCAAAATATTATGAACAGAACACATTTCTAAATCGAGGTCACACATCTAGGTTACTCACAAATTGCGCTAGAAAGCTATTACCTTGAAGTTCCGGCAATGTTTGGATGATGGTGCTCAATATGCTCCTCTATAACATATAATACATACCCATATCAAATTTTGCACAATTATGAATTTATTTATGAACATTCATGTATATTGAATACATACAATGCATGTTCATGACAATTCCGGGTTCCTTAACATTATTCTTGTCACAAAACTCATTCATATATCAATACTCAATTGATTGATTCAAATTTGTCTTAAAACATAATTTCGGGTCCACTTTTCATGATTATTCTCATTAGGAAATTGAAGTAATTTGATAACACTTTCTTCTATAAAATTGTTCTCCCATGTCTTAAGTTTCCAATGATACTAAGATCATGCAATTTGATTTAGTATTACAAAAGGTATGCTCAAAATACTACAAACTCAGTACATTTGAAATTTTGGCTGGGGCATGATCATGCATTCAAATTGTACAACTCATATCTCTAAATTACAATATGTAAATATTACAAACTTTATACCAATTGAAAGCTAAGAGAATAAGCTACAACTTTTGTAAAGACAACTTTGTCTGATTCGGCCTACATCAATACAGTTCATTCAATAACAACAGGACATGATTTCTATCACTGGTAGGGTTACAGCCTAAGCCAAGACTAACTTTCAAGCTAAAGTTCAAGACCCTTAAGGATAGAATTAAAATTCAATTTCTTCTTAAAACTTGTAAAAAATGTCTATAGTTCAATTTAAATCAAGAATCATCTCATTTGGATAGCTACAAATCAAGATATAATCAAAATACCTATGCATGTTCAGTAAAATATTCCAGTTATCAGATTCCAACACACCTCAATATTTTCATCCTAATTCGTCATCATCAATCTTTTCCGAATGGATTTAGATGTTCATAAATTTTGGTGAAGATAAATAACAATGTGTTATGAGTCTATGGGTTCAAGTCTCATGTCATTTGGATGTCAGGAGAAGAAGTTATAACAAAAAGAACAAAGGATGTTAAGAGAAAACACTATAGCTAACATATTCTAGCAATTCCTCTTCACCAATATCACATGCATTTCAATCCAATTCAAACATCATTCTCAAACCATTTAACATGCCATAAACACTAATCTTTTACTTGTTTAGTTTTAATCCCAGCTCAAAAGTCACTCTAAATTAGTACTCCAAAGATCCAACTATATTAGCCCTTTCAAGCCACCAAACCCAACTTTAAGATCAAGGTGGAACTAAGATGATCTTCACACCATAGAGACAGCAACATAAAGGATAACTTAAAGTAACTCCCTTAATGAATAGTTTGGCAAAAGACTTCGTGTGATATTGATGCAGAAATTCAGAACATGGCAAGGATGATTTTGATGGAAACAATAGTATTCGCAGCGGAAGCAACCCAGGATCAAAACTATATATACAGGCAAAGCAATCACAATAATCGAAACAAGGCAGACCTGTTGAAGCGCAGAATCGCAAACTGGTCTTCTTTTCACAAAATCTTCTTTCCACAAATCTTCTTATCACCTGTAGCCTTCTGTTGTGTGACATTAATTATTTCTGTAACCCTTGTTTCTGGGTGGGCACAAAGAACAGATCGTGTGTTTTTCTGAAGAGTTTCTGTTTTCTAATAACTACCTTCTCTTCGATAGGAAGAAAAGCTTATATATATATAGAAGAACCTCTCCTTTCCTCTTAAGAAGTAACCGATAAGATTATACAATTTTTTATTCTACGGTTTGTAATTCAAATCAACATATTTTTCTATTTAATTTAAAATATTAATAAATAAAATTTTTAATTAAAATAATCTATTGCTTATTTAAATTACAAATAATACATGTGTGGTCCAAACAATTATGACACGATAGGGACCGCAGGAAAAAACTAATAAGACTAAAATTATAATAAGAATCTATACAGGACCAGTATATTCTTATTATAATTAATCATAAATTATTCCACTAAAAATTTATGATTGAACTCCTTATTAATTTTAACTTTCCACAATATAATAAATTATGTTCCCCATGTTAAGATTACAGATGCTTGTCAAATAAAATAAATTACTAACAATTTATTTAAATAACAATTTTAATCTTTACGATTGTCGCTCAACTTATTTCATGTGTTGGATTAAAAATCTACCTGCAGGGTTTACACAATGAAACCATATAAGCTTACTTAAAATGCATCATTATTCTCTACATCGAGACATGGATTCTATCATTAATTAATATTTCATAAATACAAATTACCTTTGTCCAATTTACCGAGTATTATTGTCCCGATAATTGAAAATCACTCTTTAATGAATTAAAGCACAAGACAATATATATTTGCTCATATTAACTAAATCAAGATTAAGAACATAAATCTTATTTCTAATATCCTCAAGAATATGTCTTAATAGTCAGTATAAAACAACCATTCTCAACTTGGCCCAGTTAAATATATACAAAATATACTAACACATATTTATATTATGCAAATCTCCAATTGAATAGAATTAAATAATTGTTCAAAGAAAAAAATCTAAAGACTATATATCTATCACAAATAAAGTAAAAGGTTACAGTTAAGAACACAAGCTTGAAGCTTCCATTGACAAAACAGCCAAGTACTTATGAACGCACATGCTTCCAAACTTCATACAATCTCACATTGGTCAAGGTGATAAATTAAAAGTAATCTTTCCCTACAAACGAAGCAAACACCTCTGTCTATACATGCTTCAAATGCCCATGCACAGATTTTGCAGGATTCAACTCCTAATAGCCAAATTTAGAATCACATAACCCAAAGCAAGATAACGAAGAAAAAAAAAAGTTAAGATTCCAAACGTCATGAAACCATTGTGAAAAAAGATAAGATCATAAAAGATCAAACAGAAACCCAAAAAAGAGTCTGCTTTTTTAAGACAAAAAAGCTGGTTTTAAGACATTAGGCAGTCAAAACTTGATAAAATCGAACGACCCTTTAAAGATCGAGGGATCCCAACAAAGGAACAGAAACTGGAAAAGCAAGAGAAGTAAACGAAATACAGAGGTGACTGAGTGACCATAAAACAGGACAGATAACATAGGGAGGGAGTGAATGAATATCGACATTTTCACATGCGTGCGTTGCAGCTTACTGGTTGCAATGTGGCAATGCAATTGTTAATTAAAAATTGTGAGATTTCTAATCGTGAAAATAGTGTTGCACATGGACATATACTTGATACATACACGCATTATACGACGCCAAAAATTTTCATATGTTGCAACTTTACCTTTTAACAACTTTACATAAACTCTTTTAAGTTAAAAAAAAAGTACATATTTTTTAAATATTAGGAAGTTCGTCAATTGTTTCAATAATTTGTTTATATATATATATATATAGAATATTCTCTAAGTCCGTTTTCAAGAAATTGAGAGCCAAGAGAAGCATCCGAAAACTCTTCTAGATGATCAAGAATTCTTACATCGCTTGTCACATTTTATAGAACCATTAAAAAACTGATTCGCTTATGTTAGAAGCCAACTTCGACAGCTCTTACATCGTTGTTTTTATTCAAATAAAATGTAAATAGGAATGGGAAGTACAGTGAACGAAGAATTTCGCAACCATGGCAAATTTTATCACTCGAGGAATATGTTCTTCGAGAAGTAAGATAATATTACAAAACTTCTTTTAGTCGGTATCTGTTCTACTAGGCTTCTTCCAGGGATTATCTCCGTAGTAGAAGGCAGTGCCAACCATAAGAGCTACAGTGGCACCCTGTGCTACAACTCGAGCTCTCATTAGTGTTTGACCCAACTGAGAATTACCCCGTTTGAAACTGATTAAACCAGCCGTAAGCACTCCTGCCGTCATAAGAGCACCTGCAACATTCCATTCATTGATCTCCCATTAGCTTCATATAGAGCTGTAGGTTGTAACTAAGACTGGAAGTTTAAGAACGTGAAAAGATATATGCACTCAACAACCCAAATGATAGAAACAGAAGGGCCATAAGAGTATAAAATGATCTCCCCTTCCAACTAACTGAAAATTCATATAGCAAGCGCTTCATGTCTAGATATACTCTTGTCAAAATACCTTTTTCTCAATAATAGACTTTTCTTTTCACAACAGGAGTTTACCATTTCTTATATTTCAGTGAAATCCAACCCTTTTGCTGTTAGTGTCTTGTGGCAAGAACGCACCTATAGTTATCTGACCACAATAACCGCATAGATACGGGAAACTGTTATCTCAATCCCTTGGACCTATATCACCTTATGGGTAAGCAGCATATACATTATCTTCAATTTTGCAAGCATTTCATACAAATTTCAGATTCTTCTTAGTTCCGTCAAAAACTTGCTAATAAACTCCAAGCCAATTTGCATCATAATTTAATCAAAACACGGTCATTGCTACCACTTATTATAAGCTAGCAACTATTCACAGGCCTAAATTTGAGAAGCTTAATCTTCTTTTGGTTCCCAATCTTATTTCAACTTTTCTTTTCCTTTTTTGAATTTTTCACTTATTTCTCAATCACATCCTTGGACAATTTTCTACACCCTAACACAAATTATCAACCCTTTTGTTCACATGTCTGAAAAACTGCAAGCTTGTGCCACATATGAATAACCTTTTTCTTTCCACCGCCATTACATCAACTTGGGCCTCCTAATCACCCATATATCTCATATACCATCAATTGTTCCATTACAACCTTAACAAGAACATGCAGTTATCATGAAATAACACATGCAGCTGGTTTCCAAAGAAGCATATCCATATCTCAAGGGAAACCATGACCTGAGTTATCACCACAGAGACCTTAAATTCCGAAAAACCATGCCAAAGAGGTTCCATTTTTCATCAAACAAAAAACCATCTTCAGAATGATATCAAAACGCACTCAGTCAGTTAAAATTGACCGAAAGCTACACTATAATGTTCTTCCATCAGAAAAATTCCCACCAACGCAGATTATTAACAAGAAATACCCTCTCTCAATCCCACCCATATAACCAAACCCTCGATCTCTGATAAAAAGATTCCACTTTTAAATACTAAACGGCAACAAAATTCCATAATCGTCGAAGGAAATTAAAAAGGAATTTACTAATTACCGACAGGAACAAGAGGGTTTCTGATCCGCTTCTTCTCCTCCATGAATTGCTCCAAGGTGGGTTCCACTGCACCCATCTTCTCCATTAACGATCTTCAAGTTTGAACCACAACCAGCAGATTTTCATTCCTTTTGTACAACACTAAGCAAGTCGGTCGGCTCCGAACCCAGACTCGGGTCAACAAGTTGGGCTTTCACTTGTTGATAATCCTTGGGCCTATTTTTAATTATAAACCCATTTTTGGTGCCACTTAACATCTGAACCGGAGTTACACAAAGATTCACGTGTCTCGACAAGAGTCTACCCACGAAAACGGAACACTAACAGGGACCCGTAAATATATATAATATATCTCTAGCACTTCTAATTCAATTTAATATTTTCTATTTTAATCATTTAACTATTAAATTTTTAGTAAAAATGTGATTGTCTCTTAAGATAGGTCATAATGCAATTTTGTTAAGTTTCTTTTAGATATTCGTGACGATGCTATTAACTCGTGACATGTTATTAGCTTGATTTTCACATTTAAATCTGGCAATGATTAACTGCCAATTTGCCATAACAAAAATTTGCATTAAATCACACAACTTCACTTTTTAATGCCACAGTAAAACCAAAAAGGTTTCGGCATAGAGGTCGCCTCCAGTAATGTTAATAGGACGTGCATGAAATACTAACAAATTACATCTTGCTCACAAGTTTAAGAGCTCTTACAAAAGAACAGTTTAAGAGGCTTCACTGATAAGATTAAACTCTTTGAACAACATAGTCATGACTTTTCATTCTTAAATATTCAAGACCCAAAGCTATTGCATATGTTTTAAACCAGAAAATGCCGGGAGGATAAGACCAAATATTTACTACTTTGCAACAACAGCAAGCGTAGATCGAATCCGGGTAAAAGAAGAAATAAGTAATCCAAGTTGTAGCATATCTTGCACCCAAAGTTAATTTGTACCTGAAGATTGATAGTTGTAAATTGCATCATTTTTAACGGGTAGTTCGGCATGTGTTTAGTTGTTAATTTGATTGTTTAGTGCATGTTTAGGTTAGAACTGTGTTAATTAGTTAAATATTTGTGTTTTAAGTGTTTTATGGGTTAAAGCATACTTTTGAACTTCAATGTTATGTATTTGAGGTGCCTTGATGAGTTTGCTAGTGTTACAGTGTTAATATAAAAAAACAGAAGAGTTTTGAAAGATACCTGAACCAAAATAGAGGGTCACAATTGTGACCAGTATGCATCGATCGTGACAGAAGCATTAGGGAGGACCTACGATCATGGCTAATATGCCACGATCGTGAAAAAAGGCTACTCAGGCCTTATCGACTTGAGTTTTCGAGGGACTTTTCGGACCTTTTAGGCACAAGAAAAGCCCTACATTTGCTCTAATTAGAAAATACTATAAAGAGAAAAAAGAGAAGACCTGAAAAGGGAGCCTCTACTTTTGCCATTTGGGGAAAGCTTCAAGGGTGAGAAGAAGAAGAGAGAGATAAAAGGAAGAAGAGGAAAGAGGAAGCGAGTCATGCGATCCTAGTTCTTTCTCCTTTCTATCTTTATTTCCATCCAGTGAATGTATGAGATGATGATGCATTGTATGATGATGGATCTGAGATTATTGATGATGTTCTAACTTTTCCTTTGGGATTTTACCTTGATTCACTGTTAATATAATTATTTGTATTTTTTGTGATTGGGTGTTGTGATTAATTGCAGTATTTGCATATATTGGTAATAAACCAAAAGGGTAAACCAGATAAAAATGGTTAGATTGGATTAATGAGAGTTAAGTAATCCAATAGACCATGTGATTAATCATATCAGTTATTGTGCAGAGAGAGATCTCGTGTGAGACCCGGTAGTTTATTAGAAAGCTTAAGATCTAATTAGAGTTGTGTGTCTTTTGTTAATTGAGAGATTGCAAATTCCATATTTCAATTAGGGTTTATGATTTAAGGTTTAATGATTATAACTCGAGAGAGAGTAATCCACCCTACGATTGTAATAGTCAGTTTTCAAAATTACTGAGAGTTAGAGTGTTAGATTACTTAGTCATATGAATTAAATCATATTAGAATGAATTTAGTGCATTTGGGATATGATTTTATGATTTCATTCACATGCATAATATGAGCATACACACATGAATTTTGATTTAGAAAAATTACACTCAGACATGTTTTGGGGTATGAAAGTTTCAAAATGATTATAATATGATTGTGCATTTCTAATGTCTTGTATTTTGATTTACCAATAAAAAGATTTGATGGATTACAATTAGTAATTTAGAGTTAATTGTTACAATTAGAAGATTGATGAATTAATATGTACATTTAGCATTAAAAAAAATCAAGTGGCAAGACAAGTTGACATGTGAAAATTTAGGATAACTAAGCTTATAAAATAAGTTATATATGGTAGTAGATTTGAGTGACAAGTGACTTAGAGAATTGACTAACAAATGGTAGAAGAACTAAGTGACATTTGGCAGCCTAAAGAGTGGACATATAGCTGGCTTAGACACTTGACAAGTATCCTTAAACTTATCTTACACCTACACCATACGACATAGACACTTCCAGAATCATCTTCATTGTATTCTGTTGTAATTCTCTCCTTCTTCTCCCTCTCACTGCTGAAACTCACTCCTCCCTCACATCTTGATTTTCTACTCTAAATTCTTTCCATTACCACCTCAAAACCTTTGTCAATTTCTTCAAAAGATAGCTATATTCTGCTGTCTTCTTCTTGTCTCAACAGAAACTCATCCTACTCCCTCATTGTTCCTGAGATGATCTTGCATACATATGAGGCAAAGCAGGCTTGATACATTGAGGTGGCATTTGAGCTGAACAAGTTAGTGAAGTACTGATCTATTGTGGCATGTGTTAGTAGAAATTATGATGACTGATTAGGGATAGATTGAATGTGGTATTCGTGTTGATATTGTGCTAGAAAATGATGAATGAAAGGGGTACCTACTGTTCTGTTTTTGGATGCATGACAACAGTAGCTTATGGGCTATTATATAGATGATTTAAGTTAGGATTTAAAGTATAATTGATGATGAATTCATGCTAAAGATAGGTGTTATTGAAGTGTTTTCAAATCTAGAAAAGTTAGGACTGCATGTATGATGGTATAAAGTGAATGGCAATGAAACAAATGACTAGATTTTTTGTGAGATATAATGCAACCAATATAGAAGCTAGACTAGCATAAAATGAAGTAGCTTTAAAGGACATGAATTCTGAAAAAATTCAAGTGATAGTGATGTCTTTAAGTATGTGAAATTCGTGTATAATTGAGGGAAGGAAGACAGTGCACAATCATGGCCTGTTACACGAACTTCTGTCACGATTGTGGCATGGTCCCCCACGATTGGGGGCCTAGTTCTGGAATGTTAATTTCATCCTTGTGTACATGTTGAACCAGCTAAGGAAAAGTCACTCTAAATTGGTGTATTTGGACTTCATTAAGGCTTAGAATGAACTTAAATTGTTGTTTGATTAATTGGTTAAGAGCTTGATAAGTTTAAGTTGTTAATTGATGTCATAACTTAAAGAATGTATTGTTTTGATATCAATGTATCCAAATCTGGAAATTATGATGTGATAAAGGAATAAAGGTGTTCTTATGAATGCAAACATGATCTTAAGGATATGAGTAATGTGTATTAGGAATGAATGAATGAGCATTGAAGAATATGAGGTAATTATAAATGAGAATTTGGGTAATTGTATGAATATTTATTGCTAGAAAAGTTTGGTGGATGTATGATTGATGAATTTGGAGTAAATCAAGCTTACTTAAGGTATAAACCTGATTGCAAACTAGTTGTATACAAGGTATAATTTTTGAATGGTCAAGATATTTGTATAAGAATAATACCCAGAAAGTCAATTGAGCATGCATTAAAACATGACACATATGTATGTGCATGATTGTATATTCATATGATTAAATAAATTAGTGATTTATGAACTACATATGTGTATTGCATGACGATAGACGCGCAAGGTGATTGTCAACATCTAGACATTGCCGAAACATCGAGGCAATAACTTTTCTGGAGTGTACTATGAGTTAACTTAGATTTGTAAACTCATTTATATGTGCTTATATATGAATGGTATGTTTAATATGGAACTTGTGTACAACTGATTGATAAATGTCGGATTTAGATCTGAGGAGTTTGATATATGTGGCATAAGTACACAAAAATGAAAGGAAATGAAAACATAGCATATGAAATGATGCATCTCATCACATCGAAATGTATGATCAGATAAAAGAGTTGTGACTAGAGTGACCAATGTGCAGAAAAGAGCTTTGAGCTTAGGATTATGAACAAGAGCCTTAGGCTTAGATAACATGGACTCAGTATCCATAGTGGATACGGGCCAGAAATGATCACGATATCCACAATAAATACGGGACAGTAAATTGAGTTGATAAGCACTTGGTCACAACAAAACAAAATGAGAATAGAAACACATGTGCATTTGCATATATTTCCTACACATATCAAATGATTGAATTGAAATGAATTATTGAATTGTTTTGAAATAGTGAATTACAGTTGAAGTTAATGGAAGATGTGTTGTGATATGCAATGCTAGCTTACATGATATGCTTGTGGAAGTATGATAAACTTTGATATACTTTTTTTTATCTGACTTGAGTGAATACATCGATGATAGTTCACTCGTTGAGTTCACAAACTCATCAAAATTGCAATGTTATTTTACAGGTTCAAGGGAGTTCTCGCTACTAAGGTGATACAGTAGAAGTCTAGTACTTGTATTTTGGGGACGAGAATGACTCAAAGATCTGATCAGCTGAATCTGAGGAGTCTAGTTAGAGTCTTTTGTATTAGCTTCCCATTTCATGTTATATTTTTGGCACTGAGATTGAACTCAAAAAAATATTGTGTAATGTATATGTGGATTTTGAATTGTAATGACACATGTGACTTTTATGTTTGTGAATGAAATGGGAAGAAATGAA
>JANZLC010000007.1:20204094-20220162 GCA_026413385.1 Erythroxylum gracilipes | reverse complement strand
CTTCCTTCTCCTCTCACCAACGACTCCTCCCTCTCCTCTTCTTCTTTTTATTTTCTTTTCTTCTTTTCTTTTATTCTTATCACTTATTCAATATCTCTTTTACCCCTCCTACAAAGCCTTAAGTCCTAAACACTTAAGTGGACTTCCTATTTTGCCCTTACACATTCTTGCCTAATAATTTCTCATTTTCACCTTATTTTACACTTACTCTAAATTTTAATTTCTCCAATGAATAATAACCAACCATAATTCGATCTATACCTCAGAAATAAATTGAAATTCATGCTTATTCAATAAAATAATTCAGGGGCCAACAATGAAGTTGAGTATTATGCTTTGAAGCAAAAATTTCATCAAATGTATTTAATGTGATGATGCATTAAATCATGATTTATGATGTTTATGAATTGCTTGATAAGTTGTGAATTTGGGAAATATATGTTACATGGATTTCAATTTGAATTTTACAATGGAAAAAATATTTCAATGGTTTTTGCTTGTTTCTCAGTTATAAACTTGTTACCCACGAGCGTAAAGCTCACCCCCTTTCATTCCCAACTCTAGGTGATGAGAAAGAGATCGGGCAAAAGAAATTCAAGGCATTTGTTTGATTATGCATATGTTGTATTTTAAGTTGGGTTGATGTAAAAATAAGACTTGAGATATATGTTGAGAATTATAGGATTTTGTATCTTTTGTTGTATTTCGAATTTTGATATTGATGATGTAATGTGGCTTGAGATGCCATTAATGCTTTGTAAACATTTATCTTATGATGTGAATTACATATGAATGGTGTATGGATGATGTGAGTTGAAATTGAGTTGTTGAACTTTGAACATAAAGTTTGGTTTTATATGTATATATATATATAAGTGAGATACTATGGAAAAGAAAGATAGGAATGGTTAAGAATCATGAGATGTTGTTAAATATGAGGAGTAAAATGAATTAAGGTTAAGAGTTTGATGAATTTCAATTGGAAGTTGAATGGTTATGAATGATGTTGCAATAGAGGAAGTGAAGTAGTTTGTATAGTGTAAAAATTTCAAGTTTTTCATGAGGGTAAAATGTACATTCTGACTTCCAAGGAAAAACTGAATTGATCTAGGTAGAATTAGCCAAAGATTCCTTTATGAAATTGTATTTTGCCTTTATAGCTTTCCAATGATATAAAGTATGCAATTTTTGGATATCGGAGCTGAAAGTTAGGATGTCGTAGATGATGTGTATACCGAACAATTAGAGTATATGAAGTGATATCAGACTAGAAAGAGTTGATTTTGGCAAGATTATGAGTAAAGGGGATGTTAGGATGGGTTTAGGATCCTTTGGAGGGGTCTTGGAGGGTGAAAATTTAGTGTCACCCAAAGGTTACATGGCCTGGCTGTGTAAAATCACACAGGTCGGCTATGTAAAATCACACAGGCTGTGTGTTTCCAGTACAGGAGCACTATTTCACTCGAAGGTTCCACGACCTGCCCATGTTAGTTTACACGGTTCGTGTTTTTTTAATTTTTGCAGTTCCTTATTTGTGTTTATGAATTGTTGAATTGAATATGAATTTGATTGACATGAAATGGAATGATGAATTGTGATTATTTTGGTTTGCTATATGACTTATGTATGGAAATTTGCTATATGAATTTTTGTGGTTTGTGAGTGTCAATGCGTCTAGTATGACACAATATGAAAATCAAGCTTTCAAAAAGTACCTTCGGGTAATCCGATTTCCATTATGAATTTGTGTGCTAAATGGGTTTGGTTAGGTCCCATAATTTAGAGTCAGTGCACTGTCTTGTTTTTAAAGGCTTCTCCCGCCTTCCATTTAGAGGCACCGGAGCTTCGATTTTAGACTCCCATAAGTTCACGGCTACACCAGACCGCTATGTGGGAAGGTGTAGTACGTTCTGTTCATAGCTGCACAGGACCGCTATGCAGGAATGTGCAGTACGTTCCGTTTTGGACCGATCCAAACTGTTTGATGTGTTATGTGTTTTTGATTTTGTTTGTGATGCATTCATGTTTGTGAAATTTATGATTTGTGACAATATTTGAGAAAATTGAGAAATAAGAAATTGAGTTTTGCAATTGTGAAAATCTTTGAAATGGTTTATAAATGTTTTGAATAGTGAAAAGTTTGAGAAATAAGAAATTTGCGAATTTTCTATTGTGAAATTTTAAAATGGAAAAAGTTTCGTAAAGATGATTTTTTGCTTATTTTTCAAATTATAAATATGTTATCCACGAGCTGTCAAGCTCAGCCCCCTTTCATCCCCATCTCCAGGTTTCGAGCAGGAGATCGGATGAAAGAAAGTCAAGACCTTTGTTCGATTTCCCATGTTTTGGGTTTTGTGTAATTTGGGATTTTTAGTATTGGTTTTGTATATGGCTTGGAAAGCCATTAATGGGTTGTAAGCATTTATTTCATGATGATGTATTTGAATTATGAATTTATGTATGGAATTGAGTTATGAAATGGTATATGAATGGGATTGGATATGAATGGCAATTGCATATTATTATAAATTGAGATATGATTGTGACTGTATATGAATGGGTTTTGATTGTGTTTTGAATTCCGGACGAAAAGTCCGATGATGTTGATGATTGAGATTTATTGAAGTGTTTTAGGTATAGGTTTGTGTTTGTTTATGTTGGGATTCCAAACAGGAGGTCCGATGAATTTGTGTAGATTGGTTTGGTATATAGAAGTGTGTTTTAAACCCTTTGCAGATTTTTGGGTTTTATAAAATGCAGCCGTTATGCTGCCCGATTTTCGATAGATTTGGTTTAATGCAAAGATAAGAATTAGAATAAATATTTGTTAAAGATGAGATTGAGATATGCTTGATTAAGAAGAACTTTTAGAATTGAGTTTTGATTGAGGATGAATTCTCAAATAGGGAAATTATTTTGTGTTGATGTGTATGAGAGTGCATAAGATTGAATGAGAATGTAAGGAATGAAAAAGAAAGAGAAAAAAATTATACCGATTTCAGATTGGTTTTAGTCTTAGGGTTTCCAACGCGACGCGACGCTTTTCGAAGATTTTCGTTTCCTGGATGTCGGAATTCAGTTTTTATTCTTCAGCGATTTACTTTCGTTTTGTAAGTCCAATTCTTCGATTTCGCTTATGATTTTGCTTCCGCTAAAGGATTTCCGATTAATTCGTTTCCTTCCGTTTTCCGTATCAGTTTGATTCGATATCTTCGCTTTATTTCCGCTTCAGATTCTGTTCGTTTCCGTTCTCCGTTTATCATCTTTCCGGTTGGGATCCGGTCCCAAGATTGGGTCCCAACAGAGACAGTGAGCGTTTAAGTGTGTTAAGAGTATAAAGTCTGCCCTTAATAGCAAGCTGCCAAATAAAGGAGAGTTTATAAAGGATTTTCTTGGACCAAATAAGCTTCATTTAAGGAACCTTAAGGGATGGGTCCCTGAACACTTTGTATCCTAACTTATTGATGAAGATACCAGACGAGAGTCTAGACCACACAATTAATTAAGATTGTATCATGGAGGATTATCTTGAAGTCCCTTTGCCTCACATGTCAATTATTGGCTTTTATTAGTTCAATAACTTTTCCTTTGGTTTCATCTTATTCCGTAGTTGAAAAGCTTGAGGAATCTAAGTAGAGGGGGCAATTACACATCAATTATCATACCATAACTAAATATTTTGTCCATTTCCCCACAGTACACTAGATCTCCTCGCATAATTTGCACCTTAAGTTTAAAATTTGAAGCATTATTCAAGACGTATCAACTCTAGGTTTTATTTCCTAGAAGTTGTGATCCTCCAAGTAGTAAGAATGAACTTATTTCACCTATAAAGTTTCTTTGTTCACAAGTGTTTTCCATATGTTGTTTGAAAGAACTTTGTTGCTAAGTGTATAGGCCATAGTCAAGTCCTCCTCATCAATAAGCAATCTACATGCGGATTCTTACATGTATCTCCTGATCATGTAGTTTCATAGATAAATAGTTATAATGAAGTATTAGACATCTCTGTAGTTAATAAATGGGAGGTACACTGCTCTCTCCAAACATGTCATATAACTCACTCCAAATTTCTCTAGAATTTAAGTTATATATAATAACCTTAACTAAATCCTTAGATATAAGAGTTTAAAATCCAAAATGTAACAATATAGATTATCTTCTACCTCTATTCATAATTATTTTAACTTTCTTTAGCTCTCACATTGGACCATCAATAAAACCTAGTTTACATTTTGCCATTAATGTTATATACCAACAACAACAACACTTACGTTGCGTATGGTTACTGTGATTCATATGCTGAGACAGAACGAAACAAAAATTTGGAGACAAAAAAAACAAAAATTAGAGACAGTGAGGTGTTTGGTTGTGATGGACAAAATAGATAAAACTGTGTTCGTCTCGAGGACAAAAATGTGTTTGGTTGTAGTTGACAGAACATAAAATACAGTATTAATAACTAAAGTACCCCTGTATTATAATATGATTAGAAATATGTGATTCATTAATTATTTTAAAACGAATGATTTGTATTAGTAATTTAATTGCATCTATAAATAAGGAATTTAAAAAATGAGTAACATACAAATTTAATGAAATGAGTGTAATATCCTGTTATCTATGTTAATGCTAGAATTGTGAATTATGAGAAATTACTGAGAAAATAATTATAATATAATAATTATATAATATAATAATTATTATAATTAATATATAATAATTATATTATATATAGGGAAGGGGTATTTCTGGAAATTGTTTTTGTGTTTTGTTTCAGAGACAGGATAAGAAATTTTTTCCTTCGGTTTTGGAAAGAACAAAAAATTTATGTTTCTGTCATCCGAAGTCAGACAAAAATAAGTTGGGTCAGTATTCAAACACTGTAAGGCATAGAATTTTTGTGTTTTGTTATCTGTCTCCACCAACAGAGACAGTAACCATACGCAGGGTTAGTAGAAATCCCGTCGAGGCGCAGATTCTGGAAAATTCTAATAATACACAGCCTTACCTCTAACTAGTAAAGAGACTGTTTCCAATAACTCATATGAAACAAAGGAAAAAATTAAAAAAATAATTTATGTAATTTGAGTTGATGAATGAAATGAATGAAATGACAAGAATTATACAAAGAATAATCAAAACTCTAAAATTTTATAGAGTCATCCTTGATGCTACGATACCTTTAATCAAAGTTATGTTAAAAAACGAAACTCTCTCACTCAAAACAAAAGAAAAGTAAATTTGGAAAAACTTATTCATGATATATTTTATTAGAGGACAAAAGGAAGATTCAAATTTGTATTTTATATAAGATAAATAGATAAATAACAAACCTTGTTTTAGAAAACGTATCATCTATTTTTGTTTATGTCCATTTAAGTTTATGCATCGCGGCTTCTACACTAGATGTAATCTATTAACAGTATTCAGTTGGCGTGAGTTTGATTACTCGTGTAAGTTTTACCTAACAAAATGCACGTGGTCTTTATTTGCTTAAGAGCAATGATTCGGAATCCAAGGTACCAAAATGTTGTTGGTCTGGATTACTAATACCCTCTCTCCATCCGACCTCGTAACCCTTGCCGTACATGAACTCTTTTCCCCGTTAAGAAGGAGCACTTTTTGACAGACGGCTCATTCTCATATCTCCCCAAACATTCAGGAACAGAAACCGAGATGGAACTGAAGGAATGCTGTTTCAGAGTGCTGCCATTTGCAGCAATGGTGATGCTAGAAAGTCTGAGTGTGGGGTTGACCACCCTAAGCAAAGCAGCCATGTCTAAAGGAATGAACAACTACATCTTTGTTCTCTACTCGAATGCTATTGCCACGCTTTTCATCTTCCCCACTTATTTCTTTTTCCTTAGGTAAAACTCAAACCCATCTTCTCTTCTTAAATCTTCGCTTTCTATTACCAAATTCATCAATTTTTCCTTCTCCCTCTCTCTTTACAGGAAAAAGAGCCCACCTATTACCTTTACCCTTCTCTGCCGATTTTTCATCCTTAGTCTCTTGGGGTATCTTTCATCTATGCTTTATTTTGATTACCCTTCGGTTCGGTGTCCAGGAAATTCATAATCTTTGAGTTTTGCAGGCTTACTGGGATGCAGAACTGTGTGATGACAGGTATAAACTACAGTTCTCCCACTCTTGGCTCTGCCATGAGCCAATTGATTCCAGCTTTTACTTTCATTCTTGCTGTCGTCTTCAGGTTTTTCTCTTCCCTTCTCTCGATTACATTGTCTGCAAAATGCATCATTTAGAAAAAGAAAGGAAATTTATTTTCATCAACCATTTTCTCAATTCATGATCTTGAGCTTCAGTGGATGGTTAGATTGCTTCTGTCTTGTGTTGGGCTCTAGGCACTGTGGCTTTAGATCAAGCATATAAGAGTGAGGGATGTTTCCTTGATTTGTTTTGTCCTTCATTTTAGGATGGAAAAGGTAGATTTAAAAAGTTCAAGAAGCCAGATCAAAATTTTAGGCACAGTGCTGACAATTGCAGGAGCAATGATTGTTATATTCTTCAAAGGTCCTAAAATAGGTGGCATCAGTTCACGTCAGGATCCAACCCCTACCAATTTGGTAACAGACAATGATTCTTGGGTTATAGGAGGCCTCTTCCTGGCAACTGGTTCTTTATGCCTCTCAATGTATGCTATTTTGCAGGTGATACACAGTGTACATAAGCTACTGAATAGTTGTATGCAATTGTTCTCTATATTATTTACCTAATAATGTGAACAAATGAAACTGATATTTGAGTGCAACATCTTGATTAAAGGCAGCAATTCTAAAGGAGTACAAGTCAGAAATGACCGTAATCTCCTTCTTCTGCCTCTTTGGAACCATTCAATGTGGAATACTTTGCTTGATAACAGTGAGAGACCCTAATGCTTGGAAACTGAATTTTGACATTGAGCTCATCTCTGTCATCTACTCTGTGAGTACAGGATAAGAACATGTTAAACTTCTTCCACAGAAATTTTCTTTGATCTGCTAATCTTATCATGCAAATGGTTTTTGTTTGTAATCCATTTCCAGGCTTTTTTTGGTACTTTTGTGACATACGCGGTGCTATCATGGTGCATAAATAAGAAAGGGCCAGTTTTTGTTGCCATGTTCAAGCCAGTGGGGATTGCTGTTGCTGCCTTATTGGGGGTCATCTTCCTTGGTGACACTCTCCAACTTGGAAGGTACTATCTCTTATCTCTCTGGTTCCTTACTCATCAGTATTCTAGTCTTTGGCCACCGACATAAAATAAGCCAGACTGGTGTAAATCACTTCCCCCCTAAACCCCCACAACCTTTATCAAAACACCATAATGGCAATGCAATTCTTACAAATCCGCTTTCATGGAAACTGAAGCATGTTTTCTTGAGTCAGTATTTTGGGAGCAGTTGTAATTGTTGGCGGTTTCTATGGAGTGATATGGGCGCAATCCAAAGAAGAGGAACAGAATGAACTGAGGCAATCATCATCACAAAAGACTCCTCTCTTGGAGTCTTGCCAGAGTGCGTAGCACAAGGTAATCAGCCCCCATCCTAGGATAACGGATAAGCAGAAAACAGATGGCTCCATAGAGGGATTAGTAGCTCAACGGGGCAAACAATCATAAATCTTTAGAATTTGTATTGTTGATGTTGATTATTGATTATAATAGAATTAAAATTTCACACTTAGCTTGAGCTAAAACTTGTAAAATCAGCATGTATCTTGCGCTTTATTAAGAATTTAAACAAGAGTACATGGGCTGAAACCAAGTAGGTTAAAGAACATCATCGACTGTAAGGCTTGATGAATTTGACTGAACTTTCAGCAACAGCTCCTGAGAAGCAAATGTATTATGAATCGTTGATCCGACTCTGACGTTCTCGCATTCTGCACTATTGTCACTGCAAATGTACCTGCTACACACCATAAGGTAGATGTGGAAGGCTTTTCTTTCCTTCTCAGAAGACAAACTCGACCAATTTGTTGGGCTGATGAGCGTAAGATCTTTACAAGGAAGCTCGTCTCTCCACCTCAACATTGCCGAGAAGGCGATAGCCAATTTACCTGAACTTCGTGTGAACGCAGAGCACTTACATTTCTATGTCCGTTAGTACTTGACCAACTGAGAATTACTCCGGCTGGAACTGATCAAACCAGCTGTGAGCACTTCTGCACTCATTAGTGCACCTGCAGCCTTGCATTCATTGGTCTACCATTAGCTTTCATATACGGACCTGTAGATAGCAAATACGATTGGAAGCTTAAAAACATGAAAAGAAATATGCAACAGATGATTGGAAGCCTAAAAACATGAAGTTGGTCGTTTTATTTTTAAACAAGATTTTCATTCTTTAATGAAGTTTGAGATATAGAGGATAATAGACATTTAAAAATCAGCCTCCAAGCCAATACAAGGATTGATTATAAAATAATAATCTGACTCCTAACATGGTTTGTAGAAATTCTGTTGTTTGGTGCAGCCATGAACAATAATTGAAATCACTTAAAGGTGAAGAACAAATCCTTAAAGGAAAAGGAACAATTCCTAAGAAGAGAAAAAGGTAACCATCTAACAGTACCAGAAAAGGTCCATTAAGAAGACAGAACCACAAAGTTGGTCATTAGTCATGAGTACGTTGACTAGCTACATTGACCATTTTATGATATTATTTTTAAGTATTTAGTTTATTTTTGAAAAATTAAATAATTTCTATAAATTGAAAAACAAAGAGATAAGTACAATAAAACTTGATACAAATATCATATCAGAATTGGTCTAGATGGTTTTGATAAGGTACAATCAATATTGGATATTATTTTGAATAATCTTTTAAAATTACGAAATATTCTATAAATTTTATAAAATTACAAAACAGTCTCTTAATATATTAAATACCTTTTGACTTTACTTCAATCAGATCTCAAGAAATTATAATAATATGAATTTGATATAACAAATATTTTTTTACTAATATTAGTTTCACATATTTCTCGTAAATTAAGATGAAAAAAAGATCATTTAATTATCATATAGATATAAAATTAAGAATAATATAAAGTAAAAAATATACCATATTGTGACCTCTGGGAAATAGACCATATTAGAATACCAGTACATTAGATCTTTAACAAGTCTCCATGTAGAGATAGAGTAGCTATATTTAAAAAATAAATGGGGGCACGGTTTCAATAGCTATACCATAAAGAATGCATGTATCCTCAATTATAGGTATTAAATTATCTTTATTGTATTGATCTTATTCTTGATTGTTAGCCACATTATAAGGGAGTCTTTAGGCAAAAGGTTCCTATCCTATATAAGCTTGTGCCAATCCACCAAATACCCTCAAGATGTTAACCACTCTTTATAGCCTTTATTAGTAAACATGTCATTTGAGTAATTGTTCCATAAGTGACAACCCTTATGATCCTTATTAGGAAGGTAACTCAGGATCAACAAAGATAATTTACTCAGGTAGTTTTGTCAATGTCCTTCCTCAATCTACAAACAAACCTTAGCATATGTTGGAAGATGTATCAAACTTGGACAACTTTTTCATTGTGTATTAGAGCCTCATTATCTATCCAATTATCATACCATAAGGAAGCAATGTTGCCTTCCTTAATCCTACATCTTATTTTTGGTTCAATTGAGCTCCTTCACTTGAGTAACTAGTTCATAAACCATAAGTGGGAAGCTTTGATTTTAATAGCACAAATACTTTCAACTCTTAATATATAGTTATGCATCAATCTCATCCATAATTGTTCCCTGTCCACTAACACTCTCCAATGCCCTTTTGACATTAAAACCCTATTGGTAACACATACTGGAGTAATTCCTAGTCTTCCCTCATTGAAAGGTTTACATACTTCCGTCCACTTAACCTCAGCATTGAACCTATTCATATTGGTTCTACCCTATAAAAACTTTCTCATTAATCCTTCAATATTCTTGATTTTTCCTTTAGATAAGAACATATGTGCACACCAATAAATATGCATATAATTAAATATGGATTTGATTGAAGTTTACCACCAAAAGAAAGCTCCCTGTTAGTCCAACTACCAAGCCTTTTGTATTTTTTTCACCTAAGGCAATCATTATTTGAATTCTAACCTTCTAGTCGTCAATAGAAGTCCTAAATACATAAGAGGAAGGGATTTAATGTCAATATGAGTTAAAGCTTTAAGTCTCTCCACTCGATGCACTACACTAAAGGCATTAATAATGTAACTTTTATTGTAGTTTATGTCTAACCTAGATAACTCTTTAAACTTCCTTAAGGACTTCATCAAAACTTGGATAGATTTTGTTTCAACCTTGGAGAAGAGTAATAAGTCATCTATAAAACAAAATTTGCTAGTTTAATCTTCTTACACTTACTATAATACTTGAATTGGACATTATTTTTTATGTTATATTTCAATAGCAGAGCTAATGCTTCCATTGAGAGAATGAATAGATAAAGAGAGGGGGGATCTCCTTGTTTTATACCTCTTGGACCTTTGAAAAGTTTAGAAGGGACATCATTTACCAATACACTATAAGATGTAAAGAAAATGCAAACTACCACCCAATTCTTGAAAGTAGAGGGAAAGCCAAATACTTCAAACAAGTTGAGAATGAAATCTCAACTTATGATATCAAAAGCATTTTTGAAGTCCATTTTAGTGAAACAATTTTGTGAGGATTTTTTTCGCTAGAGTAACATTTCAAAAGCTCATGATCCACGAGGATATTGTCATTAATTATTCTACCTTGGAGAAAAGCACCTTAGTCTCTACTTATAAGAGTTTGGAGCACTACTCTTAATCTCTTTTCTAAGATTTTGCCAATAATTTTATATAGAAAGTTACAACATGCAGTTGGTCTAAAGTCTCCAAAGGAATAAGGATTAGGGACCTTAGGAGCAAAGTTTAGAAAAGTTTTTCCGATCTCCGTGAGTAGACTTCTACTAGTAAAAAACTCCTTAACAGCTTGCTTCACTATGAGATCCATATATTGCAAAGTCATTTGTCCCTGGAGCCTTTTGTCCATTCATTAAAAAACAACATTTTCAATTTCCTAGTCATCAACTTGTTTAATAAGAAGGAGTCTATCCTCTTGCCTAATCCTAGTCAATGAAGTCATTAAGCATCTTAATTGAAGGAGGCTAAGAGAGTTAAAAGCCATTGTATTTTTTAAAAATGTCACTATTTCATTTAACAGGTTCTCTTGACTAGTAGTTAATGCACCATTTTTATAGATAATAAAACATATATTATTAAAGTTCTTTCTGGCCAATATTGGGTTGAAGACCCATCATTTAGCCAATTAATTCTAGACCTCTACTTGAGAAGGGAAACACAATCCTGAACTTTGCTTGGGTAAATTCGTAGGACTGGCTTCTCTTCCAATTATAGCCGCTTGAACCCCAAATTGTTGGACAAGCTTTGTTAAATCATTGTAAGCTTGTGTTTAACATCCAAGGCTGCCTTCATAATATTGAGACCTTTTTAGAATTTAACTTATTCAATATAATTTTGATACTTTTCAATTTTTCGATGCAAATAAATTGCTTGGAATTGTGCATATAAGTTAACATCCCTTTAGATAAAGCTTCCTAAAATCCTTCATCAAATGCAAGAAATTTATTAAATCTAAAGTGGAATCTTTTACATACCTTTTTGAACAAGATACCAATCCAAATGGAAGAGTGATCAAAGAATAAAAGCTTCATACACCTTTGCTTACTTTTGGAGAAGTTTGTTAGCCAAGCAAGGTTCAATAAAGCTCTTTCTAATGTTTTTCCTAAGGGAACACCTTCCCTCTTGTTTGTTGCTCTAGGTAAAGTTATGTCCCTTATATCTCAACTCTTTAATTCCCAATTCATTTACTCATTGTTTAAATACATTAGTGAAGTTCATTAGAATGGAACGACCTTCTACTTCAAACCTATAGAGTGTAGCATTGAAGTCCTCTCAAACAAGCTATGGATCCAAGTTTCTAACTTAAATTTGGTTCAAATCATTTTAAAGAATCTTCCTGTAGAAATTAATATTGGATCCATACATAATGGAGGCATATATCTTACAATTCTCATATAAGAAGTGAATTAGTATATGTATTGCTTGATCACAAGACTATAATTCTTCCACTTTTATAAAAGTATATATTATAATCATAGGTTAATATAATTCTCTAATAGTAATGATGTTGGTAGTTTGATAGAAAATTTAATTATTTCCCATTCAATTTATTACTATTTTCAAGTTTGATCTTGGTTTTCAAGAGACCTAAAAACCATAGATGTTTCATATTGACAAGATCCCTTAAAACTTATAGCCTATTAAGGCAATTTGGGCCACAAAAATTCCATACTATTAGAGTCATTTTGAGGTGGATTTGCCTTTAGAGCTCTTGCTCCCATTCCTCTTCCTAATTTCCTTTCTTTGCCACTTTGAAAGTTATCATCCTTTGACTTAATTGTGGAATTGTTAAATAGCTCCATATCCACTTCACCAAGAGGGGAGTTAGGAAGCTTGTCATTCACAAAATTATTAGGGGATCCACCCTGATTATCTTAGTTGATTTTATTAGCCTTATTGTCATGCATTACCATAGGAGAATTACGGTTCACATTCTTAAGTTGATTACTTCCATTCACTCTTGTAGTTGCTTGTTCCATCAATTTGTTACTCTCATATGTAGGCTGGCTCACTTCCTTATTCACGCATTTCATCGGTTACTTTCATTGGACTAGTTCTTCTACAACTTCCACCAACCCTTTCAATTCAAAGTAAGCCCCTATCTTGAAAGTTTTCCTTCCATCCTGAGTGAAGGTTTCTAATTATAAGTCACCAAGATGGAGTCTTCATAGAGAGAGTTATTTACCCTTAATCTCATAATAGAGATGAAATCATGCTTATGAAAACTCTAGCAAGCCTAATCGTCCTCCTTCTAGCTCTATTCTTATCTATACATAAGGGTTTTTCAATGTAGCTAGAGAGCATACTGAACTCTTTGATGGTCCAATACTCTAATAGAATGCTAGGCATGTTAACCCATATTAGAGAATTTTCTTGTTTTATCACATCTAAGCTTGTTATGTTTGCAAGAAGATGGGAAGCTATCCAAAGTGCCAAAAACCTTCCTCTACCACTTTCAAGGCATTATTTTGCTTGAAAAATAAGAACATAATAAGATTTTTTTAGACGATAGCACGTATACAAAGCCTTTGTTCTTTCAAAGCTTATGAGCCTATGAAGATATGGCTGGAAATGGTAGAAGAGATCCTAAGAAGAAGCCAACCAAAGAGGATTTCCATATTGAAACTCCTGCTTTAGTACTTCAATTTTAGGTGCAATAATGAGTCTCACTTCTTCCTTTTTAGGCAGCCATAAATGAACAGAGTGGTCACTAGGGTCACCCAAAATTTGCTTCCAACTTCTTTAAGTGTTGTTAACGAGAGGTGGAGGCTCTTTCATAATGCAAGGAATAGAGCTATTTGGAAGGAGGGAGGAGCCAGATGAGGACTAGGGTAGGGAAGGGAACTCACTTGGTGTAGGGACTGAAGTACCCTTTTAGAGGAGGATATACTTGAACAGGAAAAAAAAGCTTTAGAGAAGTTGAGGTTGGAAAGATAATTACTTTAAATAGTAAGGAATTGTCTTGGACAGGAACCAAAGTAAAGATGAGACCAAAAAACCCTTCACCCTAAAGGGTATCAGGCAAAAAGGGATAAGTGAAGCACAAACTTCAGATCTTGTAGGTTTAAAAGGTTAAAGGAAGACTCAATAAGGACTAGTGTTGAAGATAAAAAAGGAGAGAAAAGAAAATAGGAAAGGGACAAATAACCAGAAAAGACAGTTTTGGTCGAGGGGAAAAAGGTGTATGCAAAGGTTGAGCTAACTATTGAGGATTAACTTAAGGGTTATGGTAAAGATTTGCAAGCTGATTAGAAGCAAGGAGAAGGTGGAGGATGTAAGTGTTATGTGGTAGAGCAAACAGATTCATAATCGCCATGTGAGTTCAATCCAGGTAGAGAAAGTTAAAGAGGTTAGAGAAAACTTAGTTGAATGAAGCCATAACAAGTTCATCACCAAAATTCACCAGCAACATGAGGGAATGCGACAAAGTGAGAAAATAAAATTTTTTGGAATTTAGTTGTAACATTTTCATATAAATAGATGCTTAGTTGCTCAATATTAGTTAAACTTTTACTAATAAAAAATTATCCTTCTTCTTGTTACATTTATCCATTATTTTTCTAGAAAGTATCAAAGCATTATCTTGAGGATCTTATGAAATTAAATGAGCTAAAATAAAATTATCTAAATACTTATCACCAATCTTATATAAATACAATATGGATCCCAAAGTTGCAATAAAATTATCAAGTGTGGATTGTTAGAGTGGAAGCTTATATCTATTGATTAAGAATATGAACCTTCTACCTTACTAACATTCACTCAAATCATGAATCAAAAGGAGAGAAAGAGTAAAGAAAATGAAAAGTTAGGAAAATACTTGTTTACAACTTTCTCATCTACTATATTCACCTTCTTAAAGAAAAAGTGTGAAGGAAATAAAATAGTAAAAGATGTTGAATTTGATCTGAGCATTGAGATACAAAGAATGAAAGAATAAAAAAGAATTAAGGATTACTCTAATGGATTGCTTAGCATTGTCAACAAAGCAATACTTTTTTGCATTGATTTTTCTAATTATAGAACAGATTAAAAAGTCCTATTCACAATTCCTGAAAAGTTTCGAGTCTATAATTTCATTTATAGAAAAATTAAGGATTTTTCAAACATTATCTTAGGAAAATTATTGAATGTATTACATGCCTAAGAACAAAGGAGGCATATGAGACAAGAAGAATCTTTGGAGGGTACCTATCAAGTTAAAACACAACATAATAATGGTGGAAAGGATAAGAAAATAAGCATAATAATAACCATAAGCCTGTAGGTCATGGAAACATCAACACAAGAAATAATAACACTTAAATTTTTCGTCTTGTCTTTACTATAAAAAGAAAAAAAGAAAACAATCATCCATATTAAAAGTGTTTGTGAAGACCATGTATAAATGTCACAAGTATGGTCGGTTAGTGAATGTAGAGAAGATAAGTCTAAAAAATATCGAGGAAAAACCAAGACTAGATTTTATCAACCTTAAAGGAAGCACTTATCATGCTTTTCCACTAGCTTTACAAAAACTAGACTTATAGGTAGTGGTTGTGTAAACCATATAACTTATGAAGAAGAAATCTTTAGTGAGCTTGACAAAACTACTATTTATAAAGTTAGAACTAGAAATGGAGCTTATATTACAATAAAAATAAAAAATAGTAGCAATCTGTACAAGTATAAAATTAATCTATAATGTTTTATATATTCTAAAAATTGATTAAAACCTTTTACGTGTTGATTAACTATTGGAAAAACTATAAGATGTTTAAGGGGAAAAAATTGCATGATTTAATATGCAAAAGGCAATAAAGTATTTAAGGTTTAAATAAAAGGCAAAAATTTATGCTTTGAATTTGCAAGAAGAGGAGTAGGCTATAATAAATAAAGAAGATAGCAATATACCGCTTTGGCGCATGAGATTTGGGACGATGTTATCACATTGCTACACTTTTTTTTGTGAAGAAGAACAATATTATGGAAGACTTACCTAAATTAGAGGAAAAGCTTCATATATATTTTCCATGTCTATATAAGAAGTAAACAACATATTTTTTTTCCATAAAATAAGGCATGAATGGCTATAAGGAAGTTGTATTTATTATACATAGATGTGGAATAACCTCAAAAATATACCATCATTGAATGGAATTAAACACCTATTAAGTGCACCTTACACTCCTCAACAAAATGGTGTTGTGGAGAGGAAAACATAATGATTATAAAGATGACTAAGTGTTTGCTGCATGACACAGGATTGCCAAAGAAGTTATAGGTTAAGGCTTTAAATATGTTAGCTTTCTTTAACAAGATGGTGTTAAGTCAAAATTGACTTTACGATTTGAAGATTTGAATAATTTTGATGATAAACAAAAAGAAAACAAAAGGAAA
>JANZLC010000007.1:20184915-20203994 GCA_026413385.1 Erythroxylum gracilipes | reverse complement strand
AGTTATTGTAATTCTGAACTGAACAAGTTTTATTTTAAGAAGGGATTAACGAAAAAGGTTACACAATTCAACCCCCCCTTCTTGTGGTTGATTATCATAATACTAACGTGTGATTCACTTCAGATGGAACTAAAAGTTTTACAAAAAAAAAGACTCCATTTGAGGTTTAGTAACCAATGATTCTTAATATGATAATATTTGGTTGCTTGTGTTTCTCTTACATTCCTTAGGTTAAGAGAGGCAAATTAGATTTAAAAAAAAAAGCTAAGAATTTGTGTGTAGGTTATAACTCAATTTGAAAGGCCTAGAAAATATGTTCAACAAAAAGTAATAAAGTTATTATTATGAGTCAAAAATTTGGAGGTTGTATAATGGTAACAAGAATGAGTTTACCATATCACTGTTTGAATTTATGAAAGATATAATGTTATAGTTCTAAGACATGTTAGTTCATCTAAAGGAATAAAAGTTGAAAAGTCTAAGATAGGCCTAGTTGCATCATTTCCTAAAGCTAGTTGCAACATTGCCTTACCCTGTTAGAGTGCGAGAAGTTTGAACTTTTATTATTCATACAAGTTCCTATCACAAATTCATTAAGGATTTTTTGACAAGAATATTACCCCTATATAGATTTTTTAAAAAAGTAAATAAATTTATTACTCTTTTCAAAAAGAGATACAAGAGTTGTACCATATGGATAGATAAAGGTATATCACATAATATGGAGACTAAATCATTTGTACAAATTCAATAGACTAACTAACGAGCTTGACAAATTAGCATAATTGAATGACTAATAAGTAACAACAATTCAACAAAGGAAATAAGGAAATTATCCACTATCCTGGTCTATGAGGAGATTTCATAATCTTCATATCAATCCAGGGATTTAATTGGCAATGAAGGTCAAAATGATTATATTATACTATAGCAAGCGCTATTTATAGGCTATATATTGGTTGATGTTAACTTAATTGGTTTTTTAACATTATTATGTCATATATCCAAACCACTATATTATAGATGAACTTTTGCTCAACCTGTTTGATGCCTTTAAATACTCTTTGGTTCCTCTTAACCTATATAGAATAAACCAAATAATTGAAAGCCATTATAAAGAAATGAGTTCATCTTTTTTCAATCTTTATAGCTTGTATATCCAATCCGTAATTCCACTCTAAGTTTCCTAATCACATTACAGGTCGAACAGGCTAAGTATCTTATCCCATAATGTAGTAGAAAAAGAACATCTAAAGAACAAGTGCTTAATTTTTTCATCATCCCTATTACATAGTGCACATGATATTTCTAGAAATGTTAAATTTTATTATGTCCTTTATTTTTAGCCTTTTTAAGATTGCCAACTAAAAAATAAAAGAGTTTTTAGCAATTTTGCAACCTTGCTATAATGATTTATACGAATATACTTTATGCTCAAATGATACAAAGATTTCCATGCGAGATTGATTTGTAAAGGCTTTAAAATTATGTTAAAGTCATGTTTAGGAGTCCTCTATCTCTGTTTGGATTCAGTGATGGTAGTCTTTCACTTACCTTAAAAAATCCCTTGAATGCATGGTATGGATAACTCTAATTCACCTGATCTGTGACTAGTTCAACTCTAGTCGAGTCAAGAAATGAAGCTCTTAATGAATTATAGTAATATAATAGGTAGAGAGAACCTAATTCAGTTCTATTTTTCATACCAGAACCATATAAGAAATTGTCCTGAACTCCTTATGCACTTGATTTTTTAGTCCCAAAAATCTACTTGAGAGTCCAAGATATATTGGTTTTAGGTTGACCTTTCCATAAGCTAGATCCTTTTAGGAAATGAGTATGATTATATTTCACACAAAGTGACTTTTTCATAGCTCTTATTGGTGAAATTCCCAAACCCTTAGCATTTTGGTTTGCAAATGTCAGACCATTTAACTTCGACACATATATTTTTATCTTTTCCAGACTATAGGAAATTCCTTAGCATTCTTTCAATAGTTTTGATAATGTCAACAGGCCAAACATGTGCTTGACATCTAATATATATGAAAATGAAATAATACTGATGTAGTTAATTGTAATATTCCAACATGAGAGAGGTATATGTTGTAATAATTTCTTAAAGTCTTTTGAACTACTTCTATAAGTGGTTGGCAATCCCTATAAGTCAACCCTTTTGTTATTATACAAATGCTTATCTATGTGGGTGATCCTTTTGTTTGAATTTAGTGGTTGACACTATATACTTTGTAAAGCTATTACATCCTTTAAAAATAAAAAGCTACCCATGCTTAGATTGACGCTAAGGTTTAATATATATTTAAATTCATGTAGTGATATGTAAAGGACATTAAGTAAGTCAAATTTAGCTCCATGAAGAAGTAAGTCATCTACAAAAAAAATAGACATATGATTTTAAACTTGTCATACTTATAATGAAACCTAAATTTTTCCTCTCTCAACCTATTGGAATTAATGATTCTTATTAATACTTTCATGTCTAAATTGAATAAATATAAGGGTAATGGTTCTCCTTACCTCAATCCTTTGGTTGCTTTAAAAGGATATGTGTTATATGTCACTGTAGAAAAGCATCGTGATATCCATCTTACAAATTTTTGTGAAAAGCCCTAAACATCTAAAAGGCCAAATAAAAAGTTCCAACATATTGAATCAAAAGCCTTATTTAAATCATCTTTAAAAGAATAACTTCTTCATTTCCTTTCATCTATGGTAATTTTTAAAAAGTTCATGTGTAATAAGGATACCATTCCTTATTGATCTTTATTTCATGAAGACATCTTAGCAGGGATTAATAATGTCACGAAGAATTGACTTAAGTTAAGATACCATAATGTTAGATATTACTGCATAAACGACATGATAGTAATAAACTGATTTATAATCAACTAAAGTGAAATAGTTAGGTGTATTTAAAATAAGGCAAAATGTGTTTTATTAAGCTCTGGTAAGAGTTTTCCATTTTAAAAAAAGTTCTTGGATTGTGTTGATTATGGAAGTATTTGTGAGTGGTCATGTTTTATGAAAGAAGTAAGCATGAATCCATTTATTCCTAATGCCATATCATGTCTTAAGCTAAATAAAGCATTTTATATCCATTAAAGAATGTTTTAGTTAAGTAATCCACTATCTTGGAGTTGAGAGCTTGTGAGGTATAGTTTTTGATATCTTAAGGATTAAAAGAGGTTAAGTCCTTAATGCCTAGCAACTCTTTGAAGTAGTTTAATGTCATGTTCTTAAAATTTCATATTTAATAACTATAAAGCCATCTAAGGATTGCAATGACACTAATGACTTATGATTTCTCCTTACAAAAATAGCATTATAGAAAACAAAATCATGTTTCTACCCCTTTCCCTCATCTAATTTATCTTAGCTTTCTATTTAAGTAATAATTGATAGACCTCTACTACCTCTATATATCTAGATGGAGATTGTCTTTCTAGCTACTTAGTTTATCATCAATTGGATTCATATTTTGCAATTTGTAAGACTTATTTAGAGTTTCAAGGGTTTCTTTCTTAGCTATATCAATGTTATTGTCAGTACTTCTGTTAAGGATTTTTAGTTCCTCTTTAAGGGACCTCAATCCTATCATGCATTTGAAAGCTTCAAAACCATCAACATGTTTATTCAAACCACTAACCATTGCTTCTATATTTATTAAAGTTGAATGTATCATTCCTTTTCAATATATAATTTTTCACCATGATCTTTTCTAAAAAAGATCTAAACATAATGGATTGTTAGTTATTAGGAAATTTGGTAAGCTAGCTTGAATTCATTAATGCTTTATCCAAATGTATTCCTTAGAAATCAGTCCTCAATCTGATTGTTACTCCAAGTCAATAAATTCATATTGAATCTATGATATGATACTCCATTATAACTTAAGTAGTTCATAAGATTTGCATTGCTATGCTTCATGTTAGACCTTATCCCTTTTACTTCTTGTTAAGATAGTGTACAGTTGAAATCCCCTATTATCAACCATGGAATTGGCTGATAGCCTATCAAGCCATTAATTATGTCCAAATTTTTCTCTTTTAAGTTTCTATATTAGGTGCATAAACCATTATTACATCAATTCTTATCTTACTTATTAGCAAGATAATATAAAAATGAATAAATTGGTCTGATTATATTCTATGAAGAAGTTAGATTGATTAGGATCATATGGGATCAAAATCATGCCATTATAGTGTTTCTACATAATTATTGATGATGCATTTGATTGTCTGCTATAAAGAAGTTAGATGTGATTGGGGTCTTAAGAGATTAATGTCCTATATATGTTGTATTCCACATGGTTACTGTGATACACCTCCTTTTTATGGACGAGAGGAGATTTTGAATCTTCCTTTTAAATATTGAATGAGGTATTTTTAATGTTATCAATGACTTGTTCAACTTAGGGGGAGTGATCGATTAGCAATGAATCACTAGCATCCTATTTTGGAACTTGAGTAGTTCGTTTATCCGTTTACTCTCTTATGTATCTTCTAAAAAGGGACATTAAATGTCTTTTTATTCATGTTAGATGAATTTTCACTAAAAATCTCATCAATGGATGGTATAAAATCACTATCTTTCTTTGAGTATCCCGTCTTATAACTTTTAATAATTCACCAGCTTAGTTGCTTGATTTGTTCTTATTATTAGTCTTTAACCTAACTCTAGCTAATATTTTTTTTCTTGTGTTTTCCTTCATTAGATCCCTAATAGTTTAGTATGCACCCTAGTATCAAACTTTTCCCCAGTTGGGATCCATGTTGGTTTTACCCCCTTGACGGTCTCTGTTGATATGTATCACTATAAATTCAATTATTATTTCATCCTTATTTTGCTTCATAATTATAATATTCTCAGGCAAGCATTTTCCCAAAAAAACTTCCACATAAATTCTAGCATATCATATCATATCCTCTTTAGTGTAGCTATTGGCTCATCTAAGCCAATAATTATGCTTATTGAGTTTGCTAAATAGTTTAATCCTTCAGTGGATGAATACTCTAGAGGCACCTTATGAAAATTCACCCTTATAGGATTATTCTCCATCTTAATAGTGGCCCTTTCTAAGTATAGCCTCTATTTTAATAGAGAATAATCCTATATATGGGTGAATTTTCATAGGTACCTTTAGCATATTTGTAAATAGAAGGATTAAGCCATTTAACAAACTCAATAAGCATATTTTTAAAGCATGATTAACTTTCCACTTATATTGCAGGGACCTAACTCAAGAATTTTATTATCAGTAAATGCATTACTGAACCTAAATATGGACATATCTTCCTTGTTAATCAAACCATGTTCCCAAGTTAACTTATTCTAGGTAGTTAGTGCCTAATGGTGAACCTAGGGAAATACAAGTCTTTTATCAATGAAAATTTTGATTGAGGATGTACACCATTTTTTAGAACCATTTTACAAGTTTTCTATAGGTGGTTAGGCAACTGACAAACTAGCCCTGAAGTTGGCATTATGTATGTTATCTTATGGCAAACAAAAATGTCTCTAAGCAATTGCTTCTATTAAGACTTAAGACATTATTGATGGCAATGGTATGTATTTGAGATGTGTTATCATTCTTCCTAGAAAAGAGCAAAACAATACTTGAGGAAGAGGAAAGAGTTCTAGTTCTTAGGAGTGCTAACTCACTTGAGTCATGCTAGATCAAAGGAGGAAATCTATTGGCTTCTAACAAAGTTTGGGTATAGGTTGTAGAGGAGGATGAAATAATGGAGGCTTCAGGAGAAAGAGGTCGAAAATCTAGGAGAGAAATTGATGGAGCAACTGTGGACTAACCTAGCTCTTCCATTAAGATTTCCAAAAAAAGGTAAGGAAATGGATTTGGTATTAGGTGGGATAAATCATGCCTAATATCGTTATATGAAAAGGGAAAATAGTTAAAATATTGTTGACTCTAAAAGCAACAGGAAGATAAGCTCAAAGAAAGTCAAATTTGCATCTACACAAATTGCTACAAAAAGATATAATTTTTAATTTTTATAAGGAGTATAAAGAAGTTTTTGACAAGATAAAGGGGTTGACAAGATATAATTCTTAATGGGTGAGATATACTTCTTTTATGTTTTTCCTATTACTAATCTATTACCATAAATAAAGTAAGTGCAATATTATTGGTAAGTAATAAAATGGTAAGTAAGGATTGAATCCTTCGAGGAAGCGATGATAAATTTTAATGGATATGAATAATGAAATATAAAATAAAACTAATTAATCAAATAGTCAAGAGAATCAAAACAAAAATAATTAATCAAAGAGATAATTCAATTACAATTTTATACTTAACTAAGTATTTTCCCTAGTATAACTCTTGATTTCATTATTTAATTAATTTAAAATGGATATATAATCTAAACCTTTAGGACTTTCTAGACACTGAAATTACACTCTTTCAAGCAACAATCATCTACTTTTTAGTTAGTTAACCATATCTCTTTATTAGAGAACCTTTTTTAATATGTTAAGATATGTGAAATCCCATGAAAGGTTTCACCTTAAAACTAAAGAAATCATATCAATGTATCTAACACCTTATTTAACCCCTTCTACTTAAGTTATGATACACTAATAAATAGGCTTTCTCGATACATTTATAAAAGAATATAGGTTAGATTTAATAGCAAGCATAATTAGTTCTGGATTAAAATTAATCAAATATAGCTCATGGAAATATATTACACTTTATAAATTAAAATTAGTCAATTTATACAAGAATAAATACTAGAGTTTTTACCTACTTAAACATATAAAAATATCTAGCTACTAATTATGTTCAAAATAGAAACAAAATCAAAGACATCATAATATAAATAGTTATATATGAAATTTTTGGTGATGTTAACAGTTTGATCTATTGAGATAACTTCAGATCTTGATTCTTCAATGTAAAATAATTTTAAAATCAACCTTCGAAGGGTTTGTGAACCCCTTAATGAGTAACCCTAATGTTTCAAGAAAAATAGATGTTTCAAGTGTGTAAAATCTTTAAATTCCTTTAAAAATTTGGATTTTTACACTTTAAATATATTTTAATACCCATGGACATAATTTAGACCAGGATTTTGGATCCTCCTATTTTATATAGGAGAAGACACGTCTTTGGCTTACTCATACCCCTAGATTATGGATGCTTATGTTTATCTTATGACTTGCAAATAGTTTATGGTACAACCATAGCTTAAACAATGTTACTACACAAATTTTATTCAATGCCACAAAATCTCTCCCTATGTTATGTTCTAGGTCTTACCTCGTATATTTGATCCATATAAGCACGAGCATAGTCAAACTGTGTTCTTCTAGGAATTATAATTTTCTCTATAATTTTGATTGAATTGGCCTCCAATTCTTGATAAATTTCATCTCAAATAGAAATAAGCACAATTTCTTCAAAATATATCAAAAACCAAGTAAAACAAGGTAGTTTAACATGAAAATCAAGTAAAGTACTTAAGAAAATAGGTTTATATTTCAAGCACATCAAACATATGCACTAGTGATACCACCAAATTTGAAGTTACCTTTTGAGATCATGTGTGATGCTAACAACTATGATGTATAGGTTGTATTGGCCTAAAAAGTTCGCAAAGTTATTATGTCATTTACTATGCTTATAAGACCATAAATGGTGCCTAATTCAATTATTCCATAATTTAAAAATGACATGTATCTACTGCCTTTGCTTTAAAGAATTTCAATCACTTGATAAATGTTAAAAGTTATCATTTATTATGATCATGCAACTATTAGATGATTTCTTTCAAAGAGGGAAGCATGACTAAGGCTGATTAGATGTATTATCCTTCTTCAAAAATTTAAATTGGAGTAGGGAAAAGCAAAAAGGAGCAAATTTTGATGTTGTTGACCATTGTAGTCAATTAATGCATAATGTGGTTGAAATTGCTATACAAGAAACATTCTTAATGATCAGCTCTTTTCTCTTAATATTGCACCACTATGGTATGCAGATAATGTTAATTATTTAGTCATTAATGTGATTCCATATGACTCAATTAGATATAAACAAGAAAAGTTTAAAGAATATGGCAAAACATTATGCTTGGGGTGATCTATATTTATAAAAATGTTTTCATGATCTAGTGATAAGAAAGTGTATTTTTTAAAACAAATTTTTTTCTATTCTAACCTTTTATGATAGTTATTCATGTGGCAAACATTATGGACCAAAGAGGATAGTTTGGAAGGTGTTAGAGTATGATTTTTAATAGTCATCCTTGTTTAAAGACGTGTACTAGTTCTATAAGTCTTGTGATAATTTTGTAATGATAGGAAATATTTCTCATAGGATTAAATACCACAAACTTTTATTTTGATTATTGGAAGCTTTAATGTATAAGGCATTGAATTTTATGGGCCCATTTCCTCCTTCTTCTGGTAACAGATATATCATATCAACTATTAATAATGTATCCATATAGGTGGAAGATAAAGCCACTAAAATTGACAATTTAAGGTGGTTGTAGATGTTTTTTTCAAGTCTCATATTTTTAACAGGTTTGAGATATCAAAGGCTAAGACAAGGGCACCTATTTTTGCAATAGGATGGTGGAGGCATTGCTAAATAGATACCATGTCAACTATAAAGTCTCTGTACCTTTTATCCATAAAACAATGCTTAGGTTGAGACTTGAAGATACATTATGGGTCGTATAAGGCAACCAATAAGACACTTATCAGCATGTACCTATATAGATTGATATTTGAAAAACCATGTTATCTGCTTATAGAATAAAGCATAAAACCTATTTTATAACCAAATAGTGCAATATGAATCTAAATGAAGCCTTCACCTAATGAAAATTGCAATAATAAGAGCTTACAGAGTTAAAGAATGATTCTTATAATAGTTTAACCAATTACAAAGAAAGAACTAAAACCTTATATAATAAGACTATTTTGAGAAAGAAATTTGTTATCGGATAGAAACTTCTTCTTTTTGATTTAAGGTTAAGGTCACTTAAGGTAATTATGCTCCCTTTGGGTTAGAAATCTTGTTATGATTAATATGTTTCCTGTGCAACAAGAATTCAAAGCTTAAAGATAAATAAAAAAATTCAAGCTAAATAGTCATCATCTTATGCCCTACCATGAAGGAATTCAAGTAGATGATGTCGAGGAAGTAGAGTTTCAACATTCAATTTATAAAAAGTAATATAAACAAGAAGAGTCAAATCAACCACAATAAATAAATGAGCTACTTGGGAGACAACTAAAGAAATTAGATTTACTTTTCTATTTCCTCATATCTTTATCATTTATTTAATTATTATTGATTCCTTTTTATGTATCTCCTTTACATATTTAGTTTTTGTATTGAGAATAATCTAGGGTTTAAGTGTGGGAGAGGAATTGCTCCAAGATATGCTTTAACTGGAAAAGTTTTCTTTTGATTTGTTCTAAATGGAATAAATTCTAATACATGATATAGGGTTTAATTAGTTGAGTATGAAAGTGACATATATTGAATGATTGAATTAATCGAAGATATGAATTTTAATTAACATGAACAGTGAGTTCAAAAAAGAAAGTGTAAATTTGTTGGTAAATTACTTGACCTTATAAGCTTTTATGCCACATGAGATTGAGTTATCTATATCAATCTATGTTTTTCTTTATGTATGATGTTCTTTTTTACGGATGTGTCTTTAGAACTTGCTTTGAGCTGATTTGAGATTACAGTCATATATATGTGTATAAAAGAATGAAGGTCATCTTTGAATTAATTCATTCAACTTAAATAGCCAACTTGAATAATTATCTCTTATTGGCACCTTTGAGTATTATAACTTTTTTATATCATTAAAACTCATCATATGATCCTGATCTTAAATTTAAATATCTTTACTAACTTTAGGGGTTAGTAGTTCATTTGAATCAAATCAATAAAACCGTTTTATAAAAGAGAAACCCAAAGATAAATGTGGTGGTATGCTTAGTGAATAAGTGATATTGTTATTGAATGTAAAGTTAGGATTACATTTGAACTATGGACTTGGATATTTACATTTGTTTGTCATATGTATGAAAAAAAATATAAGAGTTATTTGTGTGACATGATAACAATAGTTTATGTTCCTTATGAGGTGATGGAGTGAATGAAGAAGATATTGAGTATTTGAAAGTATAATGTAGATTATAGGTGCCTAATTACTTTATCTACCCAGTATATATTTCAAATGCTCTATTAATTTCATTGGTTTTATCCTTTTTATTCAAAAAAATGCTCACCTTTGACCCTAACGCCATTTTAATTGAGAAATAAAGACCTTTTGACTTATTTATGCATATAATCTAATTAATAGAGAGTTTGTATATTAGCAAGCCTATCATAGGATTTATATATAGGAAGACCTGATTGAAATACTTGATCCATGAAACACTTAAGTAACTAGACCAAAATTAGTGAGGGAAAGTTTTACCAACTTCTTTTACTTACTTTTGAATGAAACTAATGTGTTTACTTTTGTTCAAATTTTCTTCTGAACCTTAATTATAAGACATAAAGTTTAGTTGAGCTTTATTTAGATCTATGTCCTATAGAGTATATACTTTTTTATATCAAGAGAAATGAATTAGAGGATTTTTTTTATTAATGTTTACATTGGAGTGTTTGTCCAAAGACAAGTAAAAACTATGGGAGAATTTGATAGGAATACAAAATGACATGCTTTACCCTCTTAATAATTAGTCATCTACACTTATTTTATTCTTAAATATATTGATGGTGCTTATATTTATATTTAGGATGCAACTAGATGTGTTAAGTGCAAAATAAGTTCTTTGGACAATTTTGAACAGTTTTAAATTTTATTATAAAATAGGCATAACTTTATCATACATGATCTAGTTGAGATGATATGGAAAGCTTAGAAAGAGAAATAAAACTTTCATGTTTTAGGTTTATATTATATTCACAAGGTAAAAGTCAAACTTGAAGAAACAATGGCATATTTTATGCTAAGAAGCTGAAAATAAAGATACGATCTGTTACATAAACTGATGGGAAGCCATGTGATAGCGAGAAATTCCAAGAAGAGATAAGGTTTGAGATATGAACGTATCTCAATTTGTGTCTAATGGAAGATTCAAAGCTACAACAGGTCTGAAAATAATCTCCCACTAAGCTATTAGGATGGATTAAGGTATTAAAAAAATATTTTAATAAGCAACATTTTTCTTACCTACAAAATTATAGAAATATACATAGTCTCACACACACTCTTATAATAGGTTTTGTTCATTCCTAGAGTTTCACATAAAGGAATTTGTTAGGACCATTCAAATAGTTTCATGCACGTGATATGTTAATAAATTTCTAAATGAAAGTATATAAAATAAGTCCTCTTAGATAACAAAAAGTAGACAAATACTCATATTTAGGAAAAAGATCATAATAATTACCTTTTTTCTCTGAAACCAATATTAAAAAATAATGATAATTAAAAAGAACTAAATTGTGAAATCTAATTCATGTATAAGGAAAAAAATTGAACATAAAAAATGTTATTAATATAATATAACATATACATATCACTAATTATGTTTGTCAAAGAAATACTTATATATAATTTGTATATTAAAAGTATTTTGATATTAACTTATTGATAAATTTTCTAAAAAGTTAAAGTCAATGTACCCAGTGCACAAGGCTCCCCGATTGCAGGGGTCTGTGGAAGGTCATAATGTACGCAGCTTTCCTTTTGTATTTTTACAAAGAGGTTGTTTAAGTGACTTAAACCTGTGATCTTATGGTTACAAAGGAGCAACTTTACCAATTATTCCAAAGCTCACCCTCAAAAGTCAAAGTCAACATATCCTATGCATAAGGCTCCCCGCTTTGCAAAGGTCGAGGGAGGGTCATCAACATAAGCAGCCTTCCTTTTGTAATTTTTATAAAGAGGTTTCCATTTATAAAGAATAAACTTTTACCAGTTGCTCCAAAACTCTCCGTATCTTCTATCTCTCTAAGAACACTTCTTCTATATTTCTTTAAAATAGTTGGTGTTTAGAGAGAGTTAATTTCTAAAAGGCAATCCTATTTATATCTAATAAAACACATTTATTGCATATTCAACTTTTACAATAATGTATCTTTTCACATGAGACACTTTTAAAAACAAAATGGAGATTATCTTATAATAAGATATTTTTAGTTCGAAATATAAAAATGTACACAATTAATATAAATATATTTAGTAGTCAACTTTTCCTAAGCTAGTGGTTGGTATTAAGCCTTCAAAAGTTGTAATAATGTGCAGGCTTTGACAGATGCACAATTCTAACCTTGTGTAGGAGTCCATTAATTATTTTTATAGCCTATTGATTTGTGCATGCTGCCCTAACCATAAAGTTTGAGTATGCTAAGCAAGTTAAAGGATTAGTAAATGAAAAAAGACAAAGATATTCTCTTATACTAATAGTGAGAAAGAAAATCTTAATTTAATTGCAGAGGTTGCTGAAAAAGGATTAAAAAGAAATATCTTCGTAATAAGAGACATTATAGAATTTCTTAAAGATGGTATACACCTCAAATTTGTTTCGGTATACTCCTCAAATTTGATTCAAGTTATAGTATAATAAAAAGATAACATATTTTAAAGTGCCTAACTTTTTTTAGATTTTTTCAATTAAATGTCTAATCTTTTAAATTTTTCAATTAAGCTATCATCCTTTTATAATCATAACAACTCAGTTCAAAATGTTAGTTTTGTTAGTATTTTGTTTATTTGGCTAATGAAATCTTTTTGTCTATGATATGTAGGCATCTACATGAAAAATTAATTGCAGCTAATCATCGATGTGGATTAAAACACCTAACCTGATATGCGAAAGAGGTTATGGGTAAGGTTTTTAGTCTACAAGAATAATTAGTTGATAATTAATTTTTCACGTAGACATTTACATGTCATGGACAAAAAAGATTTTGTTAGCTAAATCATCAAAATACTAATAAAATTAATGTTTTGAACTGAGTTGTTAAGGTTATAAAAAATTGGTCACTTAATTGAAAATTTTAAAAATTTGGACAACAAATTAAAAAAAAAACTCAAAAGGTTGGACAATTTATAATTTGTTATCCATATAATAAATTCCAAACTTCAGTGTGGCATGCATTCATATAGCTCAACTTTTTCAAGCACCACCGTATTGGTGGTGGATTTACGAAGCATATACTGGTTAACGAATTCCTCCAACCTGTCTTTGACTTAGGCCAACTTTTAGAAGGCCTCCTCATACGACATCTCTTGAAAAGAAACTTTGTTAACAATCCAGGATCTCAAAAAAGATGGAGAAAATAAAATTTGTCTTGATGATATATTAGTGACAAAAGTTACATATATATACAAAAATGAATTTCTATAATTAATCTATTTTATTATGATAATTATAAAATTTATTCCACAAATCTCGTGATATTATTGACTCTTTTGATGCATCCCTTCAGGTTAGAGAGTTAATATCGAGAACTCTCAAGTTGTGCTTCATTACTTTTCCTTTCTTAGTGACTTAGTGAACAATGATAGAAGTTGTAGTATAATAGAAAATACAAGAGAGGAAAATGAATACAAATTCCCTTACACTTTTATTGATGTAATTGAGCCTTTAAATAGACAATAAACATAATAAATTAACGTGAAAATAAAACCCAAAAAATCATGATTAACACTCCTAAACTCTTCCATAAGAAAACATGCCCACTAACAGCTATCACAAAAACTAACTCCTAAAGACCAATTCAAAAATAAAAATAGAAACTTATTGACTACACAGCCCATGCCCAACAATCCCTCTCTTAAACTAAACATTGCAAGTTTTAGTTTAAAGATCAATTGCCCAATAGTTTTCTAAGCTTTTCAAATGTCTCCCTTTTGAGTGCCTTGTGAAAATGTCAGCTACTTGGTCTTCACTCTTGCAATAAACAAGTTCAATTGCTCTATCATTGCAAGGATTTCTCAAGAAATGGTACTTCACATCAATATGCTTGCTCCTTCCATGCAAAACTGGATTCCTTAAAGTTTGATTGCTAAATTGTTGTCACAAAAGATAATAGTTGCTCCTATTTGCTTAAGATTCAATTCCTCTAAAATTCTTCTCAACCAAAAAGCTTGACAAGCAAGCATTATTGCAGCAACAAATTCTACTTCAATGGTTGATAAAATAACACTTGGTTTCTTTTTGGAAAGCTAAGTAGTTGGTGTGCCCATCAAAAAGACATAACCTGAGGTGCTCTTTCTAACATCATGATCACCTGCAAAATCACTATCAGTAAAGCCAAATAAATCTATTTTTTCTCCTCTTTTATAATGCAAACCAAATTCTTTAGTTACTTGGAGGTAGCAAAAGATTCTCTTTGCAGCAAGCAAGTGAATTTCCTTTGGTTTCTCTATGTATCTGCTGATTAGGCTAACGACATGCATTATATTTGGTTTGATTGTTGTAAAGTACATCAAACCCAACAATTTGTTTATAAAGAGTCTCTTTCATCTTTTCTCCTTTGGTTTCTTTCACAAGCTTCAATCTTACTTCAGTTGGTGTGTTAACAAGATTGCACTCCTTCAATTGAAACATGTTCAACACTTCTTGCACATTTGTGAAATAAAAATTCCAACAATTGATTGCACTGCTTCAACGCTAAGAAAGTAATGCATCATCCCAAGATTAGACATATCAAACTCTTCCATTATGGACATCTTAAATTTCTCAAACATGGTATTATCATTCCCAGTAAAGATCAAATCATGAACATATAAGCATACTATCAACATTTTACCACCACCATCACATTTAACAAAAAGAGGATGCTTATAAGAACACTTCTTAAAACCCTCCCTAGCAAAGTATGCATTAATATGACTATACCAAGCTTTTGGAGCTTGCTTTAATCCATATAGTGCCTTTTCCAACTTATAATCATTATGTTATTCACCAATTTGAACATAGCTAGGAGGTTGATCAATAAATACCTTTTCATCTAGTTCTCCATACAGGAAGGTTGATTTCATCCAAATAGAAGATGGGCCATAAGTTTTGAGTTGTAAGTGAAATCACAAGTCGAATTGTGTCAAACCTTGCAACTGGTGCAAATACTTCACTATAGTCAACTCCAAACTTTTGCTTGTACCCCTTTGCCATTAGCTTTGCCTTGTATTTGTCTATGTCTCCATTCTCCTTCAGTTTTGTCTGTAAACCCATTTGACTCCAACAATTTTATGTCCCTTTGGAAGCTCCATTAGCTCCCAAGTGTTGTTTCTTTCAATGGCTACAATCTCTTCATCCATTGCTTTCCTCCACTTTGCTTCTTTGACAGCTTCTTCAAAGGTGGTGGGATCACAATCTGAAAATAGAACAAAATGAGTGAGCGGATCCTCAGTTTGATCAATTTTAGGTACTTTATACTCTGCCATTTATGCTGGCCTTCTTCTTATGTGTCACTTTCATTTGCAGCGGGTAATGGATTTCTACTGGAGGTTGCTGCTCTTCATCTTCATTTTCATCATCAAATTTAGCTCCAGTTTGTTGATTTTCATTGTCACCCCATTCCCACATGTTCTCTTCATTGAAGATAACATCACGACTAATAATGATTTTCTTGGTGTTAGGATTATATAACTTGTAAGCTTTTGATTGAGTGCTAACGCTAAGAAAAACACATTTTTCTCCCTTATCATCTAGCTTCTTCATCTTGTCATCTGGGACATGTGAATAAGCAATGCACCAAAAAATTTTGAAATGCTCAACACTTAGTCTCCTTCCATTCCATGTTTCTTCTAGTGTCATATTTTGAACAACATAAATGGAAGATCTATTCAAAACATGAATGCTCCAATTTACTGCTTCAGGCCAAAATTGCTTTGGTACACCACTTTTTGTTAAGAGACTTTGCACCATATTCATGATAATGTGATTCTTCCTCTCATAAACTATATTTTCTTGTGGTGTGAATGTTGTTGTAAGTTGTCTTTTCATCCCATGAAACTCACAAAAATTTGTGAATTCTTATGAGTTAAATTCACCTCTACGATCTGTACATAGAGTTTTGATTGGGTTCTCCACTTCCTTTTCAACTAACATCTTGAATGCTTTGAATGCCTCAAACGCCTTAAATTTTTCCTACAAAAATACACCTAAGTTTGCCGACTATAATCATCAATGAAAGTAATAATATATCATTTACCCATATTGGAGCTTGGATCAATTGGGCCAGATATATCTGAGTGTATCAGCTCTAAAACCTTCTTTGCTCTCCACGATTTCCCTTTAAGAAGTGGACTCCGAGGTTACTTACTAACTGTGTGCTTTTCACACACACCGATGCGAATTGGGAATTGAGGAAGACCAGTTACTATGTTTTTTTGTTGCACCATTTTCAATCCTCCAAAGTTCAAGTGACCGTAATGAAAATGCCATAGCCATGTCGTGTCTTCACTCTAATTGAGAAGCAAGCTTATCTGGTGTGATGTAGATATAGAGGGAACAAGCAACTCTTTGTCATGTTCACCTGAGCAATTAAGCCCATCTCATCATCATGGACTTGACATACACCATCTTTAGTGTTGACTACATAACCCTTCTCTTGCAACTGGCCCACACTAATCAACTTTGTCTTCAAGTCAGGTAAAAAAAAAAACTAAAATTGTGTGGATGTTGTTTACTTTTGTTTGAATGGATATTGTCCCAATTCCTACAACAGCTTTCTCTGAATTGTCTCCAAATTTGAAAATCGTTTTGAATGATTCATCAAGCTTGGAGAATGCTTTCTTGTCTCCACACATATGATTGTTGCAGCCCTTATCCAAGTACCATAGACCCTTTTGCATTTCTTCTTTCATATGACACAAGAGACACTTCATTATCCTCCTTTTCTCTACAAAATTAGTTCTTTCTCCATCTTGTTTATTCAAATTAGTTCTACATTAAGATTGATAGTGACCATAACTATGATACCAATAAAATTCAACATTAGACTTGTCTGCTAACTTTGACTTTAAGTCTGTTGAATAAAGCCTCCTCCCCTTCCTCTAACTTGAGTTTGATGCTCTTGGTGTTGGTTTTGTTCTCGATTGTTGTTGCTTCCTGTACCACCACTCTTGTCATGACCTCTACCTCCTCTACCATGACCTCTACCTGCTGGAGAGAAGTTTTCGGTTCAATGCTTGCTCTTATGGCTCTTGTTGGTTCATCTTGTTTTCATGAATCATCAAGGAACTTTGTAACTCATCAAGAGAAAAAGTATCTACATCCTTGGATTCTTCTATAGAGCAAAAAACATAATTGAATTTTGGTGTCATAGAATGAAGAATCTTCTCTATTATGGTGACATCTTTAGTCTTATCTCCATGAATACGCATCTTGTTCAAAATTGCCATGCAGCTAGAGAAAAAATTTGTGACGGATTCTCCTGTCTTCATTCAAAGTGTTCAAACTCTGTGCGAAGAGCTTGAAGTTATTGTCTTTTTGCTCTTGTTGAGCCTTGATACTTTTTCTTCATTGAATCTCATATATCCTTAGAAGTTTCTTTGCAAAGAATGGTTTCTAAGGTAGGATGATCAATGTCCTGAAAGAGATAGTTCTTAGCTTTTAGGTCTTTCAACTTTCATCCTTCCAATTCAGCCTTTTGTGCTTCCGTCAACACAATACGTGCTGGAGATTCTTGAATCCCTAAACAAACTATCGTCCAGTACTCTTTGGATCATAGGAAGTTCTCCATAAGAATGTTCCAATGGTTATAGTGACCTTCAAAGCGAGGAATTGCAGCTTGGATGAAGTTTTCTGCAAAATTCATCTCTCTCTTTTGGTGTTTCACTCAAACTCATGTGTTTCTCTCACACTCTCTTGTTTATCACACACTCAAGTGTTTAGGACCTCTCCAAGCTCTGATACCACTGATGGAAGTTGCAAAATAATTGCTGGACACCGCTTCTGGAGCCTAGCATTTGAAGCCATAACCTAAAACAATATTTTACTTGACCCTATTGAACTTGTTTAAGGATAAAAATATAACTTTCTTTATAGACGTCGGACCAAAATTCTTTAGACTGCCGAAAGAAGACTTCAAGATCTACAACTTTTATAAAGGCCTTGAAGACGAATTCTATCCTTAAGAAGGTCAAAAATTTGACCAGATGATTCAAGATGAACAGTGCGTAGAAGAAGCGGAGGGTCAACCATAGAGGACACAGAAAGCAGACGAATGCGGAAAAGCAAACTAATACCACATGGAAAACGAAAGCGGGGCAAACAAATGTGGAGCAGATGAATGCTATAAAGCAGACGAATGCCACAAAGTAGACGAATGCCACCAAGCAGACGAATGCAGAACATCAAAAGAATGCCACAAGGCAGACGAATGCAGAACAGACAAAGGCGGAGCAGACGAATGCGACCAAGCAGACGAATGTGGAAGAGTAGACAAATGCCACAAGGAAGATGAATACGGAGCAGACGAATTTCACCAAGCAGACGAATACGAAACAACAGATGAATGCCACAAGGCAGACGAATGCAGAACAGACGAAGGCGGAGCAGATGAATGCCACCAAGCAAAAGAATGCGGAACAACAGACGAATGCCACAAGGCATACGAATGTAAAACAGGAAAAGGTGGAGCAGACGAATGTAGAACAGCAGACGAATGCCACAAGGTAGACGAATACGGAGTAGAAGAATGCCACCAAGTAGACGAATGCAAAACAAACGAAGACAGAGCAGACGAATGCCTCTAAGCAAATGAATGCTACAAAGCAAACGTATGCGAAGCAGATAAATGCGTACAACTTAAGATGACGCAAGGTCAACTTAAGACGATGTAAGACGAAATGACATAATCACAGACAATATGACCCCATCAAAAATGTAGCGTCTTTACAGACTATATGCAACATCCCACTACCATAAGGCAAATACCCGAATATCCGAAGGATATTCAAGTATATACCTTATGATAACGGTATGTTGGGGCAAATCAATCCGATATACACATGGCAATCTAACTAACACATGGCATCATC
>JANZLC010000007.1:20154987-20170553 GCA_026413385.1 Erythroxylum gracilipes | reverse complement strand
TTTACTCGAAGAAGGATTATCGAATTGATAAATGAAATTTAATGGGACTTGGAAATGACATCAACTCAATTCATTTTAAATTCATGTTAGTTGCTTTCAATAAAAAGAACAAGAGGAAGTAGAAAGACAAAAATAAGAGGAAGCGGAGAAGCAAAAATAAGACGAAGTGGAAAGACAAAAATAAGACGAAGAGCGGAGAGAAGAGTAAGAGGAAGCGGAGAAGCAAAGATAAGATGAAGCGGGGAGATAAAAATAAGACAAAGTATGGAGACAAAAGTAAGAGGAAGCAACGGCAAGACGAAGAGGAAACTAAGAGAAAGTGGAAATATGCTTTATATTATCAATGTATGACTATTTTATATTTTCTAGTGGCTTGGTATTAGAATGAAGAATATTGTTTCACTTCACTTTCACATCCATTCCTTCGTCTCATTTTCCCTTCCACTACTTAACAAACCAGATATATTATTCATATATAAATGCTTCAAGTTAGAAACAATTAACATATAAATGCTTAGGATTAGAAATAATTAACATTTAAAACCTAATTTATCATCTTTAAGTGTCAATGTTTTGATATTCTCCCCCGATGAATTACAAGCTACGGAGAAGAGTATATTCTCGTAATCAAAGTTTAGTTTTAATAAACATTGTAATAGTTATTTAGTTATTGGGAAAACAACGTTATCCAAATGGTCCAACCTTAATACGCAAACACTGGCTGGCGCGCGGTGAAGGGGGCAAGGGTGGCTGCTGCGACTGGCGACCGGTAGCGCAGTGGTGAGAGATACAGAGACGCAACAGTGACTGTGTGGTGACTGACTAATTACTTTGTTCTTCAATTATTTACTACTTAAAACGACATCGTTGAGGATGAAGAAGAAATAAAATTAAAGCCAAAGGATGTCGTTTTGCTTCTGCTTTCTCTGTTCACTTGTTTACTACTTCGTTGTTTCAAAATTGTCATTTCTACTTATCAACAAATGCATTCAAAAGGCTTTTATATTATCCGTAAGTGTTTCTCCATAAATAATTATGTTATTTTACATTATTTAGATTATATATTTAGTATTATAATTTATTTTAATTATTATTATATTTATTTAGTATACATGTTGAAGTGAGTGAAAATTTTGAGAAGGTATCTTACACTTAAAGATTTAACGTATGGATTATTAAACATTTCGCTTGCATATGTTACGATCTAATTGTCTCACATCGATAAAATAAGGGACTAATGTAAGGTTTATAAGCTTACAGACTCTTCTACCTTTTAAGCTAGCTTTTGAGGTTAGAGTCTCTCGTAAGACATATATCAATCCAAAACCATAAGTATATATATTTTAATATTCCTACACTAGCTCAAATTTTTAGATGCTACACCTAAGATTATTCTCTTCAACAATGGAATTGATAATATAAACAAAATATCAGGCATACATCAACTCATGTCAGTGCAATATTTAGCCTACCTTTTTTATACAGATATGGGTATGATCTAGACTTGGTTTCTGTACTTCCTCTTGACAGCATGCAAAACCAGACCATATTTTATTGTTATCTATCCATCTTCAAGTACTTAAATGAGTATAAATTTTGTTTTCTAATCCGCTTGCAACCGATGATACATTATAATCATCTTTGCGGATTAATTTTATGGCTCCATCTATCAGAGAACTTGTGGATGAGAACTTTTCATGTTTGAGTGTACTAAATACTAGAGGTAAAACGTTACTGCATATCATGTCTTATATATGAATTACTGGATTGTGACTTAAAACTCACCTACATCAGTCCCAGAATTCCCTTCTTTCAAAAATGATCACGTTCTCGCCGACCAGTTACAATATCGACGGCTGCACTCTTTCTGTAGATTCTGTGGAGCTCTCTCTATAAGGAGTAATGTGGAGTTCAAGATTTGTTTCCACATCACTGGTTTGGTTTATATCAGATATCAGCAATGGTTTTCTTTTGATCATCATTCACGTGGTCGTTCTAAGGGCAACATCTTTCATACAATCAGCGAGATGAACTTCGTAATCAAATTGGTGCTGCATATTATACTGAAAAAGCACAATAGGTTGGTTGTCTCTAGCAACGGCATATACAGAATCTGGTTCCATGTTTATTAACTCCATTAAGGCTAAATTTTCAAAACAAAACAAAAAAACTCCTTCAAGGCTAGTGCTGATATATCTTTTCAACTAGAAAAAAAAAAAACAAAATTTCCAATAAGTACCTTTCTGGTATTGCTCAACGTGAAATTTTTTATGCTGCAAGTTGAAGTTGTCATCAAATCAGTGAGATTTTTTATGCTTCACCCCAAATGGAAGTATATCTGGTTAAAAGCAGCATCTCTTGATGCTCAACCCTGTTAGAACATTAAAGAGAAGTGCCTTAGGTTTTCTGGATCATGTAATTTTGGCTTTGATTGCACATGTTTTTACTTCAGCACAGCTTTTATTGGAATGCCAATCTTCTTCGTACAAGATATATTATATATTCGTTGTAAACACTAAACAACATGGGCTCAGTTGACATTCTGAACATCTTTCTTTTGTTTTTCGGTTGGTAGAAGCTCATTCTCTCAGTTATTATTTACGTTGTCAGTTAGTGAGGATAATTGGTACAAACATTCACGTAACAATTCAGATTTGAGATTCCAACCCTCTACATAATTCATTATTCAGCTACAGGACAACAAACTGCAGTTAGGGAACGTTGAATTCACACAGTGCAACAACCAATCAATTTAATTAAACATAATGACATCTGTTAAATTTTGACCATCAAATAACCAAGATGCTGCTTCAAAAATGTTTTTAAGTACATAAGAACAGTACAACAAATAATAATTTTGGCACAACAGGAAAAAAATAAAAACGAACTCTCATACATACTACCAAGAAATGTCGGCAGAAATGCTGTGATATTCAGATCAAGTTCTTATTACCATGCATGTCAACATTGGCCAATAAAGTATGAACTCAATTTCTTTTTGCAGACTTGCACAACATTTCCGTGCAAACGGTACTAAAAATGAATTAACCGCAACAATATGAAAGCGTTATTAGCATCAGAGGGGTTATTGTCATTGAACTAAAATTACAATACCAAACTAACTACTGACAAGTATTCAGCAAGCACCATTGTGGAATGAATGTTCACATGTTCCAATCCTGGCAGACAACATATTTCAAATACAGAGAACTGCCATTAAGCCAATGTGGACAAGTCCAAAATCATGTATAAATTGAAGTGACCTACAGCAGTAATAAATCTAACAACCAACCCACATGCCAGAACAAACAAAGCAAAACAAAAGAAAAAAGATCAGCTATCCCCTCTGCGCTTATACATACAACTTAAGGAAGCCTACAATACAGCAACAAATCATACCAACCAAACCATTTGCCAGCACAAGGAAAGCTCAAACAAACAAAAAGGCAGAATCCACCGTCCCCTCAGCTTATATGTATCTGATCAAAATGAAGAAAACATGAAACAGGAAAAAAAAAAAAAAAAAACGGAAGATAAAAGCAATAACGAAGCACATATGCCTCAGCTAAAAAAATTCACCAATCCAACTTGCATTCTCAGAACAGTTGGAATAGGCTAGAGAAAGTTTTAAGTCCAACTGTATAAATTTTGGATGCAGTGAAGAACAGTATGGCACCAGTTTCTCAATGCCTGAGCAACACAGATTGCTTTCCAGTGGTTAAAATATCTACAAAGGGGAAAGTAAACTGCAGCCACCCAGTACAAATTCAAGGGAACAACAACCCAAGGGCCCATGATCTAAAATACAATTGATACAGCAAAAGGAGGGGGTCGGAGACTGGACAACATCAAATAACTCGCTTACCACCCATCCTCTGAGAGCAAGTTAGACTATCTCTGGAAGTTGACAACAGCCACCAAAGAAAGCTGGAAAGGAAAACAAAATAAGACATCAATTGTGGGGACTATTTTTCACAAGAAAGTACTTATGTAAGACTCCAAGCATTTAGCAATGCTCAAACTGAAGAAAATGAGTAAAACAACAGAGAGGTGGAACACATGCGGAGCTTACAGGTTTCACCAACAACCTGGGCTACTGCCATGAGGACTGCTTATACCCTTCCCATCCTCCCTCAGGCTCCTTCCTCTTCAACACCCCACCACCAGCCACTGAGTATATTCTTGATGGCTCCTCCAAAAAGGCCTGAGGATTGGCAACAGAGAGTTGCCTTGATGAAAGAGACCCAGTTTCATCTCTCCCTTCTACATCTGGACCAAGAGGCCCCGCATTGAGGTCCAGGCCTTGTCTCCCCCATTTCTTATTACTGTCAGAACTACCATTGCTGTTGCTATCTGGGAGGTTTACAACACAAGGCCTTGAATATTGGGTTGGGACCACACCAGCAGGTGCTAATATTTGAGAATGCACAGCAGGAAAGCAAAGCTGCCCACCAGTTGATGAATCTACAAATGTTGCCGAACCACCTGAAAATGTAGTTGAGGGCAGAGGAAAGCTGGTACCAAAAGGTAAGACAGGATATTGGAATGGTGTAGATGGAAAAGGTAGCGCTGGAGAAGATGACAACACTGATCCTCTATAGAGATCACTTCTAAATGGAGTAGCATCTGGGGGTGGAGCTAACATTCTTTGAGGCCCACCAGGTGCCACCATTTGAAAAGGCTGCTCCCCTCTATCAGGTAAGAAAGACTGGATTGTCATAGTTGGATAATGATTGCCTAGAGGAAACCATGAAGAGAAGTTACCCATGTCTCTATTATTTAGCCGAATTCCAGAAACTGATGACTGGGATGTCGGGGTGTTCCTAGTGTGCTGTCCAAGTGTTGTTGGTTCTGCAAGTACTTCATCAACAAGAGGCCCATCATTCAAATCAAAGTCCATGCGGTTACTTCCATCACAAATACGAAGTCCACCTGAAGAAGTTTTTGAGGGTTGAAGTTGGCCCTCCAGCCGAAAACCATTGCTACTCAAGTGAATGCCAACATCAGTAGGTTCATCCACTTTGTTCAGATCAAGATCAAATCCCCCAGAAATACGACTAGGCACAGAACCCTTTAAATCATCATGTGCCAGATCACATTTCTTTTCGCTTCCAGAGATACCCCCTGTACCCTCAGCAGAGCTTCGACAGGCCAAATCTTCCAAGATTCTTTCATCTGGAACATTCAAGTCAATGTCCAACAGAGGACGACATAGTTTAGGAGCAGCAGCATCAGGTACAGAAACAACGGGTGGACCTACTGACATCTCCAAAGCTTTTCTTGGTCCAGCAGGTCGAAAAGCACTTGTGGCTGCTGATCCCTTCCAACCAAGCTCTCCCTTATTCTTCAGTAAATCCACTGGTGGAACAAAAGGTCGTTTTGCTGCTGCTGCCACTGTAATTGAAGCAGGAACACTGGTAGACACAGAAGAAACTGTCAGTGGCATAGGACTAATTAACTGTAGAACAGGAGAACATCCCAAATATCTTGATTTGTTTGGGTCTTCATATCTTCCATCATCGGAGTTGAACCCTTGATTCAGGTCAAAATCAACTTTTGCTTCCATATCTGAACCCCCTGCAGCAGTCGATGTACACTCTTCAGCTTCATCAGCTTCCATGCCAGTCATCTTTGATCCCCTAGATCTTCTTTTCTGCTCTGGTTCTTGCACATGTACAGATAACACCCTCTGTACCATTTGAAAATCTGGCCCTCCATTATCTCTCTCTTCAAAGTGATTACTTACAGCATTCTTCTCCAAGAGCTCAACCTTGTGATCAGAAACAGCTGAACCTACATAGCCTTCTTGTTTGATTTTTTGCTTCAAGGCAGACTGACTCCTGCAATCTGTCTCGTTAGCTTTTTCATCCTTCAGTTCATCGATGCTTTCAGAAATCACATCCTTCGTAGACCAAGGAGGCTTGGGATCCCCATCAGTTCTTTTTGCAAACTGAGTATGCATCGCATCAGCTGGTTTCTGTTCAATCTTCACAACCGAGTTTAACTCTTCATTCTTTTCACCATCATTAGCTAGAGATGCAGATGGTAATGATCCTTCAGCATCTTTTTTCATTTCTACTTCTGAAACACTGGCCTTGCACTCAAAGCGAATAGTACCAGATGACTGTTCTTTAACATCAGATGTGCCATCTGCATTTACTTCACCACCTATTGCATCCTCAAATGTCTCTCTGCGACTAGTACCTGATGTACTATCCACATTGCATGCTGGAGGTACAACCGAGGTAGTCATTACCATTTCTTCTGATTTTACATTACTCTCTAAGCAAGCCTCTGCAGTTTCTTCTACATTACTGCTGTGAACATTTGGATGTCCAGCAAGGTCCCCTATAGGTTTTCCTTGAGAAACAGAACATTTACCCTGTGAATTCCTAGCCACTGAAGTACTGACCACAATAGCAAGCTTCTCATGTTCATCATCAACACCCTCAGCAGCCCGGCTTTGGTCCTGGCCATGGTCATCAGCTGAAGATGACTTAACTCTTGAATCACCACCTGTACAAGAGTTGTCAACAAGAGGAATATTTCTCTGTGGAGAATCAGTCGGTGAAACCATATCAGACTTAGACACCTCCCCAGCAGCAACAGTAGCAAGCAAATTCATTCCAACATCATCACCAGCTGACATGGTTGAATTTGCTTCAGCATACTTAGCACAGCTTTCGGTCAATGCATTCATAGAACTAAAAGAAGCATCACGTGATTTACCCAACTTATGCTCATTTCCAGATGACGAGGAAGCAGCTTTAGCAGCTTCAGCTAGTTTTTTAGTATCATCACCATTCCTAGAGTGCTCTTCATCAACAGCAGCAACAGGAGAAGCACCCCCCTCATCAGACCCGGTAAGCACCTCCTTGAAATCATTGCTTTGCCATGACTCTGTATTGACATCCGAAGTAATAGTAGCTCTATAAGCATCCATTTTCTCCTTTCCATCAGACTGATCATGCTTGTCAGGAAGCACAGGGGAAGAAGCTCTGCTGTTCATGACCATATGGTCTTCAAAAGAACCTCCACTGGCACTTTGAGCAGGACTGCGACCTCTGCTGGAGATTTTAAAAATTAATTTAGCACTATTCCCCTCAGCTATGGGAGTGTCAACTGCTTTCTCCGATGTTAATGTGGAAAGAGATAATTTTTCTGAGCCTGGATTTCTGTGCAACGAAGAATTTTTGCTTGATCCTGTTTCCTTTTGGATCCCATGTATAGTTGATCCTGGGATGCCGTTGATTGATTTCCGATGACATGTAGAGCCACTGATCATCTTATTGGCATTAACTGAAACAGCACTACAACTCTTTGCATCTTCCTTCCCAGAAAACCCTGCAGTTTTTACATGGTCACTAGAACATGATTGACTGTTATTGTGGGACTGACTGGAACTGCTGCTTTTTTCATCCGTTGAAGCTAGAGGAAGATCAGGTACACCACTGACACCAAGGTTTTTAGATGATCCTTCTTTAAGATTATTACTCACTGATGCCGGCAGTGCTGATGATTTTGTAGAACCCTGAGGTGTGGATACAGGTTTGACCACCGTCTCTACCTGGACAGGCTTTGCAGAAGCAGATTTTGACGATGAAAGTTGTGCACCAGAGCTTTTCATCACAACTTCAGAGGATAGACCTGAATGCCTGTTGCCTTCAGGCAGACGTGATCTGGCAGTCCAGGTGACAGTCTGGTTGGAACCAGATCGTGCATCCATTTCAGCTTCAACCCTTTTCTTCCATGTATCAACTAAGCTTCTTGCTTTCTTCTGAATTTCCAAGTTTTTATGGGACCGCAGGTGATTCACAGACTTGCCAATGTTACACATCTGTAATGCCTGAAGATTTACAGGCAGCTTATCCAGTGCACGGAGCAAAACTAACAAAAAATCTTCAATAGATTTATCGCTATCCTTAAGACCACTACCACTACCAATCTTTCCTTTGTGGACCTCCTGCAGCCATTCATCAAAAACAGGTAAGCCCCTCATCTGCACAAACCAGCTAAGGCAATCAATCTTATCTGTTGCTGCTACAACACCAGCCAGTATTGACCTGCCAATCAAGTTTATCTTTTTCTCACATTTCTCAGGTTGCATAAGTTGCACTAATTTCTCAACAGCTTCAGAATCTACAAGACCCCCTTTGTCAGTGAATTTGGCAATCTCAGATTTCCAAAAGCATTCTGATTTGTTGTTATCTGCATCACCATCATCCACTTTAGTGGGACGTTCTCGTTTAGCTGGTTCAGAGCTCTGGTCAACTCGATCCCTTTTCTTTCCCTTAGTTTGAGAATGGAAGGAGGAAGTACTATTCTGTACACCATCAGGAGCTGATTTTAGCTGTGATGTTGTTGTCGGACCATTCATTGGCTTTGGAGAGCGCCCACCTGGTTGTACAGTTGCATGCATTTCTAAGCGTGTCTTACACAATAGTTGATCTACTTCTTCTTGCCGTTCCTATGATGAGGAAAAATAGTCAACCACAAGAATGCAATTACCAATAAAAGAAAAGTAATAGAATTTAACACTCACATCAATATAATCTTGATCAGTTAGCCACCATAAGCACTTGTTTGTAATGTCATAAACTCGCCTGCAGACAAATGAGCAAATTCCTGATGGAAGTTCAACACCTTTGGGAAGGAAGGCAACTTTACACGGATGGAGTAATGATGCAGCAGGAATCTCATCCTTGTGAAAGGAATAAAATATCTCGTTTGGCGCAGCTTCCAACAGGATGCCTTTGCCAAGCTTTACTTCAGTAGGTCGGTAAAGCCAATTAACACCTACCTTCAACTTGTTCTCCTTACCAGTTTTCAGCGAACGAATTATACCAATGAAAGGTGGGGAATCCTGAGGTGGTTTAAATAGAGCACATTCACCAACAGTAATCTTGCGTCCATCCTGTAGTAGGAGATAGCATAAATGGGCTTTAGCCAGTCAATTAACAAATTTATAAATAGAGTTGAAAGGATGAAAGAAAGATGAAGCAATTATCAATATCGAACGTATAGATAAGACTTACATCAATCAGCTGACCTAGCATTATTAAAACAGGAAAAGGAGATCCTGAATAGTAATTAATAATTGATCACCATTGCAGTTTCTACGACAGCATAAAAATTGACCACAAAGAGTAAATACTTAAAACAACTCAAGGTATTTTTCAAAAAAAAAAAAATCAGAGGAAACCAAGTACTTTGCAGGGAAAATCCAATAATTGTTCAACCTCCCCGATGTGTTTGAAAATTAGAGCAACTCTGCAAAATGTAAGGTTGCATTCGTTCCAAAACAGATACATAAGAAGGAGAATATGCACAGCTTTCAAACTATATAACCTTCTGAAGAAATCTTCTCTTCTGACCTTAATTTCAAAACGTTGGTGGCCCAACAATCTCATCAAAGACATATCACAAGGCCAACAAAACTAAAACAAAGAATAAAGCTTACCCAGAAAAAGGAGATGTTATGTTTTTCTCCTTTTTTTCCTTTGGAAACATAATCATGAGAATTAGTAGGACAGGGTCATCAACGCTCATCATCAAAAGTGACAACCTCAAATTTTTAATTGTTCTACCAAAAAAAGAGGAAAATAAGGCTCGAAATACCTTTTTTTCTTTTATAAAGGGTATCAGAACTGATCTACCCATATTTGTAATATCTCTACTGAAGGTACTCAAAATTTCAGATACCCCAAGTATTCTCTAGGTATCTAAGCAACGTAAAGAACAACAAATGCACAAAATAACAATTGAAGCGAAGAAGAAAAGCAATAGTCAAAACTGTTGAAAAGAAAGGAAACAGAGAAGGTTATGAACAGATGGAAATTGGTATTCAAACAACAGTATTAGCACCAAAACCATCTGCACTCCCACGACACAATTTCAGAGCTACCTCCAACTCATTCCACCAATTTTACATCAAGCCCATCTGTTACCCCAAATAGCTTCAATACTATGTCGCCAACGTAAAGACGCAAACTAAGGCTAGTTTCTCATAAGCTTCAGAGTTCAAAATAAACAAGCCTTAAAAGAAAAACACCAAGCCACTCCCAATCTCTCAAATTTTTCATCAATTAAAGCAACCAGTAAAACATAAAACTAGTCATTAGATTCACTAAAAATCCCAAATTTGATGCATTTCCAGTCAATCACAAAAATCGCACAGTACCCAGTGTATTCCATTCCCAAAAAACCAATCCAACACTGCAAATCCCGAAAAAAGCCATCGCTGATCCAAAGAAGCAATTTAACCTCCCCGGCCCCNNNAAAAAGGGAGAAAAAAACCGACCAAACCCCTAACAGAAACTAAACCGGAAAAATCGAGAACAGGGATTCACCTTGTAAAACGAATTAGCTGGAGATAAACACGAAGAAGAAGATGAAACATCACCACTCACAGCAACCGAATTGCTACGAGAGGGTTCTTTCCACATGTGCCGAGTCCTTTTCCTCTCCTCAGCTGACCGTCCATGCATAGCCTTGCATTTTCCCCTTCGAGTACCATCAATCCCCTCTCCTTCGTTCCAACCTCCAAACCCCTCTTTAAACACCCTCTAGTCTCTTGTTTTTCCCCAAATCCAAACACTAAGATCCAACAAAAACCCTAAATTTCACTCCGCAATGAGTCCAGATCCCGCCAACCTTCGATTTCTCACAATTAATCAACCCAACAACGCGTCCCCCGATATGCCTCAGAGATAACTCGAGCCGCCGAATCGATCTAACGAAAGAAAAGTCGAGATTCTAGAGAGAGAGCCAGAGACAGAGAGAGAAAGAGAAGACAAAAGGAAAGGTGTGTTTGGGTACTTGGAAGAGAGAGAGAGAGAACAAACATGGGGTCCGGGCAAGGGCTGGGCAGATCGGGCAGAGTCGTGATAACGTTACAATGCGGTGACATAAGGGCGACAGGCTTCGATTAGATTCGAGATGTGTCAGTGTGACAAATGTAATGTTGACGGCTGATTTTTCACTTAGAAAAGGGAGCAGTTGACTTGGAATTTGTTATTATTTGGTGGGGTCTCGTATAAGTATAACCCGCAAATTTGAATTATTCGAATTATAATATATTTTACAAAATTCGAATCTGTGATATCTTACATTAAGAAATTAGTTGAATACTAAAAAATGGTGTCGGGTGGGGGCTGCAACTGCAGGTGCAGGTCACATGTAGGCATATGATGGCAGAAGTTAAGGTTGTCTTGAGATGTTCCAACACATATACATATTAGTAAAGTAAGGGAGTGATGATGATGTTGTACATGTTCTGTCCGTAAATTTTGATTTTTGCAGGTTTTCCTTTTCTTTTTCCCTGCAATGTGCAATCACACCCGCCCTCCCTCTTTCTAGTCTAAATCTTCCCATTTGTCAGAAAGTACTGCAATCACTGATTTCATGGACAATCCCTACCTGCTCTGTCTCTGGATAGCTGTGATTGATGATTTAGTCTGTTTTTAATAAAATATTTTTTAATTTAATATTCAAACTTTTTATAATTTTATGACATCATCGCCTTACTTTACCTTACGGTTAACAATCAACTGATTATATTAGTAATTAGCTCATAACTGATTATATCAGTTACTTTGATCAGCAAATTATATTACATATATGTTAGAGATATTCGGTAAAATTAGTTGATTAGTATTAGTTGTTTATGTATAAAATGATTTATGAGAATATAATTTTTTAAAAAATTATAAGAGTATGAATATTATATATCTTAGTATTTTATTGAATATTCTTATAAAAATTTAGATTTTAAAGAAGTCATGTTTACCTGTGCTGTTTAATAATCTATGAAAAATTTATACAACTCTTTCTATTTTCATTTTCGTTTAAGGTCAATATTTTATTTATAACCTATAATTGCATAAAACAATTATAAGAACAAACACTTTTCCTAAAAGTAAGTATCTAGGAACTTCAATTAAAGGGTACAATTAACTTTTGAGAGTTAAAATTTTAGCTGATTGATGAAAACGCTCCTATATAAGAGCGTTTTCATTTTTGTCTGTTCATCTTAAATCAGCCATTCGATATGTTTGGAAATAGGAGCATTTTCATTTTTGACTGTTTATCTTAAATCAGCTATCGGATCTGCTACTCTCCAAACAATTTTCGTAACTGTTTGAAGAGTAAAACAGCTGAAAACAACCAATCAACTAAAAAAGTAGATGATTGGTTATTTAACAAATGAGGCCTACATGTGGGTTAATCTAAAATAGCTTCTTTGTTCCATGTGAGGAAAGAGTAAACCTGCATATTACGAAACTTTCTCATATTTTACGCTTTAATAGGATTTTATCCGAACGTTAACGATGATGATAATAATAAATAAATAATTAAAAGATTATCTAAAAATCTAAATTTTTTTTTAAAAAAAACTTTTGCACCAATTGCAATTGCAACTGCAACTGCCTTACCAGCTACAAGTCTGAGCGTCATTGCTCATCTCCTAACAATAGCTTTTGAAGAAACGGAACAAGCGATGTTAAGACACAACGACCTTACTAACGCGTGATTGTGTGACATGCATGTTCAGATTCTTTCCTCTGCGTATAACACTGGCTTTTGAGAAGAGGAACCCAGGATGCTCTTCAAGCATGATGATAACCTTTAAAGTAACTAAAGCGTCAAGCTCAATAGTAACATGAAGCCCACAAACAAAGCAATCTTTCTTGGTTATAAATTCAGTCATTTTTACGCAGGGACATGGATGGAATGTTTTAGATTTTGTTTTTAATTTTTATCTTAAGTGATGTGAATTGAATAGCACACGTCACCTATCATGATCACTAATTATGAGTTATTTTTGCAAAAAATTAAAATATTTTAATATTTATTTTAAAATTTGAAAATAATCTTTTAAAAAAATGGTTAAGCAATTTATAAAAGTCTCTAAGCATTAAGTTCTTAACACTTCAACATCTTAGGTTCTGATTGGTTGGGCTTATACTAGTAGAGTTTTTATCAGTAAATTTTTTTGTTGTAAAACTTTTTTTAGAAGAACTTTTCTAAGAAGTTAGTTCGCTGTTTAGCTATTATTTTAAAAAGAACTTTTTTGAAAAAGCTTCGTAAAGTAGACTGTTTGGCAAAATAAAAATAAAAAGCACTTTTAATTTTAATATTTTGTAATAAAAATTATTTATGCATATAAAAATTATTTAAAGTATATTAAATAATATGCAAAGCACTATACATTAATTATTATATAATTTTAAATCATATAAAACATAAATGAAAATATATCTAACCAAATCTTTTATATAGAGTATGTCATAAGTAAACTAATATTGAAAATAAATATTAAAACATATAAAAAAGTCAAATAATATTATATCAATTTCAAAATAAATATCTAAGTTGAGTAGATAGTTAAATAAATAATAAAAGGGAAGATGAGTTTGTGGATATTGTGGGAATAATGTGTAAAACATAAGGGCAAAAGGGACTAAAAAATAGGCTCATTAATTGATCTGAAAAATCTACCTGAAAAAGTGTTTTTTTAAAATTACATTTTGACTGTAAAAAAAGTCATATTTATTTAAAAAGTGCTTTTTTATTTTACAGTCAAACATCTATTTTTTAAAAAGACTTTGCAGTGGAAAAAAGTGATTATTGGCCTTCCAAAAGTTCATCTAAACAGACACCTAGTTAATATCCTAATAATAAGCCGTATATAAAAAATATAACTTTACCATTAATTAGGAGAGAAGTTGTTTTCAAATGATTATCATAATAAATAAATAAATAAAATAAAAATTTAAAAATTTAAAAATTTAAAAAAATAACCTTCATACGACTACTTAAACTGCATTTATTATTTGATTTTAAAGTATCGTTTTCTAAATAGTTAATCTTGTTATGAGAAAAGATGGAATATATTGTTTTCCGTACCAAATATCTATCACTTAGGCTAGCTATTATTTTTGTCATTACAAGTACTATACCAAAAATGGTGATATTATATGACAACTGAGACTGTCGAATTGTTCTCTTTTTTCTTTGTCTAAACGTGAAGGGAATTGGTCAAAAGGAAAGGAGGCAATAGGCTAACTGGATTCGTTTTGTCGTATGCTCTCGTTAGCATGAGTCTTTCGTTTTCGTTCTAAGTCATTTTCTGCTATGGATCGGGATGATACTCCACCAGAACCTTCACAACCAGTTGTTCCACCTCGAACTCTTGATGAGGAAGAGGACGAGGGTATCTCCTTCGATATTACGCCGGATGGTCTTGATCAAGGATTTCAATTTTGTCTGGTGGGAATGTTTCTTACATACACTCCCATAAATTTTCTCTTTATGAAATCTGTTTTAGCAGATTTGTGGCATCCATTGGGCGGTGTTACGATCTCTGATTTGGGAGCTAAAAGGTATTTGTTCCGGTTTTACAATTATGTTGATCTGAATCGGGCTATTGACGGAGCCCCCTGGTTGTTTAATAAACACCTTCTCGTATAGAGCACGATAGGTACTAATGAAGATCCTCTCCGAATTCCGCTGATTTCAACTGATGTTTGGGTGATTATTAAGGATCTTAAACCAGGTTTCATGCGTGAAGATGTGGCAAAGCCTCTGGGTAATTTTGTTGGTAAGTATATTTGCAATGATGCCAAATACTTATCTGATTCTGCTGCTTTGGAAGACTATTCTTTGAGAGTAAGAGTTACTCTGGATGTGCGTCACCCATTGAGAAGGAAGAAGAAGTTGCTAGATAGCAAAGGCGTACCTTTCTATGTTCACTTCTCCTATGAAAGGATATTTGTTTACTGCTACTTATGTGGTCTCCTTGGCCACACAGATTCTTACTGTGAAGTTCGATTGAAGAAGAAGCCGGAAGAATTGGTGTTTGGTTGGGATGCACAACTCCGGGCATTGCCTTGTCGGAATCGAAGAGCCCCAAGTCAGTGGTTGTGTGAGAATGGAAAGTCTGGAATAGGGGAGAAAATTAATGCTGATTTGCAGGAGGGAGATAATCAGGAGGCGGATTCTTTGCCTTTATATTCAAATATTTTTTGAAATTCCCTTTTTGGTGTTAATCCAATTTTGACAGGTGGAGGTGACGATATGTCATTTATGGACACAGATTCTATGGGGAGATTAAGCTTAAGTGGGCAAGAAGAGAATGTTGGGCTTAATATTCCTAATGACCCAAAGAAAAGGCCCAGACAGGAAAAATCAAAATCATCATCTAATATTTCTAATGCTAATGATTTATTAGGTGGTACTCAAACTGGAGTTCACCCTTCAGCTGCTAAGATATCGGCTGATCCCGTGAGGCGGGATAGCCGGAAGCAATGAGGATCCTCAGTTGGAACTGCCGAGGTATCGGCAAACCTCGGGCAGTTAGAGCTTTGAATGATTTAGTTGTTAATTACACACCAGATATTATTTTTCTCATTGAAACTCGTATGCATGCTAGTCGTTTGGAGGAAGTCAGAGCTCTTATTTCGTTGGAGAACTATTTTTGTGTTGATAGGGTCGGTTTAGGAGGGGGTCTTTGCTTGTATTGGAAGGCTCATGTTGATTTAACTTTATTGTCCTATTCGAATAAT
>JANZLC010000007.1:20112462-20143308 GCA_026413385.1 Erythroxylum gracilipes | reverse complement strand
GAACCGTCCATTTATGTGGGTATCCAGTTCATCTGAACCGTCCATTCATGTGGGTCCTCACATTAATGGACGGTTCAGATGGACTGGATACTGAGTAGGGACAGGGAAAGAGGGACAGAGGATCCCCTTCCGAAAGAGAGAGGCCAACTACAATAGGTATAGTAGGCCAATACTCAAACCTACTCAACCCCAATCAATAAAGGGACCAAGAGGCCTAAAGTGTCAGAGAATTCTGGTCCCTGCGTCAGAAGGTTGAAGAAATCAAAGCAGCACCCATGTTGTCCCCAAGTCCCATGCACTTTTCTTTCATCTTACTCTAACGTCCTTAATAACTTAGTCAACCTAACTGATACTAACAAACTCTATTTTTATTTTTAACTAGCTTGCATACTTTCATGCTATTTCATCGACTTTACAGCCATTCGTACCAATTTTTGTAGACAAAAAGTATGAGTTTTGGAACATTAAGATGAGGACTCTTTTTATATCTCAAGGGCTTTAGGACCTGATGAAATTTGGCTTTGTAGATTTAATTCATCCACACAAAATGGCACTAAAAAAATTGAAAGAAAGTAATAAACTAAAAAGAAGAATGTCGGAGCTTTGTTTTTCATTAAATAAGTAGTCCGTTAAAGCCTTTCAAGTGAAGGGGGAGATGTTAGAAAATTATGCTGGTCATGGTCACGGTCATGGTAGAGGTGCATTTCGAGTAAGAGATTGTAGAAAAAATTAAGGAAAAGGTCGAGGTAAAGAAGGTTCTAATGAAGAGAGGCAGAATAAGCCATTTCAATGTCACTACTACAAAAAAGTCAAGTTATAAAGAAGATTATTGTTGGCAAAAGTAAAAGTGGAAGGATTAAAATAACCAAGCCATTTTTGCAAAGAAAAAAGATAAAGAAAGTAAGTTGTTCACAACCCTTTTTTGTGAAAAAAAAGAAGTCTAACAATATTTAGTTTTTGTATAGTGGTAATTCTGATCATATATCTGAATAAAGATCACTTTTTAAGAAGCTTGATGAGTCTGAAAAAGCAGAGGTGACACTAAGAGACAACAAGAAGATTTGGGTTAAAGGCAAAGGTACCGTTAGCATTAAAACCAGATAAGGTAAAGCTAAGATTTTACAATAAGTTATGTTTATTCCTAGTCTATCTTATAATTTGCTCAATATTGGGAAATTAATGACTAATGGATATTCAATTCTATTTGATGATAGATTTTGCACTATTAAAGATAAAAATTTGGAACTCAAGGGGTATGGTTGATTGGCAAGGGACTTATCCACCCTTAACCAAAGGTTAGGGGTTCGATCCTTGGCTTTGGGTATGGAGCAACTTTAAATCTTTGGGTCAGCTGTCCCACCCTGTGAGGTGCCTTCCCATCAGCGAGGGGATTAGTTACTGGGTCCGCCGATAAATACCCTGGTTAAAGATTAAAAAAAAAGATAAAAATTTGGACAAATCGTTACCAAAGTTCCAATGGCAAACAATGAAATGTTTCGATTAGAAGTTTCCATCGTTGAGAAATGTGCCACGGTTGCTAATGTTGATAGTGAGAATAGTCTGTGGCATTTATGATATGGGCATTGGAATAATAATGGTTTGAAGTTGTTGAGTCAAAAGGAAATAGTTTAACAAAACTTGAGAAGCTTGGCTTTTTTGAAGGTTGCATATATGGAAAGCAAACTAAAAGAGCTTTTCCTATAAGCAAGCTTGGAGAGCCTCTAAATGTTTTGAGTTATTACATGCAGATTTGTGTTGGCCTATAAACAATGAATCTTTTAATGGTAGTCAATATTTTTTATTATTCATAGATGGTTACAACTGCAGGAATTGGGTTTACTTTTTAGGAAACAAGTCTGGAGCTTTTGACAAGTTCAAGAAATTCAAAGCAATTGTCGAAAGGAAAAGTGGTCTTTTAATAAAGACACTATGGACAGATAGAGGAAGAGAATTTGTCTCAATTAATTTTAATGCTTTTTGTAAGAAAAATGGAATTTGCAGGGAACTTATAACACTATATACATCGTAACAGAACAGTGTAGATGAGAGAAAAAATTGTACTATAGTGGAGATGGCCAGAAGCATGATTTAGGCAAAAGGTCTTCCTATTTGTTTTTAGGTAAAAGCTATTGCAACAGTGATATAACTTCTCAATTTGCCTCCTATAAGAGCTATTCATAATCAAATACTATATGAGGCTTAGACTAGTGGAAGCGCCACTTAAGAGTTTTTAATTGTATTACTTATGCTTTGGTTAAAACTCACTCTCGTAAATTTGATGAAAAATCTAAGAAACAAGTTTTTGTTGGTTATTATTCTAAATCAAAACCATATAATTAGCTATATAACCTTATTAGCAACAAGATTAACATCAGTAAGGATGTAGTATTTAACGAAGATGCAAGATGGATTTGGCCTGAAAAAAAGAGCAAAACATATTCAAGTGTTAAAAAATAAAATTACACCGCTATAGGTTCCAATACCAACAATTTCTACTGCCTTTACTTTGGGAAGGAGCAATCCATCTACTCCAGATGGAGTGGAAAAGACTTAAGAAGTCAATTTTGAGCATGTGTCTGGTCAACATATATATATTGAGGATTTCATCGAGCAACTTAAGAGGCTAGACAAAATCAGACTTAAATGTGTTGTTACATCACTCAAATATCCAAAGGAGACATAAACTAGATCATATCAGTCATTCCAATTAAAATGCCCTATTGTCGATAATAACATGAGCGAGATATTGAACAAATGGATATTACCAGTAAGAGGTAGACTTATTATTAGTATATGGAAAGACCATCATAACAAGATTATAAAGACACGTTCATAAAAACGGGCATATTGTACAGATGGAAGTCTAATATATATTACGCTTGCTATTGTTAAAAAATTGAAAATAATAAGAAGGAGACAATGTAACAGAGGATTATATGGAATTGGAATGGAGCCTATAAGGTAAGCAAAAAAGATGAGAAGTGTACGTGTTGTCAAGCTAGGAAGAGATAAGTTTTGTAGTTGCAGCGTATGAGACCTATATGGTTATCTTTATAAACATGATATCAGTGCAATCAATCACTCCAAAAGAAGACCTTCGGAATTTGTCAATGATTATTATAAGAAGAACATCTTCCTGAAGGTATATGTAAGGTGTTGCAGGCTATTAGGGGGGGGATAAGCTTTCAGCCGGAAAATGATTATGAGCATATGCATCGACCAGTTAAAAGGGTAATGCCAGGAAGACCAAGAAAGGCAAGAAAGAGAGATAAGAATGAAACTAATAAAAGTACTTATTGCAAGCAGAATGTCACAAAAGGGTCAAGTGTAGAAATGTAGGAAATGTGAAACTTCTGGGCACAATAGTAAAAGGTTTAATTTAACAACACCAAATGAACAACCTTTTAATGGAAGTTACACGTTGTTTAATATTATTTGTTTTATTTGGTTTCCAACAATAGCATTATGTATATCATGTTGTACTGTCTCAATATCTTTGAGAGAAATATGAACTTTTGAAGAAGGAATAACAACACCAACATCAATAGAGACACATTCTCAAGTAAAATAATACTGAGTCAATTAATCAAGAATGTATATCTAGTCAACAAAACATAAATGTAAGTTTAAAATCATGCATATTGATTTTAGGCATGGGGATCCTACATTATTCATATAAACATATGTTTTACAGGTTGATCCACAGGTTGACAATCCTATACAAAATTTTGGACATAAAGATATACAACTTTGAATTGTCTTTTAAACATAAAGGTCATAGGTTCAAAGGTAAATCTAGCATTACATCAAGACAGTTACAAGCTACAACAAGACAACTAAAAGGAAAGCAAGAATTGGCAGCAGGAGCAAAGATATTGACCTTCCAAACAATTAAACATTTTTAACGATGATTTATGTTCTGGATTATACTTTGTCTTAAACCAATGGCCATGGATTATACTTTGTAAAGATATTTTGGATTATACTTTATGTTATCATATCCCAACCCAACTAGTATTGGATTGGATACATTTTGGATTATACTTTGTGCTAGTTATACATATATGATATGAAAATTGTATATATGATACAAGATCATTTTATTGAGCAATTGGGATGTTTACAAAACAATAAAATTTGACATAGAGGAAAACAAATCGTAATGAAAACAATATAATTCATACATTATAAATTTCTTACATCCATACATATGAAGATTAAGTTAAATGCCTAAACCTATTTTGCAACCATATACAAGATCAAGAACAAAACTGAAATTAAAATGAAGGCTACAATTATATTTAATAACATCAATCTCAACTCTTTCTTCTCCATCATCAACATTTCATTGTTTTGGCTCATAAATTTCATTTGCACATCAAGTACCTTCATTTCTTCTAAATTTCTACTTGATTTAGTCTCCTTAAATGTAGATATTTCTTTCCTTAAATTTGAAATAACATAGAAAACTCTATCAGAAAATTGCTTGTCGTACCATTAGAAAAACTTACAATTACCAACCGGGTAATTAGGATCCCAAGATTATTATTGCTCCATAAAGTCTTTAAAGAAGCTTTTAACCCACTGTAGCAAATCACTATTAACCCATTATTATAGCTACAATAATGGCAAAAGTAGTGCAAAGTAGAAGCAAAGCTACAATGCCTAATAAGCAAAGAAGCAGAACCAAGATGCGCAGAGAAGCAACATAAAAAGGATTAAAAAAATGTGAAAGAGAAGCAAACACGAGGCAGAGAATTGGTTTCTTGGGAGGGTAACTGAGTTCAAGATCTCTGGTTCGAATCTCGGCAGCGGCAGTATGGGGATTCTTTCAATGGGGGGCCTCTTGTGCGCACTGAGTACATGACCGCCTTCCTGAGGGGCTGGCTGGGATTAAACCGCATTTCAATCCCCCAGCGATGATCGGGTCTGGGACTGGGGGCCCTTAGAATTGGGGATTCAACCTTTGCCTTCCTGAGGGGCTGGCTGGGATTAAACCGCATTTCAATCCCCCAGCGATGATCGGGTCTGGGACTGGAGGCCCTTAGAATTGGGGATTCAACCTTTTGAGTCCAAGGAAGTAGAGCCACAAAGTGCCACAAGCAACGATTAAAAAGGAGAAAATCTAGTCAAGAAAAGCAGAGAAGATGCTAAGAAAGCAAGGTGAGGGAAAGTGCATTGGGGATTTTGGGAAATTAGGGTTACAATTAATTTAGGGATTTTAGTTATCAGATTAGTTAAAAAGACTAGGCTAAAAGGATTATACAACATATTCATAAACCATATTATGGATTAGTTATTAGATTAATAAACTAGATTGTATCGGACCTGTGTTAGATAATATGTCCACGTGACAATGGATTCTAATAGAAAAAATTAAGATATTCAACGTAAGAAATATTTAATGGAGGGGTTAACTCTCTATTAACCGAAGGGCTCTTTTGAATATTTGTCAAATGTTATGGCTGTTTTTGAATGTTTATAAACCTTAGGGTCCTAATTAAGTCAAAACCTTTAGGTCCTTTATGACCTTTTGCCAAAGAAAAAAAGGGCGTACGCATTACCTTAAGTTGTACTCTCTTTGATTCATAATAAGTGGCAGTTTTAGATACATTTTAATTATTCAAAATAAGTGTCATTGTTAACTTTGTATGCATGTTTATAATTTTACTTCCAAAATTAACCTTTAATTTCTCTCACATCTTAATTACACAAATTACACAGATTATATTTTCAAGGCACTTTAACATGTAATTAATGAAGATATATAAGACATTTCATTAACTTTCTTAATAAATGTCCATTTCTTTAAAACGACACTTATTATAAATAAGAGAAAGTACAACTTTGCACTTATGTAAAAGCTAGCACAAATTCAAGTGAAAGAAAAAAGGGCGAACGCATTACCTTTAAGTTAGTACAACTTTGCACCTATGAAAAAGGCTAGCACACATTCAGGTGAAGGGTAACACTTCTCCCTAAAATCGAGACTTTCTCACTCCCTAAAGTACCACTGTTAGAAACGGTTCCTTTCTGCATGCTTATGTCAATACCCAACAAAAATCTCTAATTACTAACCCAACGAGATGATTTGACAACTTGAAGCTCAACCAATGCAATAGAAGACATCAAAAGGCACTTTAAAGGCTTTCTCATAAGATAAGCCACCACTTAAATCAATAAAAAAGTGTATTCTCAACTCCACTTAACGAGATCTTTTTGTTTAAACGAGCTTGTGGGTTCAAATTATTTTTATATATATAATCGTTTAAAATTTGATATCAGAGTTTTATTTTTTATAAAAAATTTATCAGACTCGAATGAAAATTAGTTTAGATATAAAAAATTTAAAGTTATTTTTTTATAATTGAGACTCTCTTAAAATACTTCGTAAAATTTTTAAAAAAGTGAGTATAATCTCTAATCGTTATAGTATAATTTATTCATTAAAAAATTATATGGTATAATATTTAAAAGAAAAAGGTCTTATGTTTCAAACTATTATTTCTGTTATTTTTTAATAAGATTGGCACGTAATAATACAAATATATTATTAAAAAATTGACTCAACCATGAAATAAATTTAATATCAAACCGTAACAATCTTCCCTCACAAAAAAAAATCGTAATAATCATTGTCACCCGTTCATCTTTTTCCAGCGCTGGCATCATTTTATTCCCCGTGCTCATAAGTTGTATCAAGGTTGGCTGGATTGGAAAAAATGGGTATATTCAATTTCCTACCAACATAAGACAACTATCGAATGGCGAACAATGTCTGATAGTGAGTCATACAGGTGGCCCATCAATAGGACAAACTTAAACAAGCTGTAACGCTTGCCATAATGCCATGATTTACTTCCCTCATATAATATCGGGCCGAAATTTGAGAACGTTTCACCTTTTGAGTCCAAAAACTATATCCGCTTTAATCCCCACCTTTTGCGGGTATTGACAAATGAGAGCGGTGGACCAATCGATGTTCCCAACGAACGCAATAAGGCATAATTCAAACAATCATATCACCGAACAGGAAATCTTAGGGATTTGGAAAATGAAATTAGCTTGTTATATCAAGTTCACGAGGCTCTGGTATTATAACACAATAATTAGCGAATTGTATTAGCCGTTAATTAATTTTATTATTGATTAGTTAATAATTGATTGATTTAAAAATATTTAATAAAATTATTTGTTTAATATTAATTATTTATGTATAAAATAACTTAGAAGAGCATGAATTAAAAAACAATTTATAAGGGCATAAATATTATATCTTAGTATTTTTTAATATTATCGTAAGAATTTAAAACTTAGCTATTTAATTTCAAAAAAGTTAATTTTATAACTATGATAAAAACATAAAAATATGATGATGATGATAAATAAATAATAACAATTATTATTATTACTACTACTTTTTTCATATTAATCAAGTTGAAGTTTATTTTTTTAATATATTAATTTATTAATCAAGTTGAAGTTTATAGGAGCATTTTTAAAAATAACAGGTTAAGTTTAATCTATCAATCTAATCAACAGATTATCAACAACTTGAGATAATCAAATGATTAAATATCTCTTAATTTGTCAAAAAATGCATTTACTAAATAAGGCCTATGTCTACACTGCCCTATGTAGTCACACACCGACTATGCGCTTGTGAGTTAGTTACATTTCGTATGTATTGATTTATATGCACTGAACGTATATTTCTGACTTCAGGCGACTGTTAAACCATGCCTTTCACTCGCATCAAAGTTTTGAAATTCGGAGAGGATGTTAAATGGGAGGTCTTACTAATCACTATTTTGATCAGTGTGACATTATAATTACTTAATAATTATATTTAATTATATATAATATTACTTAATATTAGTAATTTTAAAAAAAACCAAATAATATAAATTTCTATACTTCTATTAAATTTTTAGAGAAAAAGTGAGTTTTATTTTTGAAAGAATTCTAAAACGCATCAGCATTTTAGAAAGAAAAAAAGCAAAATATAAAATATAAAAAGTTCATTTAATCATTAGCTAACCGGTTCGACTAGTTCCGATTTAACCGGTCAATTAACCGGTTCTTACCAGTTTACGCTGATTCAATTAAAGACTGATTTTTAAGGGTCACTTAGACTAAATAACCTACTAATTATCGATCAAATCAATCGATTCGGTCCGAATTTCAAAATCATAACTGTGTTCAAAGCCATGACTCACATGCTTGCCAATTTAAAAGTAAAGAGACATTATACAGTATACAAAATAATTGATAATTTAATATATATTAATAAATATTCGACTTAAATTATCTTATCTTTATATTATAAGATAAGATTAAAAAGTTAAATAAATACAAATTTTATAATGTTTTCCACACGTCTCTCCTTGTAATTGATTATAAGTATTCCAAGGAGAGATTTAAAATCGGCTTTCCGGCGCGTGAGAATGAAGAGTTGGTACTATGCTCTACTAATAAAATGGTCATTCTGGACTCATTAGTCAATGACCAGGTCCACCGACCGTTTCTTCCAGTCGTGGAGCTTCTCTTTTCGCGTACCTATTTACATGTCCGCCAAGTAGCTCCATTGCAAACGCCAGCCTTGGCACTTTGTCAAACATCTTACCTTCATTTCTGGGCCGCATTGGATGGGGACAAGGAATCTAGCTCTTTTGGATAACATGTGGCGTGACTATAGAAGAGTGCAAATTGGCTAAGCAGAAGAAAAGGCGAACAAGTCCAACATAAAAGCGATTGGTTATGCGGTCTAAGTCACCTGTATAATAAAACAAGCTTTGCTCACTGTGAAGATATGGTTACTCCATATTATATAACATCTATTATCATTTTATATTAAGATTTTTGTCATTTTATTTGATTATGTGATATAGGTGTCCAGAATCAAACCTAAAAGTTAACTTGAAAGATAAGAGAGTCCATAAATTTATAAATCTCACATCACCCTCTTTTATTATCGATTTGAGACAATTAAACCGTAACATTCCACCATACTTCGCAGCTCAGACATCGACGAACTGGCTGTGCGCTAGATTTTTTCTAACTCCGATCAAAAACTGCTATACCAACATTACTATCCACATATCCACGGGTTAGTTGTGCGCTAGATTTTTTTAGCCTCGACAAATACTGTAATACTAACGCCATCACCTGTAAGCATGACATGAAAATTTAAAAGAGTAGTGTTAACTTTGATAATAATTATTGTAGGTCTTACGAGAAACTAACCCTAAAAGTTAGCTTAAAAGATAAAAGAGTCCATAAATTTATAAATCTCGTATCAACCTCTTTTATTACCTATACGGGATAATTTGACGATTACGATAGTAATCGAATCCACCGGATTACAGAGAAAGTAGCGTCGGCTGTCGTTTCTCGTACATATTCCACAGCTATATACTATTCCACATTTCCACCCCACACCTGATCATCGTCCTCTTACGCACTTCACTTCCCAAACTACCCCCACGCCGTCAGTCATTCCAACTTTTGTTGGACAACTCCACGCGCACGTGCCCCGACATGGCATCCAACTTCTCAAGGTCAATTCCGTCTTTTCATGCACTAATGACGTGCGTGTTAATCAAAAACTCTAGGCGCGTTCTCCTAGGATAATTGATAGCTGCCAAGCGGTAGCTGTACTCCTGTGGAATGAACGACGTCGTTCATTCCACAGGGCGAGCTTGATAACGTACCATGTCAACGTGTTTGTTTTCGCGCGTAACTTAGGGACACTTGTAAAGAAGTCACTCGATTGAAGTAGGTAACTGCATAACAATGGCATTTAATTCAAGTTGTTAGATTTCTTATCCTTGGATGTTACATGGGGACAACGAAAGAGAGACTTCAGAAAAAAACAAAAAACAAAAATTTACTCTTTCTACTGTTTCCCACTATCTTCTTATTCCATTTTCATTGCAAAGTTTCCAACTTTCACTTGCTCGCCCTTCTTATTATTCTTTGTTTTCATTCATGGACATTGTTTTTTCTGCTCTAAATAGCATCTGGGTTTCTCTCTTTTTCTCTTGCTAGTGGAAAGAAAGTAGAGCTTTTTCCCTTCTCCTGGCTGTGCGTGGGGTACATGATTTTTGTTTGACTTCAAATTCTTTTGGCACTCGACTTCTGGATTGCTTTCAAGATTGCTATAGTAAAAAGGTACTTTTCTCATGTTTTTCTTTTCAATAATTTAGAGCATTATTTTATACTTCTGTGGTTACACTTTCATTTTCCATTTCTCTGCAATCTTCTTTTATCCTCATCTATGTGGGTTGTTCAGACTTTTTGGTAGTTGTATTATTGAGTATTGTTGAGTGTTATCTCTGGTTTCTTGTCACTTCAGTGAGTTTTCTGTGGGATTTGGGATCTGATTTCTGCTTATTAGATTTTGGTATTTGTGCTACTTTTTAGAACATTCACTCATTCCTGAAGCTGTTTTTTCTTTCGTCTTTTTAATGTTTGCTAGAGAAAGAAAGTTCTAGAAAGAGAGAAGAAGATTCATGGCTGCAGGTGGCGGAGGAGGAAAGGTGGAGGAGCCAACGCCACACCCACCTAAGGAGCAACTTCCAAATATCTCTTACTGCATTACTAGTCCTCCTCCATGGCGTGAGTATATTCAGTATCAATAAGCATACTTTTATTTGCCTTTTCTGTACTTATGGACCTTTACTAGTGGGTTTAGATTCTAATTCCTTAGTTGAGATTTTAAGGCAAGTATTCCTTGAATCTACCAGACCATGTTTTGGTTAACCTTTTAGGATTTATTAATTGGTGTCTCTGCTTGTTTTAGCATGAAAGCAACTTTTTGAGCTTTTATTCTCTTTTCTTCTAATTAGGCTCCTTTTTCAAAGGGCTAAATGATGTTTCCAGAAAGCAAAGTGTGAAGCAATTATTTTCTTGTTAATCGATGATTCCTTTCTGAAAGTTTTTAATGTCAATTAATGTTTTTCTGCCATTTATTCTTTATTCCTTTTTTGCATAGGAATTTCTGTCTGGAAGTACCGCTTTGAATTAAAAAAAAAAAACATTTCTTCTGTATGTGATAATTCATTTATGTCCATTTGATTTTTTTTTGTTTTCATAAGAAATGTGACTCTTTTGTTAAGTACTTCCCATTTTCGATTATAATTAATTTCCCCTTTTGTGTGAATCTTTTCCTCTCTGATGTGTTCAAGTTGCACTTGTGAGGATGGTTGACTATTTTGGTATATTCTTTTTTTATGAACGTTATAAGAGGGTGTATACTTGCATCTTGTTGACCCGTGGGACAATTTAATGCAGCTGAGGCCATTCTACTTGGTTTCCAACACTACCTTGTGATGCTTGGGACGACTGTTCTTATTCCTACAGCTCTTGTGCCCCAAATGGGAGGTGGAAATGTAAGTCGTATTGGGAAGCATGCATGAAGTTGATAAGTCATTTTCAGCTAAACATGATAATTTTCTCCAGAAGTGATCCATCTTCTCTTGAGATTTATGCAGTGTTTGTCATTCTTGTAGAAGGAGAAGGCCCAAGTGATACAGACATTATTGTTTGTTGCTGGTTTAAACACATTGCTGCAAACTCTGTTCGGAACTCGATTGCCAGCTGTGATTGGGGGCTCATATACCTTTGTGCCTACTACAATTTCAATTATACTGGCCGGTCGATTTAGTGATGGTGGTCTAGATCCTATTCAGGTTTTGCAATTTAGAACGTTTTGAAGTTTAAAATGTTAAGTTCATCATGTCAACTATTGCTACTGAAGGGTTACAGTTTGTGCTTAAAACCATTAACTACAGGTGATGCAACTTGTTCTTGAGTAAAAGTTGAAAACCAGGACATACTCAAGATAAAATATGTGTGCGAACTAGTGCATATCTGAAAACGACATTAACTGTTCTTATGATACTTGTCTCATCATCGTAATTATTCTTTAATGACGTTTCCTTCTGACACAGAAATTTAAGAGGACAATGCGTGCAATTCAAGGTGCCCTAATTGTTGCATCAACACTGCAGATTGTTCTAGGGTTTAGCGGACTTTGGCGTAATGTTACGAGGTTAGTACAGAATAGAACCAGTGATCTTCTAAACTTTTGATTGTATACTGTAATGGACAAAGGCTATCATCCTGCTGAGGTGAAATCATGGATCATTTGGATCATTTTCTAAGTGACTTGTGTTGAGATTCGCATATCAATGCTCTTGTCTAAACTATGTGAGTCAAATACATTGCTGAATCTTAGTGCAGTTGACTCATGAAGTAGCTGGTTTTAGTGCTTGGCTGATTGTAGTCTGCTTTACGCTGAGTATGTGCAAGCATCTTTTTAATGCTAAAAAGTTAATGATTCACACATTTCAGGTTCTTAAGTCCACTTTCGGTTGTTCCTTTGGTTGCTCTCGTTGGTTTTGGGCTGTATGAGCTTGGTTTCCCTGGGGTAAGCTTCCTTTTGTTGCACATGAGCAATTAGAAACTGTGTGGCGCATACTTCTGAGATGCGCTAACCCTGTTCTTGCTTTTCGGTGGAGGGAGCGGGGGCGGGGATTGAGGGGTATTGTTGCATGCAGGCACTGGGAGATGGGGAAGTTGTAAATTGAGCCTAGGGTGTTGTGCTGGGTGGGGGAACATGCCATGGAGCTCATTCCCTTCTTGCTAGTATTTCTCTTATACATTTGGTTTTCATATTTCCATTTGATGTTTAGGTTGCCAAATGTGTGGAGATTGGGCTGCCGGAGCTCATCATATTAGTATTTATTTCACAGGTGCTTTATGCTCTTACTACTAGAATGAAATTAATTTCTGCCTTCTGTCAGCCGTTGGGTGTTTGTGGTCTCTTTCAGTAATTTGATATTGAGATTGTACTCAGCCTGAGTTAGTTTCCATTACACGTTTTGCAGTATATGCCCCATGTGTTAAAGAAAGGAAAGAATGTCTTTGATCGTTTTGCTGTCATATTCTCTGTGGTCATTGTATGGATTTATGCTCATCTCCTTACGGTAGGTGGGGCTTATAATGATGCAGCACCGAAGACACAAGCAATTTGTCGAACTGATCGTGCTGGACTCATAGATGCTGCTCCATGGTAGGTCTGAAGTTAAGGCAGTCAGACAACTTTCTTTTTTCTGGTTTTTATCTATATTATCACTATCTATGGGAATTGCATATGTTCTATTGGCTATCTGATTGGGTCTTTATTGAAAGTGATGTAAGTTATCCATTTTACTGTTATGACTTGGTTATGTTTAGAAAGTTTAGTCACAATGCGATTACCAACTAAAACTAATAGCCACATGTTTCAATTGTGGTAGCGAAGGCTATCTGCAAAACTTAGGTTGTGTACTCTTCATATGGATATCCATATCTTGTTTCGTCTTAAAAGAATAAGACTATAAGTTAAAGATGTTCGTTGCATGATGATTGAAACTTCTATTGTTGATTTGATGTTTAACTTGGTATATGTGCTGCATGTTTGAACTAATGGTCCCACCAATTAGCAGATCTAGAAACACGAGATGAGATGATCAATATATATATGTATGTATGTATGTATGTATGTAGATAGATATGTCATATCTGGCTTCTATAACCGTAGCAAGTTTTTGCCAACCCATGTGAAACCTTAATGAAGCAAGCGAATTAGCTGAACGTTCTAGTTTCCATCCCCAGGTTGGCTGTTCCGATACAGCCTTAGAACGGCTTGGATGCAGTGTAAGGCAATTCTAAAGAAATTACCAAATTCCTTGGACTCACATTTTGTCTGCCTTATCCTGAATTATGGTTTTGCAGGATAAGAGTGCCTTATCCCTTTCAGTGGGGTCCACCTTCATTTGATGCTGGTGAAGCCTTTGCCATGATGATGGCATCATTTGTTGCTCTTGTTGAGGTTGGCGTTTTCCTTCACTTTGTTTCCTCTGCTTCATCTTCTTACAAATGTTGTCTTATAAATGAACAATCACATCATACAGTAGTTGCCATCCTGGCTGTTATGGTCTTTTATTGGTGTTCAACTCCCCTTACTATTTCATGTCCATCCCATGCTAATAGGAAAAAGATTTTATTTTTTAATTTCTGCAGTGTTATGATGTATGTAATGATGAGGTTGATATATTTCTTGATACTAAAATCAATAGTCTCTTTGGTACTCTAATCAGACTCTTATTTGTCAGCAAATCTAGTTGCTTGCTACTTCATTTACCCTTTTAAAGGTTGTGTCCTTTACTAGATTGTTTGCATTATATTTGTGTCTATCCATCTGTAGGTGCCTGCACACTCGTACATGTGCTGTAGTTTAAGCATGTGATGTCTGAATTGGGTTCTTACTTACATTGCTATCTTGTATGGAACTTGAATCTTACACATTATGCTGCACAAATTTGCAGTCTACTGGTGCCTTTATTGCTGTGTCAAGGTATGCAAGTGCAACACCAATGCCCCCTTCTGTTCTGAGTCGTGGTGTTGGTTGGCAGGTAACTGGAACTGATTGCATTATCTTTTTATTCTATGACTGTCATTTGTAGTTGTATTCTTGGGTTCTATATTGATTTCTTGACGTAATAATGCTGCATGCTCTCACTTTGGCCCAGATAATTCTTTGTACTTCATATGCATATGTTGTCTTTTATTTAGTTGAGAGAAATTAATATTATTCTGTATTAACAATCTTATTTCTTCTCAGGGAGTTGCTATATTGGTTTCGGGTTTGTTTGGAACTGTGAATGGATCCTCAGTGTCTGTGTAAGACTACCACGAGAACTTTTGTCTGAGATCGATACTAATTTAGAAACAGAACGTGGATGAGACTTTTTATAACAGTAGTATTGACCATTTTATACAGAGAAAATGCTGGTCTTTTGGCCTTGACACGAGTTGGCAGCCGTAGGGTTGTGCAGATATCTGCTGGGTTCATGCTTTTCTTCTCCATTCTGGGTTAGTCATCAACTTTTGGGAACTTAAGAGCTTCTCATTTTGATTCATGTCTTTTAAATTGTATATGATTCAACTTTTTCGTGTTTCTTAGGAAAATTTGGGGCTGTGTTTGCTTCAATTCCACCACCAATTATTGCCGCTTTGTATTGCCTCTTCTTCGGTTATGTGGGTATGTACACCTTAACGTGATGTTTGTAGCCATGGAATTCTTATTTGTTGTGCTTGATTATGTTGATGGTTTGGTAATGGCATTATGGATGTCTAGGTGCTGGAGGTCTGAGCTTTCTGCAGTTCTGCAACCTCAACAGTTTTCGAACAAAGTTCATATTGGGCTACTCCATTTTCATTGGCTTGTCAGTACCACAATATTTCAACGAGTACACAGCCATTAGGGGCTATGGTCCAGTCCACACTGGAGCAAGATGGGTAGGCTATAATCACCTTTGGCCTCATTGGGTATTTGCTTTAGGGAATTTTATACAGGAAGCTGATTTCATATTTTCCTTGGCAGTTCAACGATATGGTAAACGTTCCATTCTCGTCTGAAGCATTTGTTGCTGGCTGTGTGGCTTATTTCTTGGACAACACCCTGCACAAGAAAGATAGTTCTATTAGGAAAGATAGGGGTAAGCATTGGTGGGACAAATTCCGGTCATTTAAGGGTGATACTAGAAGTGACGAATTTTACTCCCTACCATTCAATCTGAACAAATACTTCCCATCAGTATGATTAATTGGCATGGAAAGATGAGCAAGAGCTAATCTTGTTTAAAGAAAGTGTACCGGAAGTTCTTCAGGAGATCAAATTGTAATGTTGTTACTGTTCAGTCTTTTGTGAAACTTGTATCACACGCTATATGGCATTATAAGATACTGTTCCTTTATAGGGTGCTTAACTTTTTTGTTGAATTTGTTATTCTGTAAATTCACTGGAAGACATGGACTTCAAGTAGCAATGAAGAGTTTTTGTTGCCGTCACTTCCATCTTTGTTTCCATCTTATAGGGATTCAGACCTTCCAATTCCTGTGGTCTGCGAAACCTGATTCAAGAACTCTTTTCATAGATATAAATGTCACCAATCAATGGATGAAATCCTGATATGGTTACCCGAAAAAGTCACAATCTTCTGAGGTAACAACTCCCAACTCCCCAAGTTTGAGTGGAGTCATTCAAGCAACTGATGAAATCATAAAACATTTAGAATCACAGGTTTGAATATGGTGGCAGGGGTTGCCCAACTTTCAAGTGTTCCAAGTTAAATATGAACACTTTTATGACTTTTTCATGGACACTTGATGTAACTTGAAATCAATTCCGGACGGTTAAAAACATACATAAATTGATTATAAAGAAACGGAATAGGGGCAGGAAAGAAAGAGCCTGCTCAGCTGGTGCTAATTCCTGAAAAAGCTGACGTCGAAAAGCAGATGCTTTGTAATGCAGTAAATTTTTCTCACTTTACAGAGTCACCATTATGCTCAGAGATTTCTTGGAAACACCAATCACTAACAAATCTTTCCTTGCACGAAGATCAAAGACTATTCTTTTCATCAGAGACTGTCTCATCGAGTATGAGCAACTACCCACGTTGCTTAAGACCATAAACAAATGTCTAGTTAGTAGACATTTCTCTTTTGGTAGGAAACAGAGAGCATTGTTGATGATCCTCCTTTGGTAGGAAAAGTACAAAAGACATGTTGCTGAATGTTTTGCTCCGTTCATGCATTATTGGTGCAAATTGGAGAAGGAAACAAAATTACACCTCACTAAAACCCTAAGAACATTGTATGTCAGTATGTTGTTATATCAGATTATCAAGAATAGGAATCACAGTAGGCAAAGTCTTGCATAAGTGATTTCCAATTCAATTCTATTTAAAGTTGGATCATAAATTTAAATTTATTTTATTAGACAGTTTTGAACTTTTTCAAAATTAAAATTAAAATTGATTTATTTAAAATTAAATTAATATAAGGATCAATTTTTTATTATCCCTCATCAAATGCAAACAAATAAAAATGATGTAATCTCTATATGAATATTTATGGCCGTACAGATTCTACATCAGGAAAAGTTGTGATCTTTGGTATCTAGTATTGAATGTCAATACTTTCCCAGGATCTGAATTAGAAAACAGTATTATAATTACAAGTTGAGCAATCGTGGTACCTAACTCTTTTCACATGGCTACTTCTACTTGACCCTTAAGATTAACTTTCTGGGATTTGATTTAATCAAACTGAGGTCGTGTTAATAGCAAGTTTTAACATTCTTGAAAGTGCATAAGGTAAGTCGAAACCTGAAACTATGACCAGAAAAGGAAGAGCGTTTTCCATAAGAACAGTGCAAGCTGTAGAAACTGGCAAAACTAAACGAAGCTACTTGTTTAAAGAGATTAACCTTGATCTTGATGTTAAGTGAGGAAAAAAGAAAAGGTAACTTTGTCAGTAAAGAGACCTTGTGTGTGTGTGTGTAATTAATGGCACTGCTCTGTTCCCAGTTAGAGCAACCGAGGCATGGAAAGCCATCATTTTTTGCTCCCACATTAAGACACAAGCTCTACTCCAATGATACTGCTGTAAGCATGGAAGAACTCAGGAATCATTGTGTGGATACAAAAGTACACTAAATCAATGTGCAGGTAAATCGTGATTTCCATTTCTGTTGGTACCACGTTCCACTTTTGTATGTTTTTTTTTAATAGAAAGAGTTGTAGCTGTTTTTTTTTTTATTCGTATCGGATAAATCTCAAAATTAATGTAATATTTTACAAATTATGTTAATCGGTTACTTTACACTAAACAAACTATATACGACAGTAAGTAAGGATAACGAGGCGAAGTGAATATAACAAAACGCTATTCGATATGGAGTAGATAAAGATTCTGAAATCGTATTGACGTTATAGCTCTCTTTTATATGATAGGGAAAATCTAAACTTTTGTCATAGGATACCGTAATGAACCATAAAGGTAAAGGCTTTTAGCTTTAGAAATGAGAAGAAGCAAAGAATCAGCTTTTAACATAAAGAAAGGATGGGATTCTCTCACTTTGTAAGAAGAATTGAAGAGTGTATGCAACTTTTCAGGATCATATGTAATGCCACACCTTAAAGGTCAATAAATTCATTTTGATGTATGTGTAAACTTATAATGTCCCATGGTGTCTTTACAGTAGATGATTCAAGTGTACTTGCAAATAGAGTTAGAGATAAATATCACATTACAATTCGATAAGTAAATCCCGTACTAAACTTAACAAAGATTTACAGAAAAAAAAAGTTAATCTCTCGTTTCATAAGATTAAAACTAAAGATGATTATAATCAACAAACACTCAAACTAATCATAAAAATAATTAAGTAAGGATGAGAATCTAATCCTTTCTGTCTTCTCACTTTTAGATGTTGTGACTGCATGTTTTATCTTATATGTGGAGAAAAACTTAAATGACTTATTTATAAGTTTTTTTGGCTTAATAACTATGTTAGAAGTCAATCTGAACTAACTAGCTAGATCATAGTCTTATATTACAAAGTAATGTGTTAAACTTTTGGAAATTCGCGTGGAGACATTGTTCGCCATTCAAACTTTTGTATAAAGAAAGAGAAGGCGGCAACTTCACGTTTTATATTTTCACAAAGTTGAGGATCTTCTTGTTCGGTGACCAAACATGAAACGTCCCTTAATTGGGTTGCTGGTCCTATTTTCCCTCCACTCCTTTCTGTCATGCCAACCAATCCTTCACAAGTGATACCCGGTGCCCACTTTTACAGACTTGGTAAACTTGATTTAATTTGTAATTAATAAATTAAATTTTAAATCTAAACATATTATTTTTTAAATTTTAAATTTTAAACTAAGATGAGACCAAACTTTATAGTTTGTCCTAATCCAAAACTTGATTATATATATTAAATCAAAATATTCCCTTCATCATGTTATATTTTTTAGGAGGCAATTAGTTCACGTAGAAAATAGAAATAAGAATAAAATGAATATAGTAATTTTTTTAAAAAGATAATGAATATAGTAAAAAATGAGAATGAATATAATCATTATAATTATAATAGTTGATTTTGTTTCTTTGCAATCAAGGTATCCCTGCAGGTCGCAGAAACTAATCCTTTCGTCACGGGAGCTCGCACTAAGTGATAAATGGCTGGCTACAAGATGCGCTCCATTCCTATGAGTAGGGATCGAACCCCCCACCAAATAGTTAAGGGACGAGGTGAGCTACCACCACGCCACACCTCGTGGTTAATAGTTGGTTAAGAAGAATGAATAATTATCATAAGTCATAACCATTCACATCGGTTGATTTGTTAAAAATATTAGCAAATAATTTTTTGTTAAAATTTTATTTTACATCAAAATTTAATATATTTTAATTGCTAAAAAAGAGAACAAATATAATTAATTAATTATATTTTAATTGAAAAAAAAGAAGAAGTTAAGAGTGTCACAGGCATGACACGTGACTAAGACTGTCACGCCAATGATACTTGCATGTTATTAAGAAATGAAAATTATTATCTCATACGAGGGTATCGAGTAATCCTCAAAAGTGAGATATCAAAAAACTATTCATACAATAATAATATATAACCAATCAAACGTTTTTCATTTCTTACCTATTGATACTAAAAAAAATTGAAGGGGTGTAGTTTCGCAAAAACTTCGATTTGACCGCAATTATTTGTAACTATATTTTATCGGTTATTAGATATAAAGTGACTGTATCAGCAATTGTTAATTTTTCAACACAAATAAAAATAGAAAAATAAATATGAAATTAAACAGATCAACATCGAAATTTGGTAGCGTAGATCAACACTCCTTGCTTATTTCTGTGGGGCCCTCATCTAGCTTAATTTTTCACTAACAACAATAGTTTTATATAAGGCTTTAATGAGCTGACACCACTCAACCCTTAACACTATCCCTCTTCCTTACTTCCCGTAAAAGAATTTCACACCTAATAGTACGACTATCTCGTACTAACCTCAATAGAAAATTTTTCTTAACAACCTTATAATGAAAGAACGCTAAATAAATAACTCAAGTGGTTAAACAAAAATCAACATAAATAAGAACAATTAGAAAAGATACAAAGAACAACTTCCCAAGCTCTTCTGAAGATTAATATGACTGTTGTTCACCAATGACACTAATTGATTCACAAAGCCACAACTGCACTGTTAACACATTCACCAACTAAGATACACGCAACCCATAGAAAAATCATTAACAATTGTTGCTGCCCAAGATAGAGTTGTAGACACATACCACATGCAGTCAACCAGAAACTATGCAGCCAAGAAGTCACACACCCAAAGAGTCACACCTGCCCAATCTATCGCTATTCGCTACCTTGAAATATTCTGCACTTCACTTCAACGTGATCTGATACACACTTACTCCTATTCCAGTTTTCACTCACATTCCTTCAGCCACTCATCAAACTAAGCAATCACGCAACATCCCTTAAATCATCAAAATCATTAGATCAAGGCTTCACAATTCACCCACAACTGCAACTATCACTGAAACCAAAGAATCACCAAAATCACTCACGTGTATTGTAGCAGAAACAAGGTCACACACACCCTATCAAGTGGACGCCCAGCCAAAATCTTCACCAAATCACTAATGTTTCAAGTGTAGAACTTGGGTTACGCACGTAAGAATCTTTTTGAGAAGAAAAACAGCCACATTCCTTTAGATATCTCACAGTATATTCCACACAACAACAATATGATGTGCCTATACATGCTCTATCATCCAATCAAGACACCAACAAAAAAATCACTCACTCAAGCCTACCTTACTTCAACAAAAAGAAACATAATGTCTATCCATAATCTAACATAATCCACTTGAACTTCAATTAGAGATACGCTTCTAATTTCACTGCAATTCTTATACCAGAATCTAACTCAAATAAAGAATGTTATTTATACCATATATTGATTTGAATTTTTAGGCATTATCTTAAAAATCCAATAATCAAAAATGCCAAAAATAAATAATTGAGATAGAATAAGATACCTTCTATCAACCAATCACCATCTTAGCCTTTCCTCTTCATTATCCACTCTTCTCTTTTTCATATTTTGTCTTCTTTCACAATTCTTCTATTTCATGAAAGTTTCTTTCAAACTTTTGCGAAAGTTAAGAAAAATCACTTTAGGTTGGATTTGATGTTGTGATGGTTGGTAAAAGAATGATAAAGCAAGCACGCTGAAGAAGAATAAGGGAATGGTAGAAAAGAACAAAAAGAAAAAGAAGAATAAAGCCGAAGATAAAAGAAGATGGATAAGAGTACGTCCAGGTGCTTCGTATGCAACTGGTAATGGTCCTTTCGACGACGGCGCTCGCAATGAGTAGAGAAATAATAAATTAATGGGTTAAATTAGAATTTGAATGGAATCTCCTAAAATTTTATCAAATTTGAATTTCAATAATATATTACAAACTCAATCTAATTTTGTATCAAAATTGGAATTACACTAATATGATACAAACTCAATTTAATTTTGTGTCAAATCTTGAATTATACTAATAAAAATTAAATTAACAATAAGCCAATTCATTATTATTCTTATTTCTACACATAGAATTAAAATTGTTGACCAATATTTTAAAAATCAAATTGGAAATTAAACTAATAAGAATTTGAAATATTATTGAAAAAATTGTCGTTAGCTATAAAATAATTTAAATTTTAATTTAAAAAAATTATTAAATAAAAATTAATTGATTTATTTTAATTTATAAAAATTTATTAATTTACAAACCAATTGATCAATAAATAGAACAACAATAATTATTAAAGTAAATCAAACCAAAAAGTTGAACGGTTCACGATTTTTTAGTTGAACTGGTCGAATTTAATCATTATTATTAACCTTAATCCAAAATATATTTTAATAGTTAATATTTATTTTATATTAAATATGATTAGTTTAAGGGGACACAAAATGAGAATTTAAATGTTAAATTATTAGTTTTAGTTAATTTTAATTATTTAATTTATCATATTATGATTAAGATTTCAATCACAACTTAATCAGTTTTTTAATGCAAAATTACTCATAATTAATGAATAATTAGGAGTTTAACATTATAACTGAAACGACCACTGTTTACTAAATTAATTTTACTTTGTTCAGTTCAACCCAAACCCTACTGGCATTGATGTGATTTGAGCCTTCATGAGTAGTTTTCACTTTTCAGACCAAAGTCGTGGTTGTCATCAAAACTAAAGGCGTTCTCTGACATGCTTTTATATTGACAAACGTTAAGTAACCGTCCAATAACTATTACACCTTACGACATTACCAAATTTTCCAGGCAAGTTTCTCTGCCTAATTTTATGGTATTTTATTGTTTCCAATAAATCTCAGTTATTTATTTATACGGATCTTACATGAGCTCTACATAAATAAACGTGGAGTCCGCAGAAATAAATAACTAAGATTCACTGGACACAATAAGATACCATAAAAATTAGACAGAAAATCTGGACTCAATTTTACCACCGTAACTCACCAAATTCTGTCAAGATTGGGCAATCTATTTCATTTTTGCTATTCCGATTCATTTTTGCTATTCCGACGCTGTTTTAACTTATCTCATACACATATTTATATAGATTTATATAAATAAATAAATTAGATACATTAGAACAAAAAAAGTAGAATAGCATAGACCTGTCTTATTCTAAGTCATCATTAACGTTTTCTTCTTTATTTTTAAAAAATAAGTATTTTACATTCAAAATTAGATAAATATGTAAGATGTTTGAACGTTACAAAAGAGATTCAAAATCGGAGCTTCTTAATTTTAAGGAATGGACCGTGAGAATAGAATTATGAATTTGTTCATATAATTATTAAAAGGTACATTAAGCTCTCATTATTTGCATGATGCCATGATATGAACGTTTGGCTACTGCAAAGTAGAACCATTTTGGACCATAGATTCATCCGTTTACCAGTTGAAAAGAATTGGTGGGTAGTGGCTATAAAGAGGCTTGTAGCTACAGAAACTCGGTCTCCTGTTCAACATTCCTCACGTTATCTTCTTAATTTCCACGAAACCAAAACAGAGAGATGGGTAATTGTCAAGCGGTAGATGCAGCAAGTCTAGAAATACAATACCCGAGTGGAAAAGTAGACAAGTTGTATTGGCCTGTTATTGCTGGTGAAGTTATGAACATGAACCCTGGTCACCATGTTGCTCTTCTTCTCTCCACCACCTTGTATCATTCGACAACCAAAGGCGCAGAATGTCCCAACAACACTTCTGCCCGTGATGACCACAGCAAGAACCCAAGTTCTGTCCGTTTAACGAGGATTAAGCTTCTCAGGCCTACGGATACTCTTGCTCTTGGCCATGTCTATAGGCTCATCACCTCCCAAGGTGAGCTGAGTTTGATTTTCGACTTTATTTTGTTTCTGTCTCCTGTTAACTTGTATCGGAGATGTAATGAAGTTTTTGTTGGCTTTATGGTATTTTAGAGGTTATGAAAGGGATGAGGACGAAGAAGCAAGCAAAGCTGATGAAAAACCAGTCAGAATCCGGCGAAAAGCTTGACTGGGTTCGAGAGGAACAGAGTTCAGGGTCGGATCTAGCAGAAAAAAGATCAGAGCTTTATAAGGACAATCAGGTAAGAGTTTTCATCATTCAAATGTTCCCTGATCAATTTGCAGAAGGAAGATCTGTGAACTTGGGCATAAACAAGAGTCGCCTTTTAGCCTAATGATACTTAAATTTGTTTGATTTCAAGTTCTTGGCTATTAATCTTGTTATGTTATTTCAAAACATTTATTTCCCGATCATGTCAAAAAATTTCAGGTGACGAAAAATGAAAGGAATAAACCAAGGACTGTAGTCTCTACCAACCCTGCAACAGCTAGATCAAGAACATGGCAACCGTCGTTGAAAAGCATATCTGAGGCAACCAGCTAGCTAATCACATCCTTCCTACACATGAGCAAGTGGGCTCATCAGTGAAAAAGTTTCCAGTCTTGTAAAACAAAACCTGTGGTCCAATACAGATTAGCGATGGACCTGGCCGCAGGCTGATTAAATTGCCTCAAAGTGAGGATCTCGAAGACACTTGTAAGCAACAGCTGTTCTGAAATAATGAAAATCCAATCAGGGTTTTTGCGTATAGTTTAAGTTTTAGTTTGTGTTCTTCAGTCAATCAAATATCCTAGCAGAAAACAAAAGCTGATGTTCATCGTAAACTCTTATTTCATATTTCAAAATAGAAGGACGCAGTGCAGCTAAGAAAACTGAATATGTGAACGAAATTTGTCAGGCCGTGTCAGGTTATATCATCATGTTTATCCACACAAGATATTCGGGAAACTCTCATATTAGAAAGAAACATAATAAGACGATATTTTGTGTCCTGATGTATAAATTCAACTGTACCTGAAACCTGACAGGATGAGGCCTAAATCACTAAACACTTCTTGGGTTCGTGATAGGAAATGGAAAAGAAGAGCGCAAGTATAGATGGAATTGAAATTTTCAGCATGCATCTTCTCTTTTAAGATACTAATGGACTCGCAATAATACTCATAAATTAAAGAAAAAGAATTATAAATGTGAAAGGACAACCTTTTCTGCATATTACTATTTAATGTGGTCACCATTTTTCAATAGAAAAGGTGATGGCAACTTGGTGTGGTCTCAAGATAGAAACTCTGCACAAATTATACAGTGACTTCCTTAAACATGATTGGAAGGTATCCAGATGGATATCAAGTCTCATCAGTTTCATTGCATATCCAACTGAAGATCTCTTCGTCTAATTATACTAATCATGATGGAAAGAAAGTACAGATTGAGTCACTATTTTAAGTTAATCTCGCCTAAGGCATGCAAGATTAGCAATAAATGTCTCTGATAGGCATTGAGTGCCATACAGATATGATTTACAGAAATCCGAACAGGAAAATCTACGTAAGCTGTAATTGTACTTTGCAATAAAGCAGGATTTCTCGCCTCTTAAGGCGGTGAACCGAGTTGCCGCCTAGATAATCTAAACTTTTTGTTCAATTTATTTAAATAATAATAATTGTTGGTGTTAAAATTATTAATTTATTAGTTAATTTTTATTAATTAATAAATTTTTATAAATTAAAATTAATAAATTTTTATTTAATAATATATTGTTTCAATTAAATTTTAAATTTTTAAATAGGCAAGAATAATTTCTTTCAATTATATTTAAATTTTTTAATTTTATTCAATTTTTAACTAATTTTATAATATATAATACTTATTTAATTTTTTAAAACTTAAATTTTTTATTTTATCGATTTAACCTCTGCGTAAGTTTAAGAAATCTCTGCTGCTAGAAAATAAAAAGAAGACAGCTTTCGAATTTGACCTTATGGTGTGGTGGTGGGAACATAATGATAGGAATGTATCACTGCATCTTTATTTATTAAATTTAATAAATATAGGAGTTGAAGAATATTTGAACATATTTTTAATTTTTAATTAAAACAAGGAAGAAAAGTAAAGAAAGCCATTCTTTTTGTTAAATAAGCCAAAATGATTGGGAGAAAATTTCAAGTGTAGGACAACTGCAGCCAACTCACAGTTGGAAAATTCCATAAGCTGCATGCATTGCCAAGTGTGGACCATCAACTGTTTATAACAGTTCCACAAAATTTATTGCAGCATATAAAATTTGTCTCTTGTAAAGAGAAATCATTGAATTATGCAGCAAATGATCATGGTTAGTAGGGCATCCCATAACTGATTGATCATCTGCTATACGTGTCACCAACTTGAGCCTGTCCATTAATGTCCGAGGACAACAGCTCCTACAATGAGGTGTACGGTAATCAATGGTCTCTAATTGGCATTAGCAGGTAGCTCAAATTTCGTAGTCCGGATAGTTATGTCTCATTTCTTGATAGCAGAAGACAATGTCCCCCAATTGACCTTTTCTTTCTCCATTTCAGTCAGAGATTAATGGCTAAACTTTCAGAAACACTGCTCGTCATTAAACTGTCGCTTGGCTTACCAGTGGCTGGCTTAATGCTAGTTGGTATTGTTTACGAGTTATCTTATGCATCCGACAGTTTAACTGGTAAGAGTAGTAAGTACATGTCTCCTCCTCATTTTTAAAAAAGCAATAACAAAAATGCTGAAAGGAATTATTTCACGAATTATCGTATAAACAAACTCATTTAAGTGACATGCAGTGCTTGTCATGCCAATCCTAAAGTTGCATGACAGTCTTCACCTGTGCACCGTTCAAATCTGCAGAATGTATAGAAATTTCATGATAGTAAATGATACTTTCCGTAGTACTCACTGAACAAGTGTTTAATAGAAATTTTACAACTTTGTATCACATGTTAATTATGTAACATAGAGGATAGACTTTATTACATGTTTCGAATCATTCATAAAAAGGTTAAAAAAGAAGAAAATGTAGAATACCTGATTTTGGTTTCATATAATATTCCAAAGCAGTTTCTGGTACTAAAACGAGCTCCAATCTTCTTGAGACTTTTGCAGAAGTTGATCATTGACACCTAGTTAACGCCTTTCTTCAATTTCCTTAAGATGTAAGTACTCCTAACGGATTAGAAGATTCGTATGCTTACGAATTACACAAGTAATTGAAGGAGAACTTGATTTTTTTATATAGCTTCCATATAAGGCTTCCCTATCACAAGTTCGATAAGGGTCCGGTTTACACTAATTGAGATCAATTTTTTTCCTGAACTTTGACCCATTAATCTAGATCATTTATTAGGCCACTTTATTACCTTTGTTAGAATCAAATTACGTAACTTAATCGATAAGTTATTAAAAACTCAAAAATACAATTAATAGTTGTCCAATTTATAGAGAAGGACAAAAATGTCATACATTCTCCCCCTTGGACAATCATTAATTGCAATTATGATTCAAGTTTTTAAAAATAGTTTAAAAACTCGATTAAGTCATGCTACTGTATTGGTACCAAATTTTAAAAATTAAAACATTCGATCCAAAGGTAATGAAAGTCCAACATTCTGTCCTGCAAGGCTTTCGATACCTAAAAATATCAAACACATATGTTATATGCGACACAGGTTCAATATAATCACGAATATCTAATACCTCACTAATATGAGCGTGACAAACTAAGATGATACTTGTATGATCAAAAATGTATCATCTTCGTTTGTAGATCTCGATTTCTCTAACTTTATGCTAAACTGCATGTGCTAAACTACACCAAAGAAATCATACTTTCTCTCACCGAATGCTAAACAACATTAGAGAAAATTTATTTTTTCTCACTGAATGTTAAACAATATTAGAGAAAACTTTTATGTTCTTCAACTGAATTCTAAATTGCGTTAGAGAACCTTTATGAGATATATACCCTATGTCATGTTAAATTTATGGATATCCATACTAAATTGTATGTGTCAAAGTGACATAGGTTTAAGGTTAATCTTTATATATACCCTATGACCTTTAAATGCTTAAGATTGATACAAATCTTAAGACTTTCATATGTATTATGACCATAAATAAGAACAATTATTACTGAGGATAAAAAGATGATTATCTATATTAATAAATAATCATAATACATCAAAATATACAAAATATTAAGGAGCAAATACAATGACCCCTAACTACTGCTGTCTAAGGACTTTAACACGCCCATACTGGATACATTTCTAATAAACACTAGTGGGCGAAGTCCTTTAGTCATTGGATCAGCTAATATCTCCTCAGTCCTAATGTGCTCCACTTCAATGTCACCCTTTTGAATCAACTCCATTATGGTCAAGTACTTGACCTCCAAATGCTTAGACCCTGTGATATTCTTGTTATTGTTACTGAACAACACTGTAGCAAGTTTATCACAATATAATCGAATGAGTTTAGCTATCGAATCTACCACAGACAACTCTAAAATTAAGTTTCTGAGCCAAACCGCCTGTGTAGCAGCTCCATAACATGCAACAAACTCTGCATGCATGGTCGAGGAAGTTACTATTATCTGCTTAACACTCTTCCACGATACTGCACCATCTGCCAACATAAAAATGTACCCTGATGTAGATTTATGATCATCCGGACACATGGAGAAATCAGAGTCTGTATACCCTGTGAGGTTTAAATTGTTGAATTTCTTGTACGTCAACTTATAATCCTTGGTACCCTTTAGGTATCTAAACACTCGATTAACTGCATTCCAATGCTCCATATCTAGGTAAGCCAGATATCAACCTAGCAATCCAACAATGAATACAATGTCCGGTTTAGTGCACACCTGGGCATACATCAGGGTACCAACTGCATTAGAGTACGGGACATTTCTTATAGCCTCTATCTCAACTTCATTCTTTTGATACTGTGCTAAAGATAATCTCTCACCATGAGAGATAGGTGCTACAACATATCTACAGTCAACCATATTAAGCCTCTGTAGCACTCGCTCAATGTATGCTCTTTGTGAGAGACTTGAGGAGTGTTGGGATCTATCCCGGTGAATCTACATACCGAGGACAAAAGATGCTTCACCTAAATCTTTCATGTCAAAATGTTTGGCCAAAAGTTGCTTTACCTCATGCAACATGGTCAAATCATTTAACGCGAGCAAGATATCATCTACGTACAGTAATAGAAAAATAACTTTGCTCCCCCCTGACCTTATAGTATAAGCATCTTTCAACTTTACTTTTCACAAAGCCGAATGAAGTCAAAATCTCATCAAACTTTAGGTACCATTATCTGGAAGCTTGTTTCAGACCGTATATTGACTTAGTCAATTTACAGACTTTGTCAGTTGCATCTTAATCCTGAAATCCTTCAGATTGCTCTATATAGACCTTCTCATAAAGGTCACCATTCAAGAAAGCGATCTTAACGTCCATCTAATGTAGCTCCATATCACAATGAGCTACCATTGCCATCATCACTCTAAATGCATCCTTTGAGGATACAAGAGAGAAGGTAACATTGAAATCAACTCCTCTCTGAGTGAATCCCTTAGCAACCAAATGCACCTTAAACCGCTCAACTTGACCCAGTGTGTCCTTCTTGGTCTTAAATAGCCACTTATAACTGATAGTGTTGGGCCCCGTTTCCAAAGCCCAACGATCACTCCGAACATCATAACATAAGATGTGTTCATAGCACCCTAAAGGGTTACTTCAATTAACCCTTATCATTTCATCTTCATTCATTCTTATAACACCCAAAAAAATTTCTCACAATATGCTCAATGGCGTGCCCATACAAAACAGTCATCATGCTTGAACTCATTTCTCTTGATTGCAAACAGAATTTAGAAATCTTCAAATCAGAATCTCAATTTGACTTCTTCATATAAATCATATTTCTATGTCTCTTGTTTATTTTGAAGCAAGAATCACCTCAATTGGAGCTCTATATCTCAATATATGCTTAAAAAGCCTAAGTGCGCTCAAACCCTAATCTTGCTCTCCTAACCGACCTTTCACTTATTCTGAAGCAAACTTATTCAAAACAACTCCAAATGATACAAATTTATTATGTATAGAAATATAAATGTCTTAGGAATCTATTGCTTCAAGAATCACTTCATTTCGAGGTCGGATGAGTGAGTTATGACTGAAAGAATCCGACATGTTCATATCCTGATTCCTATTAAACATACTTTGGCGCAAACGCCATAACTTTCAACACAAATATTGTATGGATTTCGTTTTTGGACGGTTAGATATTAGACTTTCAGGGATATAACTTTCATGAAGACCACAAATTCAAATTGTGTTGTTTTCTGGGTCAAATTACATGGATCGTGTAAAATCACAAGGTCAGGCAGTGTAACCTACGGGTGAAAATGTGCCTCTGCACCTGGATTTACATGGCCCATGTAATAGTGTAACCTACGGGTCTCACCAATTTTTCACCCTCCAAGTCCCCTTAAAAGGTTCCTAAACCCATCCTAACTTCCCCTAAGCTCATATCTTTCCAAAATCTAACTTTTTCTAGTCTGATATCACTTCATATACGCTAATTGTTCGGGAATTTTGTCCTATACGACATCCTAACTTGTAATGGTCATAACTCTCAACTCCGATATCGAAATATTTCATACTTTATAGAGTTGGAAATCTATAAAGACGAACTACAACTCTCATGAAGACAACTTGGTCTAATTCAATCTAAATCAATACAGATTTTCATTGGAAATCAGAACATACAATTTTTCCCTTATGAAAAACTTAGAATATTCCAATTTCAATTCCTTTATTACCACATCATTCACAACCATTCATCTTCCAATTGGCATTCATACATTACTCAACCTCAATTCACATAATTTCTTACATTCAATAACATCTTATCATTCACCAAATTCCTCTCTCTTGCTTTTCCATAATATCTTACATATATAACCATGGTTCATGTTCAAGATTTCTCAACTTATCATCCATGCATAATTCACATTCCAATTTCATAATCATTCAAATACCAATTTAAATACGTCAAACTCCCAAACCTCAACTCAATTATCTCATATTAAACACAAACTCTAATCATTCACTATAGGCATCAAGTTCAAACTTCCCATACAACAACGTCACTTCTAATGCTCATAACTCCCAACTTCATTATCCAAATTCATCACACACAAGCTTCCCAACTCCAACATGTTATTCTAACACTAAATACAATTGGCAATCTCAACAAATAGATTATGCATATCCATCATATTCAAACTTTGAAAATCACATAATCATACAAAAGGGAATTTTCCAAGATCTCAATTCAGTTCCAAATCAAAATGAAGTTCATACAAAGCCTTCATACATAGCTTTAATGACATATCGACATTACATCAAAACCTTAATACAAGTTACAAAATACATTGATGCTCAATGTTCAATAT
>JANZLC010000007.1:20101810-20112362 GCA_026413385.1 Erythroxylum gracilipes | reverse complement strand
CATATAGACAAATAATGAACCTTAACATTTACAATTTCCAAACACAATCTCATAATTCAATACATCATTCCATCCAAAACATTTGAAGTCATTTTATTATCTAAGCATAACATACAATTCAAATCATATATTTAACATACAAAAATGCAAATGCACATACAATTTGGCTCAAGGGTTCCGTGAACAAAACAAAGCAACCGAAGTTTACTCCGTGAACGAAACGAGTCCACTTTTGGATCTCATGGGCCACTAGTGGCCAGTCGAGATAAGGCTTAACGTCGACGTGCACGTGACTATGAAATGGTTTCTCTCTCGCCCACACAAAGCACATAATCACATTTTCATGCTCAAATCGATTATTCATAATTTCATAATCTCATCCTTTTGTTCTTTCCATTTGATCAAAATGCCATAAGGCATAGCATAACAATGCTCACAATTCAATTCGAAATGTCATAACCTTTTTCAAGGTATGACATGGTCACAATTCATATACAAAATGCCATGATTCCATTCAATGGCATCACAATCATATCAAAATGTCAAGCATTTATCAATGCATAACATGACATAACCACATTTCAATTGTTTTATCAAGATGGTATACATCCTAATGAAATATCAACATAACAACAATTCAAACAAGTCATTTAGCACACAATCCACACACACAATGCCTTTTGCTCTATCACACAACAACTATAAATAAATTACCCACCTTATAACTCTTGAAAAGTCCAATTCAATGATTCCCTTCCTTTTGCTCTTGAATGGGGCTTTCTTGAATTCCTAAATCAACCAAAATCTCATTTTAATTTCAATTCAATAAAAACCCTAAAACTCCAACAATCACAACCAATTAAATCAACCAAAATCAATCACAATCTTAACCAACCCTTAGTCCATCTAGGTTAGAAAAACCAAAACCTAGCTTAAAAACTCAAAAACCCTATGGATTTTCTCAAATCTTCTTCTTCTACACAACCCCTTTCTCTCTCTAGGATTTCTTCATCTCAATAAAACACAACCTATTTCCTTCTACTAAAGCAAGAAAAAGATGAAAACTTACCTTGGAAACTTGATTCTTCTTTTTTCTTCTTCTTCTTTCCTTCTTCTCTCTCACGGAACTCTCTCCTTCTTCTCTTCTCTCTTTGTTTTTCTCTCTTCTCTCTCATGGTCCACGACACTTCTCCCTCTTCTCTTCTTATTTTTTCCTTTTTATTTAATTGCTCTTCCAATTTTTCCCTTCATTAACTTGGTCCTTCTCATTTTACCCTCCTTTGATCTTTTAACCTCACATCTTATACTTCTAACTTCTTAACTAATTATCATAGAATAATTGAAGGAATTTTCCAACACTTCCTTCTAGAAAAATGTTTCTCATTGTCTTAATTTTCTAATGACACCAAAAACATTCAATTTGGTTTGGAAATTCGAAAATTATGAGCCAAACATGTCCAAACTATCCTTAGATTGAAACAATATTTCGTGGTCAATTTCCATCCACAAATTGAAACTCTTAGATACTAAATTAAAACTCAATTTCATCAGATAAATTGTATCCCTATTTCTCTAGTTTAATTCAAATCAAAAATCATCTCATTTCGATAACTAGAGAAAGAGTTATGGCTAAAACACCGAAGCATGTTCAATGTAACATTTTTCTAACTTTTAACTTCCAACATTTTTTATAAAATAGTTCTAACTTCCAAGAACAATTTGGGATCCAACAGATAGGCATATAAAAGTGATACAAAATTGTCCAAAACTGATACAAAAGTGATACAAAACCTTCTTTATCCAAAACTGATACAGAGATCAAGTTCCGTCTAAAAGACGGTATATAAAAGTGTCTCATAAAACTAATACAAACCCCCGTATCGAGGTTTAATCCTACATCTCCTACATATAAAACATTCACCTCTTCATTGTTGCCAACCATTAGCTTCTCCTCTCCCTTAGTTGGCCTTCGCCTAGATCTGAACCCCTACATTGTGGAAGCAACATGGCTAGAAGCTCCACTATCTAACCACCAAGAACTTGATGTGATTATAGCTACATTGGATTCATGAATCATAAAGGCTGAGGAATTACCTGACAGTTCCTGCTTAACCTTTCATAGCTTGTACTTCTCGCAATTAGACTTCCTATGCCCCTTCTTCTTATAGAAGAAGCACCTCATACCCTTTAGCCTTTAGGTCATGCGGCTCCTTAGTGATGCTAGACTATCTAGATCCCTGCGCACTCGCCACACGCGTCCCTTAATGTGTGGTGCCACTTGGCGGCAAGCGATTGGCGGGTGCAACGTACGGGGCCCTCAGTATCGCCGCTTCTCCCGCTACTTTAGCACCGTCAGGGATGAATGGCCCTCCAATGAGGAGGGCAACTTTCGACATACCGGGATCCCATTTTCGCTCTTTTTGGCCCGTTTTGACCTGTTTTTCATAGCTAGCCTTATGTATACCATTTTTACATAATTATATACGTTAAAAAAAAACCGAATAACGAATCAAAAATTGAAGAAAACCATAATGAATGGAAACCAAAAAACCTTCGTTTCTAATAACCCGATCATGTAACTACTCTGATACCACGTGTAACACGTAAGATAGACCTTATTACGTGTCCTGGATCGTTTATAAAATGGTTAAAAACGAAGGAAATACAGAATACCTGATTTTGGTTCCATCTAACGTTTCAAAGCAATTTCCAGTGCCAAAACGAGCTCCAATCTCCCCAGGACTTTTGCCGAAGTTGATCACCGACACTCGGTTAACACCTTTCTTCAGTTTCCTTAAGACTTAAGCACTCATAACGGGTCAGAGGATCTGTATGCTTACGAAGTACATAAGTAATTAAAGGAGATCTTAACCTTTATATATAGCTTCTATATCAGGCTTCCCATCACAAGCCCGATATATGTCTAGTCCACATTAGTTGAGATCCATTTTCCTCCCAAGTTTCGACCCATTAATCTAGATCATTTATTGGGTCAATTTATTACCTTTGTTAGGATCGAATTATGTAACTTAACCGATAAGTTATTAAAAATACGAAAATACAATTAATAGTTGTCCAATTTATAAAGAAGGAAAAAAGTGACCTACAAATTAGAGTGAGAGTGTAATAAATCTTGCAATATTTGAACAATCTCATCCCTTAAAGTGGCTTTTGGATGGAGTTAGGATTAGTTTTTGATAGCAACATTAGTTTGATGATAGATATCACAGATGTTTATAACCGATTACAAATATACAGATCTTACAAACGATTCTTTAGAATATACAAGTTTTAGATAGATCAAACTTCATTTAATTTTGAATTATATGAAATACATAATATGAACTATTATATCTTTCTAGATCTTGTATATCAACGAAATTTTTACTAGATTGTTGTTAATGTTGCTGTTGTTATTTTGCTTTAGGTTTAAACAAGATATTGTACTAAGTCTTCCAAATTATCATATTTTTGTTCAACTTAGAAGATGAGAACATCAACCCTTCCATTTAGAAGCAATCTACATTTTTTTATGAGAAAGTCACATAGCACCTTTTGCAAAGGGTATGAACATGTAGCAGAAGATTCAGATGAATATGAGTTGCAAAAAACATGGTATAGAAGATCAACAAACATTACCAAAAAAAAAAAGTTTAGCTCATAGACTAAGGGCACTAACACCAGGACTTCCAATTTCTTAGGCACTCAACAATCATACACACACTAAAAAAAGTAGATGCAACCAGCTGGAACCCCACTAATGGAACACGATTTTCTCCATACTAAACAATTTGTTATCTCGACATCTGTACGAGCTGAACTCACTATAAAAACATCTCAGGGCTCACTCGGCTACTGCAGTCTCAACTACTGGTTTAGCACTCTTGATGAGCTGGCTGAAGTTCCCTTTCGCCTTGAAGAGTTGGTTGTGATGGTGCCTGCAGTAGAGAAGTTGCTCATGGGCTACATAGTTTGATGGGCTTATGAGACAACCTCCATGAATGCACCTGAAACAAGTCTTATGATACGATGTTCCATCAACTGCCACCTGAAAGAAGCAGAAACTTCATTGACGCAACAGGAATAACACTCTTCTATAAATTCAGAAATGTTCGTTCATTGTAAGGAGGTTTGATATGTACCTTTTCCAGTGGATAAACAGTTTTCTTGCAAGCAACACATTTTTCTTGAGTTCCAGCAAACAGTCTTGAAACTTTGCTGTTGCTATGAACCTGTGTCAGTGTGGTTTTATACAGAAAGTGAAACATACTCAGAAAACAGAAAACTTATAAAATCGTCTGTTCTTATACATGACGAAGTATTTAAACAAGAAATCATGCATATACCTGATCAACAGATCTGTCTCTAACAGTTTTTGGAGTACCTGGTGAAAACAGGAACAGAAGAATAAAATAGAGAGAACAAAGAAGCAGGTGGTGGCACATGTTACAATGATTATAACATATTACCTTCAAAACTTTTATCCAAGCTTCCAGTCATCTTGAATAGTTGATCAAAGTGAGGTTTACAATACAAAACACCTTCGAAGGAGCAGTAATTACTCAACTGCAATGCGCAAAAATTCAAATATGATAATTCAGAAAAATAATTTGAACATCTAGAACTTAGTGTCATATGATCCCCCATATGCATATTCCCCATCTAACGTTTGAAGCTGACATTTTAAAGATAGCTAAGAACGCAGTTTTCACTGTCTCCATAACAAGGAAAGGTATCTTTCAATGTTTACTTTTGAAGAATTTTTGTTCTTCCTTTACTAGTTCCAATTACTCATCAGGACAGAAAATCAAAACATAGTGGGGCTTGGTTCTACACATTACAAAGTCTACGCTCGAAAAGATTTTAACTAAGATCAAATCCAGGGTCCCAACTTCTACCTCCTCCTCCATCGCTTGCCGGGTCCTTCTTTTACCGGTCAAAGATGAGGATCTAGATTCAGTTTTAGTACTCAAACAAAGGGACCTACCCTCCACCAACAAGGACAGAGGCAATTGAATGTCCCATATTCTTTAATTATACCACGATGAGTTAAAAGAATAAAGAAATTTAAAGAGAACTCTGACAATCTGAACTGGACACCATTAAGGAATAACCGGATTCAAAAGTTGATAACTTTTGAATACTTTAGAAACAGATGATTGAACCCAAGTTTCAGAAACTTGATCGCTTCTTGGTATTTTTCAATCAACAACCACATCTATTCAGACTTCAGTACAAAAGAAGACAAACATAGAGGAAAAACAAAATGAAGAAATACACGATACAACACTATCGTCAACCATTATCGGATACCCGACTAAGCAGGAAGCAAGCTCCCACCGAAACATCCATCACAAAGCACAAAAGGAACACGATCAAACTGTGTGAAGTGGTAAGAGCATGATCAAGTTAAACTAAAGAGCATGTTAAACGAAATATACCTAACTCTTCTGATATATGCACGCATCTCCTTTTGCACGTATTTACTACATATAAAAGAAAAAACAGAGAACGGTTAGGGTGTCTCACCTTGAGTGTACCTTTACAATGGTGGCACCTGAAACAAGTCTTATGATAGACTTTGTCGTCAGCTGTGAGCTGATCCACCAAGTATACAGTCTTGTCGCAAGCCTTACACTTCTGGGTCGTACCTAAAAATGGTGCCATACTGATCTCTACCCTCCTCTTTCTTTGTAGCTTAGATCTATTCCTTCCCTTCTTCAGCACCAAAAAGAAAGTACCCGTGAGAAAAAAAATAAAAAGAAACTATGAATTCTGAGTCAGAGAATCACAGCTCAGAGATAACAGGAAATGGTCTGTGGGTGGACTTTCAGACCATAGACTCGTAGGAATTGAGAAGCTGTCAGCATTTGGGTATTTTGGTAATTATAACGTAAGTAAAACATCAAAGTGCGTAGATTCCAACCGTCTCCCGGTTGTTTCGGTTTACTAATTTTAATCTTTCGTTAAAAAAACTAAACCGGCTTAGCAGTTTTTAATAAACTTTAAAATTTTCAAACGGATAAAATAAATTTTTTTAATTATATTTTAAAAATTTTAATTTTATTAATTCTTTAACTAATTTTATGATAATGTGATAGAACATTTTAAATCTTAAATTTCTTAGCTTATATGCGATTTTTAAAACATTAAATCTAAGGATATTAATATTTTAAATTATTAATTTAAATATTAGTTTTCTATTTCAAAAAATATTAACAATATTTAATTAATCAAATAAACTATTTATGTCTGATATGTTTTTATGTTATTTAATAAAAATAGCTAAATTTTCTTTTTTAATATTTAAAATAATATTATTTTAAATTATTTAGAGTAATTAGTTAACGAAATTAGATAAAAAGCCATAATTAAATATTTAAAAAATATATTGTAATTAATTTATTGTGATAAATATTTGTTTTCTTATAAGAATATTACCTCAAGGTATTAGGTATAACGCTCACAAGTCAAGAATGACACAAGTAACAAAAAAACCAATCTTTGCCCTAAGCATTATTTTAATACTATAATCTCTCTCTCTCTTTCAGTGGATGAATTTAATCTTGTAATGTGACGGAACAAATTTCCTCTTTCAGTTAATTAATTTCTATCGTATTTTATTAAATCACATTTATATATTTATATAAGATTTACATAAATGTGTGGTTAAAATTAAGTAGACCATTGACCTCTGCTTTTATATTTAATTATAAAAACTTCAATTGTGTATTATTTTTTATGTAATAAAATTCAAGAGAGAGGGTCAAATGTTTAATAATTCAAGACGTGGACAACTAACCTATCAATTATATTTATATCCCCACCCTTTCTCCATTTTCAAAAACTCCCCCTGCTTTTCTCCTTTTTCTTATAATTTGCAATTGAAGTTATAAGGCAAAAATATAGTGTTTTAACTTTACGAAAAAAAAACAACTAATATATTTTATTTGACAACTGCGTGTTAAATAATGATTAAAAAATTTAATCGATTTAATCGTAAATATTTTAAACCGTTTGATAGTTTTTAACTTTTAGTTTAATTTATTTTTATAGCTCTTGTTGTAAAAAATTGATCAATTTATTAATTAATCGGTTAATTTTATTAATTAATAGTTATTATAAACTAAAATAATTCAATTAATTTTTATTTAATAATTTTTTTAATTAAACTTTAAATTTTTTATGAAAAGAATAATCTTTTTAATGATATTTTAAATTTTATAATTTTATTTAATTTTAACTAATTTTATAACGATATAATATCGATTAAATCTTTTAATTATTTAACTTTTGATCAAAATTTTAAAATTTTAATATTAAATAAAGACAACTTTTAACAACGTAATATATCATTTGCCTTTTAACATTTTGCGTGAAAAAAGTAACTTTCTTTGTTTACTTTTTAAATTTTATGTGATAAAGTTACATATAGAAGTGATTGATGAGATCATTCTTATTGGTTTCAACTATCTTTTACATATGGCCTCCCTCTCTCCCAGGTGGGCATCTTTTGAATTATTATATTAACACTAATAACAAAAGGGAACACGCCACTGCAATCATGCCCAGTAGGCCTACCCACACCCAACACTTTGTTTTGCCAAATTAGCCTAAACCACTCTTTATCGTTCATTTGGGTTAACCATTCTTTTTCTTTCTCCTGCCATTCTTTTACTGAGAATCTGGCTGCTTTGCTTTAATTCCAGCATAGATGATACAACATGCTTGTCCTTTTTCCTCTTGTTCTACCTTCATATACTACATGCTACTTAAAAAGTCTGGCTTTCACAAATGCAGAAGTAGAACTACAAAGCTTTTCCTGGATTTCATTATCTTCAGCTCAGAAGTACAAATTTTGCTGATGTTTTAACTATTTGTTACACTTTTCTTCTTAATCCTGTCGATTAGATTAGCCCAATACAAATAACAGTGATTTGAATATAAAACAAGTATAACGGCTATCATCTAGAGATATATATTATTTCATCGGTGATTTCCATTCAACAGAGAACGGTAGGTAGCTTTAAAAGGAAATGATTTGATCACAAGAAAAAGTATACTTCTTATTAATCGAGATATCTAATGTTTTTCCAGAAATCTGAAAGACAGATGTTAGGGTGTCACCCTTATGCGCTTTCTTTCACTTGTTTCCTAGCTTCTTCCCTCATTACTGCTCTGACATAAATTTCATAGCAACACCCTGAGACACATTCAATAAACAAAAACAGAGAGGTCTTAGTCCATAGAATTGCCAACAAGAAAACCATGACAGAAAGCTGCAACCATTGGTGATTCCCCTGACAACATGCACAGATTTTCATTTGTGTTAACTAGCTGTTCCTGTTTAAACCAACAAAGAAACTCGAATAGAATTGAAGCTCCTACACCGAGTTCTTGCACAAGAACAGGGTGGCAGATGGAACAGCAGTCATGTGTCACAAAAAAATACACTGGAATCCAACAAATCAACTGTGCAAAATGGATTGGGTTTAATGTATTTACTACCATGCAGCAAATTTAGAACATTTCTCGTGTACAACCACTAAGGGGATACAACTTTTAGCAAACTAGAACTGACAACAGTAAAGACAATTTCAGGATTTGATTTGCTTCAATCAAACAAATACAATTTTGTGCTTTCTCAGGAAGCTGGAATTGGAGCTAACAACAGTAAAGACAATTTCAGGACTTGATTTGCTTCAATCAAACAAATACAATTTTGTGCTTTCTCAGGAAGCTGGAATTAGAACCTTGTAAATCTTTAGTCCGTGGCCCATGTCAACTTCAAAAAGCCTAAATTACGCGACCAAAAAAACTTGGTTTTAAACATGCTCCTCGTGAAACTCACAACCGTTTCAGTTTCAGATGAAATTTATACGACACTGGATTCTTTCAAACTCAAGGATTTTTCATGGAAGTCGTTTCTCACTGTATATCTAAGAAACCACTATGACTGGTTAGGAATTAACTAGTCCCAAATTTGCAAATTGTTAAATGTTAACGACATGATTTTTCCTAAGTAGAATAAGAAGATCACAAACAAACGTATGGCTGCATGTCATAGTAAAGGAACTAGCTCACCTGCCACAACAACAATTGTGAGGACATCTCCAACTCTTTTGAGTGTCCTCACACTTTTCTTGTGAGATTTGAATCGCTTGAGTGCTGGGTCTTCTGCCAAGAGCTGCAAGGTAATAAATTAACCAGCAAAATAACTCCGAAATAAACATCAAGGAAACCATTATCAACCACTCTGCCACAATTTAGGCTTCAGAACTGCCTTCTTTGCTTTTACGAATAAAACTACTAATGATGACCAAGCATCTACCTTTTACACCTTTTCCATTCATTTTCTTTCCTAATTTGTTTATCTTTGCCAAAATTTGGTCCTTCAAACAGTATAAAGCTTTGAATCGTTTCTTTAATGTAAGAAACTAAATTAGCTATACTAACCAAGTTGTATATGATCCCTAAAGAAGCAAGCAAAACTCAAAAGACAGGAAATCCACAAGCTGAAAGACTTTTCATACCCCAATTACGAACAAATTATACCAGAAAAATTTCTTCATCTTCAATTCACAATAGAAACAAAAACCCAATTGATAAATCGGAAACCAGGTGTAATCTACCTAATAAAGCTCAGCATACCTACTCAACTCTATCAACGCGTTTATCTCGAACCCTCTTGTCTACTAAAAATCCATATACATATACAGGACTTAATACGTGCATACAACGGCACAGAGAGAGAGAGAGAGAGAGAGAGAGATGAAACTCACAGCTTTCTCACGTTGCCCCAGTTCAACATGGAAACCACGACGCCAAAGTGATAAAGGGTTCTCGGTCTTCTTCAATTTGTTCCATTCAAAGTTGCACAACATAAGAAATTGAACTGAATCAAAATACCCAATATACAGACGTAGAAAATAGATGTAGAAGATAAGGAAGTACCTGAGAGTGAGATCGGAGGTGAGAAGAAATGGTGGAATTTGTGAACAGGAACGCCATTTTTGCTTTGATTCTTCCTCTCCTGAAGGGTGAGCCGTGAGCGTGCAAGTGGGCCAAATTCGTTTTTTGTGGAGTTAGCAGCCAAATCTTCGACGGTCCAGTGAGGCTACGATTGGAAACAGATATATTAATGTAATATTATTTAATTATTTTGAAGGAAGATTTATAATAAAATGAATAGAACATTGTAAAAAAAAAAGAGGATTTTATATTATATCTTATTCTATCAGTAAAAATAGTAAAAATAAGTTATCTCTAATTTAAAAAATTTAAGATAATATCTAAGACTATGCTTAATTAAACGCAAAGTTTTTAATAGAATAAAATGGAATGAAATTGTTTATAATAGAATGAAACGTAAATAGATGTAATATTAGAAAGCTGTTATTTAGAAAATATAAAAGGGGTTATAATATAATATAGTAAAATATTGTTTGAAAGATAAATAGAATACAATGTAATGTATGTATAATAATAATAATAATAATAATAATAATAATAATAATAATAATAATAATAATAATAATAATAATAATAATAA
>JANZLC010000007.1:20061033-20075301 GCA_026413385.1 Erythroxylum gracilipes | reverse complement strand
TAAACTTAGATATGTGCTGGTTGTTTGGAAGCATGATTTAGCTGGTTCTTTGAAGTTAAAGAGGTAAGGGATTTCTACACTTGATAGCATGTATTCATATAAGTTTTACGATACCTAAGTTGGCCAAAAATATGTGTTATGATGTTGAACATTAGGTGCTAGAAAAATAATTCTGGTTTGGCATATGCTGTTTTGGTTTTAATGTATGGAAGATAACGATTGTAAGCTGTTTATTGAATGACTTTGGAATTGGTTCTGGACAGAAAATTGATGTGTAATTAAGGCATTAATAAGGTGCAATTGAAGTGGAATTCGTGAATTTTGGTAAAGGGGGTGTTGAAGGTGTAAGATGTGAGTTAATTGTAGTAGTTTCACGGAATAGGTTTCACTATATAGACATTGGTATTTTGTCCATTACTTGACCTGAAGATCTCCAAATGACTTGAAACTTGAACCAATAAACTCCTAAGATATTGTTCTTTCTCTCCACAAAAATTTAGAGCCATATAAATTGATTAGACAAAGGTTGATTGACTCAAAGTGAGGGTATGTACTGGAATATTATAAACTAGAGATATTATAGTGAACATGTTTCGGTATTTTGATTATAACTTGATCCGTAAAGCTCCAAATGAGATTATTTTTAATTCAAAATAAACTAGAAACATTTGAATACAAATGTATACATGTGTTTACTCAATTACATAAGTAGTATAGTAATGTGAAATTGTTTTAATGTATATAGGAAAGCAAGTAGCGTGACCACTTCTGGATATTGCCGGAACATCAAGGCAATAGGCTTAAGAGAAAAATTTTGAGTAATTTAAGATAGTTTCCATCTTCATTTGATACTGAACTAATTTGCCTTATGCTATATGTGTGTATTGAATTGGGAATGTTTGTGTTGTTAAATGTATGAACCTGCTCTGTTTTTTAATCTATTAAGTCCTAGTTGTGGATAAATAGGCATGCCTAGAAGAGTCTACAGCTGCTCTTGTGACACTTCGGTGTCATTTGTTATTGACACTTCAGTGTCTCTTGTTATTGAGACGTAAGTCTCTCCTGTTTTATGATACCAATCATGGTATCTCCTGGATAAGTCTCGTTACCCACTTCTATTGATGGATTAGCAATCATCTGGTTTTGTATTCTGAAATATGTTTGATTTTGATATAAACAAAATTATGTTATGATCTGAAGAGATTATGCCTTCTTCTAATACTTAGTTCAGTTATCTATGCAAACTGTTTTTAAAATTCATAATGTCTGAATTGTTTGTTAAGACAAACTTTTAATGAATGCTTATGCTATAACTTGATTTAGTATGATTAGTTTTCAGTTTATGCATAGTTTAGTTATTACTCACTAAGCTATATGCTTAGCACAGTGGATTTGTCTCGTATAGGTTCTGAGAGACGTTTATAAAGACTGGGACAAGTCAACTGCAATGGCCAGAGAAGTCTGAGATTTGTTTTGATCATAATGTAATTTTGAGTTTGATTTTGGCTTGTATCTGATATGTATAAATGTGAATGTGTTTGTAAGTTTGTAATAACTATATCTCAGTTTGGATTGGGATTTAAAACAAGTTTGTATTAAGTTCAATGTAATATTATATATGTTTGCTTGAAATGTTTTAGGGAAGATTTTGTATGCTTTGGTTTGTTTGTACTGTTTTGTGTGGCGTCTATATATCCTTCTAGGGGGGATGTGGCTATTACAGTTTTGTTGTTAATAAATTATTTTATAGTGATTGATATTTTGAATTAATCATTAATTAAATTAATGATTAATAGTTACATACATTAATTATGTTTATTTTATTTATCAAATAATTAATGTAGTACAAGGTGATTCAATGATACATTAAGGTGTATTCCTTGTTAATTTTAATTAATGATTAATAGTTACATACATGAATTATGTTTATTTTATTTATCAAATAATTAATGTAGTACAAGGTGATTCAATTTTATATTAAGGTGTATTGCTTCTTAATTTGACAGTAAATGTGTTAATTAAATAGAGATTGGTTGATAATATGTTGTCAATAATTGGTGAAAATTGAGAATCAGTGGCTTGCCTAGGATAGGCTACATTTGATGGTCATAAATTGATAGGTTATTTAGAGAAGAGCGAGGGTAGCTAGGTATCTGTCCATCGAGTAGATAACATAGCATCCTAAGTCTTAGGGATGTCTTGTGCCCATGATTAGGTACCGAAGTGGTACTGGGATATCCTGAGTCTTGGGGATATTCTGTGTTGATTGCTAAGTACTAGAGTTGTATCGAGGTACCGAGAAAGATTGAGATATTGAGGTACCCTGTGCCGATATTTATACATTTAATTATGATTTCACTTGGTAAGAGATTATGATGAGATGAAATGAGTCGGCACAACATTAAATGTAAGCCTACTAGGTTAAGCAGGGCCCAGACAATTCAGTTAATGATAGAATAAAGCATAAATGGTAGTTATAAATTAATATTTATGGTAATCATTGTTTGGTAAAATTTTTGAGATGTTTGATAATTGTTTGGATTAGACTAAGTAATGTTGTGTATGTTTGTATTATATGTATGTTTTAATCGGTGGATTAAGTTTTATAATTATTTATTGAGTTATTTGGTTTTAAGAGTATGGTCGGTTATTCTTATTAAGTAGGCATCGTACCCCTTGCTATTTTTTTTAGGAGATCAAGTGATTATCGACAACCCTAGTGTACGAGACTGACAAAGTGGAGTTTAGGTGGGGCTAACAGATTAATTGAGTAAAGTTATTTGATTGTGTTTTTTAATGTGACAGTTTGAGTAATTGTGTTTTATAAAATATTTTTATGTTTGACAAACAATTCTCTCTTTTGGAACTAAAGAGGAATTTAATGATTAATGGTATGTTTTAAGAACTATTTAGATAATTGTGGTTTAGGAATTTTTGGGAGTGCCACAGCTCCATGGGAGAGTGTTGCATAGAATGGTGGAAAGTGGTGGGGATGGTGGGGTTGATGGAGGAAGTGTAAATATAGTTAAGATTTATTATATATAATCAGAATTAAAGTTTTTTAATTTCTGTGAGGCCCTTTAATTCCCATTTTCTGTAATGGGAGCCATATCTTCGTGGATATCTTGGGAAACTTCAAAAGTCCAGCATTATACGTTTGCTTTGGAGCTCAAACTTAAGGTTGGTCAATTTATGAGCATAGTAATTAAAGCCTGTTAAACCCTTCACTCTATGCTAATTGGTATTGAGGCCTCACCTAAGCATGACAACAATAGTTTAAGCTTTGACTGCTGATTTGGGTAGAATTCGGATCTAGTTAAAAGATTTGAAGTTTTAGATTGAATTTCGAGTTCAGGAAAAAGGTGAGCCATTGTCATGCCTAGTCTCAACACTGCCTCTATCGTAAGAACTTCAGAATGAAGTGAATCACTAATCTCTAATCAAACATCTGTGTTTTGATATTGGATTCCATTGGTACTACTATTACTAATGTGAAAAAACTACTACACATGTACAAGCAAACAGGCTTGGATAGGCTCACTTATATTCTGCAGAGAAATATAAATTGAGCCATCCAGAACAGGTGATTCTTCTTATGACAACTTCTGCAGGCATTCAGGACATTATGTGAACAAGTTGGCATTGAATGGATTTATGCCATCACCTAAACGAACCTGTAAGAATCGATCTTTAAGAACGCTAGTTTCTAGATATAGCGCAATTCATTTGAAGCTAGTGCTTTTGTTACCAATGACAGAAAATCATCGTATTTACAGATAGGAACAGTGGCTGACGCTATTTATGGTGTTCGGGCAATCAAACTGGCAATTACACTGCTTATGCCTCCTCACTCCCTTTCAATGTCTATTAGTGGTCTACTGTACTTTGATACTTTCCTTTAGCATAAACCTTTCTCCTGCATTGGCTTTTTATTTCCAGGCGATCTCCATCCACTACAGGGAATTCTAGAGGCAGTTAAAGAAGGTAAGAAAAATTCAGAAGTTTGTGTGTTTTTTACCATTCTGTTCTGTTATGTCCTAATAAATCAGCAGACTTGCTCAAAAATGGTGGTATGGCAAATTATTAATTTGGACTTGCATTCCCAGACATTGATAGAAAAGTCAACCTCTCTGTACTGCATTTGATGTGGTTCACTTAAGTCATCCAAGAAATGCAATCAGCATCAAAGTTTCAGGAGTGTTTTCCTTTCTTTTGTTCAGCCTTTTTTCTTTTTCAGATTACTAAGAACAAAACTTTCAAAGTAATGTCAATCTTCTGCACGTAGATCAGAAAAAATGCCGTCTGATAGTTTTGAATTCCTATGCTCCTGAAAGAAAGTGATCATAAGACACCCACACAATGAAGTGCAAATACCGGTACGCTGATAAAATATTAAGATTCGGAAAGACAAAAAAGATCAAGCCTTTCCTAAAATATTGATACAAGTCAAACAAACATGAAAGCTACAGAATATCAAGTATGGTAGGGTACCCAAGCCCGCCCTTGTATTCGAGCTTTAATTGAAGAAGGTAAGAAAAGACTAAAGGAAGCCTAACTTTGACAAACTACTCATTTACAAAAAGTATGAAAACATAAAATTATACATCATCATAAAACTGCCGAATCGACAGCAGAAAAAAATCTCTGAGAGTCTCTTCACATCAAACTATGCTTACAGGATGGCTATACCTGCAACTTAGAGCTTTACGAATGCACGTTGCCTATCCATGAAATCCTTCACCGCGACTTTTTCATAACACGCATTAGAGCCGAAAATACTTTGAAAACATTATTAATCTTAGTCCATCTTTTCTGAGCCTTATCAACAGCTGCTGTACTGCGTCCAAAGATGAAGTGATCAACAGCACTTTGTAAATCAGCTGTTGCTTCCAAGCCATGGGATGGAAGATCCGAGTCAAAATATCGCAGACTGTCCTCACTACAGAAAGCCTGACTTAGGGAATCAATATCACAGATGAGGGGATTTGAGACTTGGTCTGAGAAGCTCAAAGTTTGATCATATCTAAGATCCATATTTTCGATACCATGCAATGTATAATCATCCATAGTACTTGCACCCCCAACAGAATACATGTTAGGAGAAGATGAGCTTGGATGTTGATAATCAAATCCATCGATTCCTGATGATGATAAAATCTTGCCTCCATCAGAATTCTCTTTCAAGGATGTGCTCGAAGTGTAAGAAATATCAGACAATTGTAAGGAGCCACTTGAAAGAGAGGCTTCGTCGTCAAGAGACAAGACATCCTCCCAACAATCAAATGCTGTAATTGCTAGCCTTTGAGCTTCAACCTAAAAGCAGAGTTGAACATAAGGAGCCAGAATTAACGAGAAAAAAGATGTACAAAATACAAATCAAGTCAAACGAAAAATTGAGTTTATAAGAAAAGCGTGCCTTCTCAGTTTCAGACAGCTTATCAATAGGAACACAGTCGCATCCCGAAAGTAGTCCTACGACTTGTCCCACAACATTGAAGACAACACCTGTTTTCTGCTGAGAACCAGGAGGGCAGTACAAGTATAATTTTTTGTCTATGACACAAGTCCTAGCATGTTCCACAGTAAGTTCCCACATTTTAGCAGACATGCCTGTGCCAAGAATCTGCATTTATCTTAATCAGTCAAGTCACCATACTATAAAAGCATTTGAAATGTATACCTTTTTAAGCAATGACAGTTGTCCAACCATTCAAGTAAACATAATTTGAGATGAAAAACAAAATATCAACTATAAATGGGATTTTGTAAGTAATATCAGAAGAGTAATTTTTTGATGCAGTTATCTATATCTTCTAACAAGGTAAACCAATTCCAGAATCACTCATCCAACAGACTAAGCAAATAGCCAATCATAATCGTAATATGCATCAAGGTCTTAAATGACAAAGCGAGTGTTAAAAGTATTATATGCTAGAAATTAAAAATTTTAGAAAATTCATACATGGCGCAGTCTTGGAGGATTCAGAAATAGTTGGGTCAGGAAATCCTTCACTGTCTTGATATTCTCCCTAGACAATCGCCTATGGAAAGCTCCATCTTTCCCAATCTTTTCTAATCTCCACACTTCATCAGAAAGTGACGGCGGATGGTGCTTCTTGTATACTGCAGGATAACAGACAATGGTCACACACTGAAACCACAAAATATTTATTCTCTTTCTCAGGTTTGGTATTCTGATTTCTTCTTTGGATTGGCATGGTAAATGTCAAAAATCAATTAATTCATGGTCTCATAATGAGAAAACATGAAGTACAAATTATGTATTAACAAGTTATAGTAAGTATAAACAAGTACGCACATTCCCCTCGATGATCCCTGACAACGAAGGACTCAGTCTTGGCCTCTTGTATTCTTGAGCCGTCAAAATTTTCAACAATTTTTGCCCCAATTCTGAACTTGCGGCTCCTTGTCCAGCTTGAATTATCTGTAAACGAAACCTCACCAACAAAACCAATCCCCTCTTTTAGATTCAGAAGCACTTCTCCCATAAGTAGGGGTTTCTTTCCCTCCCGCTCTCTGACAACGTTATTCTTGAACTCTTCGTGTGTCCAATTTTCACCCTCCTCACTATCAAAATCACCCTCAAGAACAACAATTTCCACAGTCGCAGAAGATTCAGGACCAGAGCTAACAATTTTCCCAGTAAATGTATCAATCAAGATTACTTTTAGAGAACCTTCATCTCCTTCAATTCGCGCTCCAGTGAATATTGGAAGAGAAAGATTGTTTGGGAAGTGCAATTTCAAGCTTTTTGATTCTGAAGAATTTACATCTTTTCCACTGTTTCTGATCAAGGACGTGAAACATGAGACACACAACCACATTGCAAGGTTACTGAATATTGCAACTTTGACATAACACACTGCATTCTCACCTCCATCAAGAATAACGGAAATGAAACAAGCATATATAAATATATATGCGTAAGTATATACATATAGCATTGTTTGTTACCTTTTCAAGTTGACAAAATGTCTTCTCAGAGCTGATTCCACTTCCTCTTTTACCTGTAAAAATAATATCAGAGGAGTACCAACAATGATATCATAACTTGAAATTCTATTGACATCAACAAACTCAAGATATGATAGCTGTTCAACCATAAAAAGTAAAATGTTACGCTCATGAATGAGCAATAATTCATTTACACAAGATCTTCGATCTTAGAAGTAAACAATTTCATAAAAATGTTCTTTAACAGGAAAACTTTGGTTATGACTCTTGTTAAGGTATCCTTTTACTATTTGATGCCTTTGCAACTCTTTGCCGTTTCATACTTATGCTGTTGCGTTGCTGTATGTCAAACTTCCATAGCTTGCATTCCACAATGGTCTAAGATTTCTGATGATTAATTTTCAAAATTTGGCATCAATCTATGTTGCATCCCAAGCTCACACACTCAAGGTTCAACAGCTGGAAATGGCAATATTGCCAAGCACGATGTGATTATTTGTTAAGAACACATATTGATGGTTAAGAACATACAGTGTTATCATTTGCTAAGAATACATATTGGGACAATTTTTGTATTATTGAACCCCTAAATATTTTTCAGAAGGTCAAGCATAAACTTCCTACTTTCCCCTTTCCGAAGAAACAAAATGCACAAAAGAGAGGAACGAAATTATCCAACAATACACCCCTTAACTCTATTTGGTAGGTGGCTTGTTGAATGTTGCTGCAAGACAATACACACATACCACTCTGCGAATTAATGGCTCGAGAAAGTGCTGAGCTGCTTCCATCTTCATCACCTCCTGAACGACACTATAAATAATTGAGAAATCGATTAGAGGCCATCAAGAGTGGGAGGATGCATAACCAACAAACTTTGAGGAAAAGGAGCTTGACCCTTCTACAATACATAGCCGTCACATTGCCTTCCAAATTCAACGCATTTCAGAATGAAGGCAAATTGCCACCAATTATTACAACCATGTTTACATTAAAAACCAACTGATGAAAATGTTAAGACGCAACTGATAAAATACCGTCGTAAAAGCACAGTAATTAACAATTCAAACACAATAGTAAAAGGTGCCCAGTCAATTTTATTTTTTTTTCGATTCCACATTAACGACACAACTAAGTCCCGTTTCCATTGATAAATTCCAAACGCATATATGAAACTCAGGTCAACAATACCATCCAAACTTTCCTGTTCGATCCATTTCATTGAAAAACGATTAAAGCTTAGAAAAGAAAAGATCAAACAAAGCCTACCTTCTCCATGTGAATCTTCTCTTTTTCTCTTCATGACTATTCCCTTCTGGACGAGCCTTTCCTTCCTCCGGTTGCCTCTTCTGTGACATTATAACAACTTTTCCAACCACGAAGAACAACAACAACAACAACCGAAACACTATCCGCTGTTGATTACAGTAATAGTAGCAAAGATGGTCACGAACAATCCCACCACCATCACCAACGACAAGAGCCAAAGAGACCAACATGCGCGAGCACACCAAGAATATGTAAAGGTGGGAATATATAAAGAAAAGAGCAGGGAACGGTGCGAAAGAGAACGTTAATGAATGACTAAAATAACGTTAATGAATGACTAGAGTCCAAAACAGCTTTTTCTGGGACAGGCAGGTTATCGTGTTGTGGTTGTATCATGTACATACACGTAAATGTGTATAAGCGTCTTCCTAAGCAGTTATCCATTATCGGAGCTTGGTCGCATCTGATGCCTCCTCCGAACCCATCTTTCGTCGTTTCAGTATCCTGAAATCGTAGTGTTAGAGTTAGAGCACACGCTTTCTGGTAGAGAGATGGTGGGGGGGTCCACAGAAAGCGCGTTGTAGGGTCACTTCTTACTATTTATCTAATGTCAAGTCTCGATTCATCTATGATCTATCTCTTCACGCGTTTCGTTTTTTCCTTCCAATTTCCAAACCCAACCTAAAGTTATAAATAAATAATTAAAAAATTCAAACGTTCATTTAATTATAAAATTTTAAAATTTTTAATCCAGTTTATTTATTGTAAGATAATATATTAATTAATTGATAAATTTTTTTAAATTAATAATTTATTATAAACTAAAATAAATTAATTAAATTTTATATTTTCGAAGACAATATCTTTCAATCATATTTAAAAATCTTTAATTTTATTCAATCATTAACTTGTTTTATTACCATCTAATATCAGTTAAATCTTTCAAACTTTAAATCTCTTATTTTACTAGTTTAACTTTTAGTGTGATTTTTAAAACAATAATTATTATAAGAGTTAATGAATATGTGATACTACTCTCGGTAGAAAACACCATAAAATTGAGTACAATTTGTCACTAACTTTACATAATTGATTAACATGCCCCAATTTAGCCACTTATCAATTGTTTTTTAATGTATTGAATAAAAGTTAATTTTTTGATCATTTTAAAAAGTTATTGATATATTTAGTGAATGATTTATTGGTTAACTTATTTAACCTCAATAAGTTGATTTCTAAAAACCTATAAGAAAAGCTTTTGGAGTTAATTATTTGCCTAATGACAATATTGTCCTCTACTTTACTATCTACTTTTGCTCTATGTGTTTTCAAAGTTGGCTTTTTTTATCGTACAATTATGTCATACAGTTTGGAAGAATATAATAAAGGGGTTAATTAAATTTTTTAATCTTTATTTAATTTTATAATATTAGTTTACATTTAAAAATACTATAATATTAAGTTTTTGAAGATAAAGAGTAAAATCAAATTAATATTTTTAGTATATAACTACTATATTTTGTATTTGTATCATACTATAATTATAGATATTTTTAATTTATTAAATAATAAAATTCATATATATTATATGAAAAATATTAATATGATGTAACTCGTTACATCATTAATATTAATAGAGAATTTAACGTTGGATTATTATTATTATTATTAAATTCTTATAAGAATATTCAACAAAATAGTAAGAAATATAATATTCAAGCCCCTAATTTTTTTTTAAACTCATGCCCTCATAAGTCATTTTACACATCAAAAATTAATACTAAATAGCTAATTTTATCAAATATCTTTAATAAACAACTGATGCTATTCGCTGGCCAAATCAACTGATAGAATCAGCTAATAGCTAATACAAACCGCTATTTGTCAAACAGAGCCATTACCATGATATAAATAATATAATTAATTTTATATCCATAACATAAAAACCTTGAGCAAATTTAATGGAATTGCTTTTTGCGTAGATTCAAACAAAATATATATTTCTATATTTTAAAGTCAAAAACAACGTACTTAATGCATAAGGCTCTTTACTTTGCATGGTTTATAAAAGGTCTAATGTATGTAACCTTTTCTTTGTATTTTTACAAAGAAATTATTACCGTAACTTAAACTTGTAATTTTATGATTACAAAAGAGAAACTTTATTCTAACATTTTGAAATAAATTAATTAATTGAATTTCAAGGGAATTTTCCAACTTCAAGTTTTCATCCATTATAAGATCATAATCGATAGATTCCTTCAAATGTCTTTGCATAGGAAGATAAGACTATGTTACGTCCTTTTTCTTACTCTTATATATTCTTATTGGTGACACTAAAGCATAAACCATTGCATATTCTCCCACTCTTCCCTCGGTATCATCTCATATGTTTAAGTGATCCACCAAGTAATTTGACTACAAAATCTTTCTGTCTAAAAGAGCTAAGACTAAAGTTTTAAATCATAATATATGAAAAGAGCAACGATTTTACATTCTATTATTTTTAATAAGTGGACAAATATTATTTTAGAAGTAAATTGTGAAAAAGTGATTAAGTTTTACTATTAAGAGTTAGTAAAATAACATTTAGTAATAATAGATTAGGTATAATCCTACATTCTTTAACAAATTTAAGATAGTTTCTGGATTAAACTATCTTCAAAGTCGCTTTATTTTTTGTCATAAAGTGGTACATAGTGTGAATATATTATTTGAAAAAGGTTAGAAAGTTATTATTTTAATATTTTATGATCAATATCTTATTTAAATTATTCATGCGAATCAGAAATTATTTCTTAACAGACAATAGTAATTTAGAAAATATTAAATAATTATATAATCAACTCAATATTATTGAATAGTTCGAATAATTAGTGTAGTAGTTAGGAACAAATTACCTGTTTCCATTACTTTGTGTCTATTTTATTCTATAACCATTCATCAGTGATGTTCTGAGTACATGACCCCACAAGGGTGATATGTTAGAACAGTCAAACACTAAAAACTCAATACAAGTATTCTTATAAAACATATTACACGTGTATGCGAAAATCAATAATCAAATTGAGATTACTTTATTCATAAACTTTTTCAATTACAAGAGTTGCGAGTACATGACCCCACAAGGGTGATATGTTAGAACAGTCAAACACTCAAAACTCAATACAAGTATTTTTGTAAAACATATTACACGTGTATGCGAAAATCAATAATCAAATTGAGATCACTTTATTCATAAACTTTTTCAATTACAAGAGTTTCAACTCTCATTATATATATCGTCACTTAGGTCCATTTCATTTACATACATCAGTTGCCACAATTGATATTACACTTTAAAATTACACACATACATTGCACAATATTTACAGAAATATAATTTAAAACTAAAATTACTAAGGACATATATAGGTGTAAATTAATCCCGACCCTTAGTCCATATCTGATTTTAGTGGCGATAATCCAATTAGCCTAACTAGATATCCCCTCTTAACCTGAAAAATCAACGTTGCAATTTTGACGAGTTTTACGAACTCAGTGATGTAACCATCTTCGATGTTCACCCAATTTATATTACGTGACAAATCATATAAGCAGATACTTTCACATCTTTTCATTTAGCAAATTTTTAATAAATAAAATTCAAAAAAATTAGATGAATTGATGCTCATAAAATATAATAGACACAAAATATCAGGTAGCAATCGCACAAAATAAACAAGTGATCTAAAACTGTAGTAGTTGCGTACATAACTTAATATATTGCCTGCCCCGTGATTCTTACAAAAGCATGACATTGATCAAGAACCAAACACGAAAGGAATAACACAGAAACAATGTCACAATCAAAGGATAACGATCGATGATCGAACCCATCCAACTTCCAGGAATCTTCCTCCCTCCAAATTGGAGCTCTTGTTCGGTTAGAACCACAGCGCCTTTTAACTCCATATCGTACGCAATGTCTCAGACTCGACCTCATTTGACTCCAATAATTGTACCTTTCCATGTTCCATGGACAGAGCTTTTTATGTAAATCGTGTTTTTCACGTTGATGACAAATATACATGTCAATATGAGCTCACACAAATCACGTTGGGAACGTCTTATATGGAAAAGTGGGAGACCTTTTGAGTGAATATAGGCTCCTTCTTGTACCAAATCCACTACGAAATTATTATCCTGAAAGTGAGGTAATACCCCTAAATTGTTTGTCGATGACAGGATTCCCGACCAATTAGAACTTATCGCATGGTCGGTTCTTGCATTCGATTATGATCAAGCAATGATAAGTACGCTCATTTTGAGCCAATTCATAAATAATGATAAATCTTGTTATTAATTTTTTTAAAAGTAAAAGATATGAAACCTCTTATTTTTAATATTATTTCAAAAAAATCTGTTGCATTTAAGATTATACAAATATATTCAACAATTATGCTTAAAGAATGTGTATTGTTTCAAAATTTCTATATATATGTTACAATTGAGTAGAGATAGACAAACCATGCTCATGAATTTATTATATGAGGTCGGAATAAGTTGGTAGGATTCTCCTTTTTCTTTTTACAGGAGGGACTAATTTTTTCATACTTACGATGAAATTTATGAAGATTGACTTGTTCTTTTTATTTTTTTATATAAAAAATCTTTTCTATAATTTAAATTGTCTAATTTTTACGATGAAACAAAACACGTTCTTTAAGCATATCATCAACTATCGTTCTAGAACATATGCTTACCGGCTTTATTCCTTCTGTATATGCATTGATGGATAACTTCACTTTCGTTAAAGACCATGCAAATATCGTAGGAAAAAACAAACGAACCCAACTTTATAATGCTTCAGTGGATCGTGCTTTCGAGGAAGGTTCTTGGGCTGCAAAGACAAGGATGCAAGCACTCACTCATGAGTCACCCCTTTTAATGATCGGACGGACAAAACTAATGCTGTTTATCACTACAGTCACCTAGGTCCTAGACCGAGTCGTCTTTTCTTTAGTCCATTGGGGGTCCACTTGGATCCGGTACGGCCGTACTCAACTTTGAGGCCATGTAGGCCCAGCCGTCTGACATGCATCACGTGTGGTTGTGGTGCGGTCGTAGGATTCTATCCCCTTATCAACGAAATCCGTAAATCTAGTGGACGTATTGGCGTCTTGCCCCCGTTGATTTTGACATACCAACGCACCTAGTTTCCTACTTTAATTGCATAAGTACAATCTTGTTTTTTTTTTTCTTTTCTTATAATTCAATAAACAAAGTGTAACATTAGGCCTAGTAATTGGATTTGAAGTTGCTTTTTCTATTATAAGCAATGATTTAAAAATTAGATTAGAAGTTAAACCAATAAATTAAAAAGTTTAAGGTTTAAAAGGTTCAACCGATATCAGGCTGTTAAAAAATTGAGTAAAAATTGAATAAAATTAACAAATTTAAAATATAATTAAAGAAATTTGTCTTTACTCATCAAATTTTTAAGTTTAACTGAATTTTTTTAAAATAAAAATTAATTTATTGATTTTTATTCATAAAAATTGATTAATTTACGAAACTAGCCGATTAACTATCGTTTGGTTCTACTTCTGTTTTTCAGTTTCCGTTTTCCGTTTTTTTTATGTTTTTCTTTCAAATAAAAAATATCTGTTTGGATGTTAATATTAATATAGTTGTATTTTTATCATTGATAATAATTAAATTTTAGATAAAACTTAAAGATCAATTATATTTAATTAAATAAATTTATTTAATCTCTTATATAATATTTATTAACAAATTATTACTAAAATTATCTTAATTTAATAAAATAAATAATTCAAAAAGTAAAATTTTATTTATAAATTAGTATTTATTTGAAATATATTTTAATTATTAATAAAATTTTATTTCAATATTTATATATTTTAAATTTAATTATATATAATTTAATTATATAAATTAAATTAAATTAAATTATTCATAATTTTATTGATAATTAGTTTTAATTTATTAAATTTATAAATATAATGTTGAATTAAATTA
>JANZLC010000007.1:20027587-20039192 GCA_026413385.1 Erythroxylum gracilipes | reverse complement strand
AATAAAATCAATTATTAATTGATTAATTTAATAATCAGATCGAATTAAATAATCTAATTAATGTTATCATTATTATTGTACATTAAATAATCTAATTAATGTTATATTAATTATAACAAGATAATAATACTAATAATAATAATAATAACAACAACAATAAAATTATTAATAATAATAATCATAATAATAAGATTTAGAAAATAACAAAAATTAATAAATATGAATTTATTTATAAATTCTATATTATAATAACCAATTTATATAATAGTTACGGTAATAATCATAATAATAATAGAAGTTAGTGTGTAATCAGCGCGGCTCGCCACCGCTCGGCTTAGCTCTGAAAATCATTTGATTTGTACGCGATCCGCGGGCGTGGAGCGCAGAGACGACGTCGTTCCACTTATTTGGACAGAGTCAACAGGTGATCTGCGCTCCAAGTGCAGAGCCAGGGAAAAGTATAGAATACACAACAGAAGTAGAAGAGAGGCTGAATTACAGAAACGTTTTTATTCCCTTATGCAAATTCTGTTTACGTTTATACATCAACCATGAATAAAGCTTTAAGAAACTAATACAAACTGTTCATCCTGTAGCTAACTCTTTAACAACAAAACAAAAAACCCTTCCTTCATTATCCCAAAACTTTAATCATTACATCAAAGAAAAACATCATTAATTTACACATCTCCTGTCTTTACGAGAATTATACAACCAAGGTCAGAAATTACTGGTATTCCGACCATGCCCGTTTCGCAGGTGCCGGGTCCGATGGTACCCGCCCAATCCAAGAAGACCCTCCCAATCAACCTCCTCCTCCTCCTCATCCTTTCCCCTCAACATCTGCAACATTTTCTTCGCTTTCTCTCTCGCTCTCTCATTTCCTCTCTCCTCCACCGTTCTCAACACCTCCGCTGCTCTCGCCTCCTTGGCCAAACCCGTAAACCTCAGGCTCCCACGGCTCAGCGCCCACAACACCGCCACGCAATTCTCTCTCGTCGCCTCCTCCCTCAACATTTCCACTAATATCGCCACCGCGTTCGCGTCTAGCATCACTGATCTCCCTTCGTCGCACGCAGCTAAATTGCAGAGAATCAGCAACACGGGACTCACAGATTGCCGAGATTCCACCATACCAAGCAGCGTCGGTACGGCGCCGAGTTTGACCAGTTTTGCTCTGTTGGTCCGCATTAGGCTCACGTGGTACAAAGCCATGGCCGAGTCGTGGCGCGTACGCTCATTCTCCGATCTCAGTGAGTGCATCAATGGCTGTAACGCGCCCAAGACTCCTATTGCCATTTTGTTCTCGTCCTCTGAGGCTAAACTAAAGAGCGCACCGGCTGCGTGTCCCTGTGACTCTTCGTTTCCAGCTTTTAACACCTCGATCAACGGAGGAACGAATCCTGACCGTACGATTTTCAACTTGTTAGCTTTCTCCAAAGAGAGGTTAACTAGAGAAGCAACGGCGTTGGTTTGAACGACGGCGTAGCGTGAGGTGATCAACGGACGAAGAGCCTCAAGCAGTCGACGACTGCAGAGAGAACCCCTACTTTCCTCTCTAGTTTTTGTCCATTTTCTAAGCGAAATTGCTCCCTGTTCTTGCTCGTGCACTTCGGTGCTCATAAGCTTTGTTGTTATCTCCTCCTCTTGGGAAGAAAATGTTTGGCTTTGAGCTAGGGTTTCCGTTTGGGTGATTTCGGATGACGAATTCGACGACGAAGTGTAACACGCCGGCCGGGTCTCTAAGGGCAGTGGAGTGAATGGCGACGATTCGGTGTTAACTATCACCGACTCCTCGGAGGAGCTCGAGTAACAGTGGTGTGGCCGGTGGGCGATCTCCGTCACTGCGTGAGAGAAAATCACCGGCGGACTCTCCACCACGCCCTTTAATAACTCCACCTCCGAGACCCTCAAAGCAGGATCCTGATTCGATTTCCACAAATTTGATTCTCTCATCTTCGTACGGACGATGGTTTCCACGGAAGCGTAATCCGGTGCTCGAGGTTTTCCCGCACCCGACTTTTTGCACCAGCTTAGAATCGTTGACTTGAGGACAAGGTTGGGTATGACGGTGGTGAAATCAGGGGTTGTGCCATCGTCAAGCACCGGAATAAAGTCCAAGTCGCGGGAGACTTGAACGGAGACGCGCTCGAAAGTCTGGCCAGAGGAGACAACAACCGGGTCAGACATCAACGACCCGGATATGGGGCAAAGGAACTCTTTTGGTGGGTCGGTTGGTTTCGGAGAGCGACGATCGAAGATTTTCCATTTGTGTTTGCCATTTTTGGCCATCAGTGAACTGACCCGTCTTCTCTCTTCTTCCTTCAGGAAAGGAAGGAAGTTTGGGTAGTAGCTCTGAAGCTGTGGTGGGTAGTAGCTGGTTGGTAGATTTATGCTACGGTGGTAAAGAATGGATCTTGAGTTGAGAAAGAGTGAGACTTGGTCGACGAGATGACGATCGAAGGATCGTGAAGTGATTTGAACATGTAGGGTTTAGCTTCGTATGGCTATCAAATTAATTTAATTGTTACAAGTTAGAATCGGCTTTCAATTGACACGTGCGTTCTGAATTTTGTTTTTGGATTTGCTAGGGAGAGAGGGACAGTTGCTTGGCGGATCACCTCTGGTTATAGTGTTTCACATAAAATGTATGTGTGGAGGATAAGATTCAAGGAACAGAGAATTTGAGGTGGTTGTTTGGAATTTCTTACGATGATTTATTCCAACAGTTGACTAAATTGATCAATCACATGCTCTCGAGCTGTCTTGGGTGAGATTTCACAGTTTGCGGTTGTCTTGTTATGGAAAGCAATATTCCTTTTTCTCTCATTTTACTTCTTCTCTGTGTAAATATCAGTTGTAATGAGACATTACAACTAAACTGGCTTTCAATGACAATGATGACATAAGCTCACGTGGGTTAGTGCCTGAAGAATGGATTATAATAATTTATCAAATAAATATCGTTTCATATCAGAAGAATTTGAAACATGTATTAGACATAATAATTTTTAAATTAAGTAATTTATAAAAATTATTTAATCAAATTGGAGAACATTCGAAGCTTATGAGATTTTAGATATTTGTTACGAATATTCTATTATTGTCTTATCGCAATAGTCTTTTTTTATTATCAGATTTTTCTAGATCTCGCTTGAATTTCAAACAAGTGCTGACAGTGACATTGAAGATTTTATTATTGTCTTATAGTTGTGTAATAAATAAATTATTAGATATACAATATAATTTATAATTTATATGTTATAAATAAATAATTTAAAATTAAACTTTTAAATTTTAATATGTGTCTATTCTTAATCATTATTTTAAAGATGTAATCTATCTCATTTTTTAAATTAAAAGCTCTTTTAAAATAATTAGATTATCACATGAATTACTCTTTTAAATACGTGAATTATATTATCAATTTATCATCATCATCATCATTACATTCAGTCTAAAGTTTTGTAATAGAGCGGAGTTTGGAAAGGTTTGATAGTACCTCTATAGTGTAGAAAGACTGTTTCCTTTAGACCCATATGCAGAAAGCACAAAGAGGGTTGATGCTGAAAAAAAAAACACGATGGATACTCTACCACAATCAGTAAATAAATTTTCAAACAATAAATAAAGAAAATACCTGAAAGAGACCAAATCTACTAGTACCTTACACACTGTAAAGACCAGCTCCTCTTGTTGCTTGTTATGATAGGAGTCTTCACTGAGAGACCCTGTTGTATGACAATCTTATAGTTTTAGAGTGAAATTTTTTTGCATCTACGAGTTGTAAATTTTGACTGAAACTGTCAGCTTACAATTTGAATTTTGGAGGTTAAGCGTGAAGACTTTAAAGGGTATCGTTTACTCTAATCCGCTCACACCAAATTTTTCTATTTCTAACCACGGCCTCGATAATAGCCCGTTCGAACATATCATATAATTACAACGTTAATTATATTATGATTATATAAAATTACATAATTTTATATTTAGAAAAAGGATAAATTCAGTGCACAAGACCTCTGGTTTTGTAAACAATTGAACGTAACCTTGTCTTTACATTTGATAAAGACATTGTTTCTAGGAGTAATCCTAACAATTACTATATGGCCAACTTCACCCCACGAGGTTGAAGTCATATTACGTTAAAATGACATAAGAAATGATGTAGAAGCATACCCAGTATGGTAGCGTCATGAATTGGACCATTTCAAAGTAATAAACGTAGTGCAGTTGGAAGCAAATTACAGATTCATGATTAACCACTCTAACTAATATTCTTATCTTACGCCAGTAATTTTTTCTGTTCTACCGTAGTATGTGGAATGGGTCTTAACTACTTTTGGGGCATCATAAGAATTTACATCATCCACAAAACTACCCTCACATATTGACCAGATAAAACTGCAAGTCAAGTTCAGGTTAATCCAACACCATTTCCAGTTGAGATTATTTAAAGATTGACAGGCCCTTAGATTTTTTTTATGACCTTCGAGAAGATGCATGAGGTCAAGATCTCATGTACAGTTTTGTAATAACGCTAGGAACAGCGACATTACTTTAAGGTTAAGGCTATGCCGTCTTAAAGTGTTACTAAACTAACAGGAAGGATCATATCAACATCCATAAATAATAAATCATAAATCGAACTGTCGAATCGAAAAAAATTGGCTAAATTTCGTGAAACTATTTCATAAAAGTTCATTGATATCTTCTTTTTATAAAACATATCGACTTCGATTCTTGAATAATCTACGTCACTTTTGTTTTTATTGTAACAAAAGATTCTCTTTTTATGTGGAAAAGTCCTGACCTGAGTCAATATGATATAACATAACCTTACATGGAGTTAGAATTTGGGTCAAATTATTAGGTTGAATCAAGTTCTCAACAAATTTTGATTAAAATTGATTACAATCCTAGTAAGTTAATTTTCAAGCTTTTGATATGGTCTAAACGTAAAGATTTTAGGTAATTTTGATTATTATGGCCCTAAAATCACTAAAATAATACTTTAATTTTTATTAATTAATAATTGATTATCATTTTTTACTTAAGTGTTAAATTAATGAAAAAACCAAGAATTTCATTAAATATTTTAGTTTTAAATATCAATTTTATTTTATTAAAAATTTAGATTTCCTTATGATTTTATTTTTATTTCAAACAAAAATTAAATTTTGTTTGGATGTTAATACCAAAATAATTATATTTTTATTACTAATATTAAGTAAATAATTGAATTAATTATATTTTATTAAATAAATAATTGAAATTATATTTGGAAAATAAATTTTTTATATATTAATTACTAAAACTAAATTTGTATAAAATTAATGTACTATTAAGATATTTAAATTTAAAATATCTTTATTACATAATTATGATATTTGATTTTGAAAAAATATAAATTTAAATAAATTATATAATAAAATAAATTGATTAATTATATTAGTCATAATTATTAATTAATATTAATTAATATATATTTATTTAATGTAAAAACCGAACAAAAATTGAAGTAAAAACAAACATGCTCTTATTATAAAAAAGGAATTATATCAAGTATAATATAATGCTAAAACTTTGTATTAACAGTCATTAGTGTGTTTATGCACAAAAATTATACATTAAACAATAAGTTTAAAGATTATATGCATCTTAAGATTATATGTTTAAAATTTAAAAGTTTCAATCAATATTAGACTATCATAAAATTGACTAAAAAATGAGCAAAATTAAAAATTTTACAATATCCTTAAAATAGATTACCCTTATAAAAAATTTGAAGTTTAATTAAAAAATATTGTTAAATAAAAATTAATTGATTTATTTTAGTTTATAAGAACTTAGTAATTTAAAAAAATTGACCGATTAATTTATAAATTAATATATTTTTAACAATAAAAGTTAATAAAATAAATCTAACAAAAAAGTTAAAAACTTAAATGAAAAATTATTTACGATTAAAGCGGTTTAAATTTTCAATTTCAAATTACACACGGTTCAGCTAATGGACTGGGCCTAAGGTGCTAAACAAGCCCATGCCGTTCATTGAATTATATTTCCCTCCTGCTAGGAGCACTGAAGCTTGGTAACGCGAGAGGATGATGATTTGGCGCTCTAGAATTCCCAACGTCTCATTTCAATTTTCTTTTGGGACTTTCGTCGAACACTTTCCAATCTCAAGACTACAAGTCTCTTCCATTTCTCACAGAATCGATGCAAAATCACTATCAACCGCCGGAATCTCTAAATCTTACGATTCCTCTTTTTTCCAAGCACTAAGTGCTACTCAGAAAGACCAGATTCACCTCTACGTTGAGGCTCTCCTTGAATGGAACCAGGTTTCTTTCTTCTCTCTCTCAGACACACGCATGCACTGACAACTTATGATCTTACGAACCTATTGATCATGGTCACCTTTCAGAGGATGAACCTTACTGCAGTCACGGAGGTGGAAGACGTCATGGAAAGGCACGTAGAGGACTCTCTCGCACTAATACCCCCGATTACGAATTGTTATTCTTCCCCTTGCAACAAATCTGTCAACAATGTTACTCTTGTTGATGTGGGAACTGGTGCCGGGCTTCCTGGTTTGATTTTGGCTATTGCTTGTCCAGGTGCTTTTTTGTTCTCCCCGTTGTGGGTTACTACTACTTACTGTGGAATACTGTTCAATGCTAGTCTTTCTTAACAAAGCTTTTTGTCTTTTAACTGGTTCTAGATTGGAGAATAACCCTCTTGGAATCCATGAACAAGCGTTGCGTTTTCCTGGAGCATGCAGTTAGCTTTACTGGGCTGTCAAATGTTAAAGTTGTAAGGGGAAGAGCAGAGGTTTCGTTTCCTCGTTCTTTTATTGCTTGGTTGTTTGGAGAATGGTATTTTATCCTATAAAGTTTATGATGTTTAACTATTATGTGAAAATGCGTGTGGTTTATGAACAAGGCCATTTTGAATTGACAATATTTATACTTTTGGTTTTGTTACTTTGATATTTATCATATTGGACCTTGACTTAGGACAGAGCATTGCGCATAATGTTTGTTTTAGAGAGAAATTTGATGTGGCAGTAGCAAGAGCTGTTGCTGAAATGAGAATTTTAGGTAAGTCCCACAATTCAGTAAACTGGTATTGTCTTCTGCGATGTCTTTCTATATCTATGTTTACTTTTGAAGTTGAGGTTTGGTTTCTTTCCTTCCTCAGCGGAGTATTGTCTTCCTCTAGTTCGTGTTGGTGGGTTATTTGTAGCAGCAAAGGGCCATGATCCTCAAGTATGTAATTGTAAATCACAAAACGTGTGTTATTTAGATTTTGACAACTAACTAGATGCAGTTCATGTTTTTGTTGTGAAATATTATTTCTTATTCTAACTGGGTTTGGAAATAATTTCAGATATATTTATGTATTTGAAATGACCCAAATCAGGGAAGAATTTGCAACTCTGTAAATTTTTTGCAAGCTGTTCATTAGGAGGAGCAATCAGTAACAATCCTATGTCCCACATGTTGGCAGGAGGAAGTAAGAAATGCAGAAAGATCTATCCAATTGATGGGAGCATCTGTATTGCAACTATGTTCAGGTATATATCTTTGAGTTATTCAATTGCCTAATGTGCGATTAAACAATTGAAACGAACTCATCATCCAAGAAGTTATCTCTGTTTCCATATTTTTAGTTGGTAAAGAATTAAACAAGTTGTTGGTTTGATCATATTGTATTCGATCTACCTGACTCCCCACCTGATTAAACAACAAATTCATTCATGAGTTGTTAATTCATGTCCTATTAACTTTAACACTGATCCAGGCCACCAACACTATATGAACTTGGTCAATTCCTTTTCTCTTTTGTTACTCTCATGATAGAATATCTGATCTGGCATTCAGTTGTTTATTTGTGCATAAAATGCTTTTCTTTTCCATAATTTGAAAGCTCATTTCTGCTGTAACATTGAAGATATTTTTTTCACCTGTGAGCAATCTGAGTGTAAGCCTTTTTGATGATAATAAATCTCTGCTGCATGTAGTACAATCACAGAGTCCTTTTGGGCGGCGAAGTGCCATCATATGTTCCAAAGATCGTCCTACTCCTCGGAAGTACCCTCGTGATCCAGGTACTCCGGCAAAGTCACCATTGTAAGGCACATTATCGTGTAAAAAGTCCTCCCTGCCCCTTACATCTCTATAGTTTGTATATCACAAATGTGCTCCATTATGATTTTTTGCCTCAATTTGGCAGTAGTTATTACGATCAATCTGGTTCAATGTACAGTAACTATGCATGATTCTTTGGGCCAAATGCCCAAATTTGGGCTAGTCTTTTTGGGTTTGATCAATTTAGGGCTAAACATTTTAACTTACTCAATTAAGGTCTAAACGTTATCGAGTCTGCTCAATGTTAGGTTATTTTGGACAAATTTGGCGGTGTTATACATGTGTTGTTTCTATATATTAAACGTCCCTTTGGAGAGGCCAGGTGGATTTAAGATGCCATGTAAAAACACATGTGGCTTACGTGGATTTTTAGAAAAGAAAAAAAGAAAATCATTTCTAGAGCTCTAAATTTATTTCTAATCCCAAAATTCATCCCCTCTCTCTCTCTCAAACTTAACAAAAGGGGTTGTCTACATCATCACTGCCAATCATCATCACTGTCAATCAAGGGGTTGTTGTCTTGCCTGTTTCACACATCATCATTGCCGATCACTCCAATCCCTTTCGCCGGTTTGCCTTTTAGTCTTTCGGCGTAAATGTTATCTCCAACAATTTCCAAGTATGTTTGATCTACTCATTATTTTGTTCTTTTGTGTATTAACTTTCAACCTAGATATGCTACACCTTGAGGATATTATCCCCAATGGGTTTTCTAGAGATGAATGCCCCTTAAGTAAGATTTGTGATGGACTTGACAAACTCCTTCAATTTTGCATCCATGATCTTTAAAATTACTTTATATGTTGTGTGCAATAGGAAATAAGGAGAAAACCAATCATAGAATGTGGATTTTTAGTATTTAGGGATAAAGAAAATGTGTGTTATATTAAGTTCCTTCATATTTCTACTTGCATAGGATTCTAATCGTGTCTCCACTAGTAATTTTCGAGTAATATGCCTAGTAGGTTGGAAGAAATGGGCATTAAATTCATCTAGAACAGGAGATTTGTTGGGATTCAATCTAAATAATGCACCTTTTACCTCCTTTTTTGTGAAAGGACTTTGAGCTTCAAAGTCATTTATTGTCCCATATAGTTTTAAATGACAATCACTAGCTCTACTTCTTAGTATCTTAAGTTATCACAATCTATTCTAGTTTCTCTTTTTCCCTACATATATTGCCCTACCATCATCAAGAGATACGATTTTGTCTCTATTCCTCTTAGCAAAGATAGTATTATGGAAAATTTTGAATTATAGTCCCCCTTTTTGAGCCATTCTACCTTTGCCCTCTGCCTCAACATGGAGTTGTGTTTTAATAGAGCAGCTTGATAATCACTCAGATCTTTAGTTTCCAATTCCCTTTGCTCTGGATTGTGATTGCAACATCCCACTACCACAAGGTAAATACCCGAATACCCGAATACCCGAATACGCGAAGGACATTCAAGTACATACCTTATGAAAATGGTATGTTGGAGCAATAACAAATCCAACTTATACATGGCATCATCTAACATACTTAAAAGTCACTAAATTTTTAAAACCATCCACTTCATTCATTCATAAAGCTTACACTGTTTTCATCAAACAAATATTTACAAAACCTTATACAGGTTTTAAAATAATAACAAAAACTATATCACTTCTGGTGTCAGCTGATAGACCTCTGAGCCATTTCTCTATCCAAAAGATTCCTTAAGTCCTGACTAAGGGACTAGGTCTCCTGTCTCGTACCTAAAAAGTCACATTGCAATTTTTGATGAGTTTTGCAAACTCAATGAGTGAACCATCATTGATGATTTCACCAGATTCACATACATAAATCACATATTTCACAATTATTCATACAGAACATGAATATTTCAATACTCACACTGTCATGGCACATCATTTAATCAACGTGAACCAGATCATATATAAACACAAACAGATGGAAATGAGACTCTACATTCGTTATTAATGTTGTGATTGAGTGTCTATCACATATATAAATATTGGTCCATTGGGCTCAGTCAGAAATATATATCACGGAGCATAGCTCTACGTGCCAAATCATATATCACGGAGCAAAGCTTCATGTGCAAGTGCTTGATACTGGCCACTCCTGTCACAACGTCTTTATCTGAGCATGCATTTTATAAAACGCATCAATTTAGAATTTACCACATATCACAATCATGTATAAAACACAGTCGGAATTTCATAATCATCAGACCTAAGTCCGACATTCAACTTTCGTTGAAAATTCACATAACGTAATACAATTAGAATTATCAAACAAATTAGAACACTTCCAATACAGTCCCAAATATATACTCCTCGAACTTTAAGTCCAGAATTCAGAAACAATCGCAACAGTTCAATAATTGGAAGCTTAACAAATCACAGTAAATTAATCCTAAGAAATTCATCTAGGTTGACTCACAGTACGCTTCAAGAAGCTATTACCTGGATGGTTTGGCAATGTCCGACTGGCGTCCGATGTGCTCCTCTATAACATATACAATACATTTACAAATATCATATTTTGCACAATTGTATACATATTCCTTTATGCACATGTACTTAAATAAAATCTGCACAATATATTGTTCAATGACAATTTTGGGTATCTTATTGTAATTTCCATCATCAAATCGATCAGATATCAAAGCCCTCATTAATATCATTTGGTACTTATAATTTGGACGAAAATAAAACAATGTGAAAATCAATTTCATAACCTAATTGACCATTTTAGATTTTCTACCCACATGATTTCGGGTCAACTTTGCATAATTAATCTGATAGGGTAAATGATGAAATTAGGCAACACTTCCTTCTGGAAAGTTATTCTACAGTGTCTTAAGTTTCTAATGACTCCAAGATTATCCAATTTGATTCAGTATTCAATGAGTTATGTACAAAATACCACAGAATGTGCACATTTGAACTTTTGGCTAGTCCATAATCATACCCTCTAATTGTACAACTCATATATTTCAGCTCAGATATCCAAAAATTACAAACTTTATATCAATTTAAAGATAAGAGAATAAGCTACAACTTAGGTGCAGACACCTCAGTCTAATTCAGCCTACATCAATACAGTTTATTCAATAATCACAAGACATGATTTCTGTCCCTGGTAGTGCCATAGTCTCAGTCAAGACTCAATTTCAAGCCAGATTTTGAAATGCCTAGAGACAGAATTAAGAGTCGACTTCTTCAAGAAAGTTGTAGCCATATGTCTCTAATTTAATATGAATTAAGAATCAACTCATTTGAAAATCTACAGGCCAAGATATCATCAAAATACTGAAGTATGTTTCAATTTATTAAACCTCTTCAACTTCATAATATCATTCATGAAACCTATCAAATTTCCAGATTTTTATCTTAAGTAGATTTCGGGTCAGATTTGTTTGACCATTTTGACCTAGACAATGAGGTATTTAGGCAATACC
>JANZLC010000007.1:20008037-20020653 GCA_026413385.1 Erythroxylum gracilipes | reverse complement strand
CGCTCCAAATGTGCCTCTATAATGATCAAAGAATATAAATATTATCAATTGTCCAATCAGAACTATTTAATGATGCAAATGTAGCAATTATGTGTACAATGCATGTTCATGATATTCCCGGCCTTAATCCAAAATATTCCATTACAAATTTCCGTCTAAAAATTAGAAATCTAACGGCACAGAAATTACTCAATTCGAACCTCTATAGGTCCAAAAATTAATAAAACAATGACCAGAAAACAATTTTCCAAACCCAAGTCACTTTCCCTTTTAAAAATTCCCAATCTCTCATAAAATAAAATTCAATATGTCACGAATCCGATGCCTCAAGAATCAGGTCAATCGAATATCGGACGGACAAGTTATTCCCAAAAGAAAGAAAAAATCAAAACAAAACAATTAACATATACATATATATATATATATATATATACATATATATATATATACATACATATATATATACATACATATATATATACATATATATACATCCAATCTGCCTAACGGGGGTGAGGCATCGCCCTCGCGAATGGGCGAGGGTCTGCTCCACCTTCTTTCCCTTTTTCAAACATGCATAACTCTTTCCATATAAATCAGAAAATTACAAATAATATCTCGTTAGAAATATCATAAAAAACTCTATAAGTTTCATGAAGACCACACAAACCAATATCACCCCTAAGGGTGTCAAAAATCCAATCGAAGCTACTGCCTAGTAATAGGGTTCCAGAACAGTGCAACATTTTGCAAAATCCATAACTTCTCATTCCCTTTGCTAAAAATTGAAAGATTATGCAAAATGAAAGATAAGGATATGTCCTACAACTTTCATGAACAACATGAAATCAAATTCAGTTGCTAAGTCAGTCAAAAAATTAAGCAAAGATTCTGTCTACTGAAATCACCTAAACTGAACAACAATTTTCTAAAAATCAGAACTCCTTGCACAGATGTCAAAAATATGCATACTTTATACCCATGAAAAGATCAAACAAAATACTACACTTTTCATGAAGAGCTTAAAGACAAATTCCATCACTAACGAACTCAAAACTGTCATGCAAGTGGCTGTCCTGATCACTAGCCAATGACCTACCTTAGGTCCAATCTTTGAAATTTCATAACTCCCAATTCTGACATCCAAAATGGTCTTAATGAAAGTTGAAGCCTATCATGTCATCTTTCCATTGCCATTGATTTTGCAATTTTTCGATATGTATATTGTGAGTTGTGACTTGTTGAATGTTGGCTGTTTATGTGTATTATTATGGAGCCTAGCTCTAAATGGAGGTCTTGTGAGTATTGTGATTGGAAGCTAAATTTACTATTCTACCCTTCCCGTCGGGGTGGGATGTTACACCAACTCCCTCATCTGAACACTCTTTGTTTTCTCATTTTGATTTACTTTTATATCTGTTACATTATTGGATCTGAACTTATTACTCTGTTAGTTCTTTGATAGGTCATTTTGGTTTATTCACTCTATTTATTACTTTAATACTTCTCTGTTGCTGATCATGGTGTGATTGAAGTATATGAAGATGATGAACCATGTTTATTCTATGTTGGGCTGATTTCTTTTCTTGAGAATTAATGAAACTATTTTAGTAGACTATGAATGATTGAGTTACTATTTTGTTATCTTATTATTTGCTATAGTTTCTAAGCTTATTGGATGTAATAGCATGACCAACTTTTGCATCATTTTGGCATTAAATGAAGGATTGAGAGAAGAAGTTTAATTTTAGAACGAGAAACCATAGACGCTTAAGTTATGAATTAGAAATATATTAACTTAAGTGGGTAGTTATTACTTACGTTTACATGACTGATTTGGATGATAAATATGTTGAACATGAAAGTTAGATTTAGTTTATTATTTGAATTAATTTAAAACAAAATTGATAATTTTAGCAAGACAATTATCCAATCAATCCACCTTAGTCATGCATAAGAGATTAAATTAGTGAAGTTAATTTCTCAAGAGTTTTCTACACTGGTTGATGAAATCGTTTTTGCTTCCAGTTAAATTAGTTTATTTTTTAGTCTAATTGCGTAATTTTCTTTAAAGCCTACAAATCGGGATAAAATGTTTATGATTGCAAATGTTTTTTAAATTTTTATTCAAGATTAATTTGAGTAAAATGTATGTATAATTCACGTCCAACATTCCTACTTCAGGCATAATTTTTCTTGTTTTCATGCAACATTCATAAGACACTCCATTCAACATTCATGTAACATCCACATCATTTTCACTCAATTTATTTCAAATTTGAATTAAAACACAAGAATTTGTAACCAAAATCAAAAGATCAAAGCTTACAAAGTCCATAAAAATTAGTCATAACAACAGTAACAATATTTAGTCTCTCCGTCATATTCCCATTCAACTAGGTAAGTTGAAGAAATTAGCTTGTATGACTTCAAATCAAGGTTAGAACATGTTCCTTTACTGTCAAAAATGAAAATTTCAAAAATTTCCAATAAACCCTTTATTTCAACCAGGAAAACAACAAATTGAATCCTCTAATCGACCTTATTATCTTGAATAACTACTAATTGAGCTTATTCTCAAGTATTCCTAGCTGATGTCTTAAAAAATGTAGTACAAATTGTAGGAGGAAAAAGAGCTTTTTGGGGAAAAAGAATGGTGAAGTGAGAGAAGGATTTCAGTAAAAAAAAAATAGAACAGTGCGCAATGTAAACCCTTCAAACATAAAAAATTCCCAATTCTGCAGCTAATGTTTGAGACAAAATTGGAATGGTGAAATGCAAACCCTAAAGTAAACATGTGGTTTTATTGTGAAGTTAAAAGGAATCAAATGAGTAAAAATAGAAGGGAGCATGATGAGTTATTACCAACTTGAGGCTTTAATGAGAATACAAGTACAACACTACCTTCCATTACCTATTCAAAATCCAATCATAAACTGAGTTACTACTCATTATCCACATAAGTAACACCAATACACTCTCCAAAACAATAAATAAGAAGATAATTTTGGGAGGGAACAAGAGGCAAAAAGGGCACATGTATTGTATGAAAATGGACAATGTGAAATGATATTTATCTTGACCATATGAAGATCAATTCTCTACTCCTTATTCATCTCTATTAAGATTTCAGACTCAGTTATATTTCAGTATCAAGTCTTCTTCAATATAAAGTAAATCACTGAACACTTACTACAAGAAGTTCCCCATCAAAACCTCAAAAGAAAACTATTCACTCAAATCTTATTGTTCGAATATCCAAAACTCCACAAATTAAAATTACTTACCCTTTTTAGACCCAAACATCTTCGTCATTGACAATGGGGTTCTGAAGCACCCATTCACCTCAAACTTCTAAGGAGAAAGCTTAAACTATTGGAAGGTGGATCGACGAGAGAGATTGGAGTGATCAGTGGTGATGATGCGTGAAGGAGACAAGAAACCTGATTGGACAATATTTGGATAAGTTTCCAAGAGAGAGAGGGTGAATATTTAGGGATTAGAAATAAATTTAGGGTTCTGAAATGATTTTTTTTCTTTTATGAAAATCCACGAAAGTCACGTGTGTTTTTTTACATGACATCTAAAATTCAACTGGCCTCTCCATAATGGCGCGTGTATGACACTGCTAAATTTTTGTCCAAAATAGCCTAATATTTAGCAGAGTCGATAACATTTAGACTTTAATTGAGAAAATTAAAATGTTTGGCCCTAAATTGATCAAACCTAAAAAAAATTGGCCCCAATTTGAGGATTTAACCTAATTCTTTGTATATATATACACTAATATATGAATTTAGTTTAATTTGCTATTTAAAGACTTTGGATGGAAGTGATTTGCAAGATATTAAAGTTGAAAGCATTTATATTTTCCAATAAGATTGCATCAAATACTTAAGTCTTCCTTTTCAGCACATATGGATGCCACATTAAATCATGTAGGTTAGGAGGTGAAAGTTTCTAGGCCAAAAGTGTATTTTGAACTTCAACATTTACAGCATAATACAACTTAAATCCTAACATTTTGCAGTGTTTAAATTGAACCTTAACTTTTTCAAAACATTTACAACATAATATAACTTAAATCCTAACATTTGCATTGTTTAAATTGAATCTTAACTTTTTCAAAATATTTAGAACAGACTCTAAATGGACAGAAAATTTGACAGTATTAATTTCATGTTAGTTAAATGTTATATTAATGCTGACATCATTATTTATGTTTGTTTTTTAAATAGAAAATGAGCTTTATTGTCACATAATTAAATTTTAAAAATTAATCAAAAAGTTAATTATGTGACAATAAGGCTCATTTTCTATTAATCAAAAAGTGGGGTCGTATAGTCACGTGTTTAGACCGTAGTTCCACTTATCACTTGCCAATGGGATTCACATTTATATATTTTAGACAATGAGTTCCATTTGTTACATGACAGCAAGATCCAACTTTTATTCAAAATAAAAAAATGTTGCGTCAGTTTTGACCTGACGTTTAACTGACAAAAAATTAATCTCGTTAAATTTTTCATCCACTTTATTAGTTTTATTCCCTACAACTAATCAGTTTAGTTGTAGTTTAGTGACAATTATTTAAAGAAATTATGTATCTTGTATATGTTTAGATGTATATGATAAAGTTCATGGGATAATTTTTCATTGCAAATGAAATTATAATTATGAGATTTATATTACATTTATGTATTATCCCTAAATTATTCCTAGTAATTGTTCTATTAAGACTGCACACTAATAGAATACAAAAAGACTAGCTCACATTTTGTTTTTTCTTATGAAGGAAGTAGTTGAACTTATAGGCTAAAGTATGAAGGTACTTACACAAACGTGTGGGTGCTTATTAGAGAACAAGTTCACTGAACATACCTAATATGAGAATTCCATTTGAAACATTACTTGTATGTCTATGGAACTTTCAATGTGATGGTTGTATAAGTGATCCTTTGACTGAGGTCACCAAAGTTATCTTCTATAGGGATTGCTATATTTTGATACTATTTATGACCTATTTAATCATGGGTCGGTCACTCAATAGTTATTGGATATAGCATTAACTATATGATATAATTCATCACCCTAAAGTAATTAGAGAGAATGTTCCGATGTTCTCGATTAGTATTGATTCGAAAAAATCTTGGGCAAAGTGAAATGACATTTTGTAAATAGCTTTCAAATGTCATTAATTGAATCGATAACTGATAGCGGAGAAATAATATGATTATACTCAAAATAGAGTAGACATTAATTCTATGCTCTATGTCTAATTAGAACATTTGTATGATGAAAAATCTTATGCAGAAAGGTTAGTCAAAACCACTTTGACATTTCTAAATATTTGGGTGGTCATAACGCATTGGTAGACGCCAATCTTGATATGTGATTATAAATTATTTAATTGGAGAATTAAAGATAAATTTAAAAGAGTTTTAATTTATTTAATTCTAATTATGAAGTATAATTATAATTTATAATCATAGCCAATATATTTGAGAACCTAATAGGTCTCACATATAAAATGGGATAAAGAGAGCAAAGTTAAATTAATCAAGCTACATTTGATTGTAAAGTTTGAGAAACTTTATGCTTAAATATGAGATATTTAATAAATAAGGATCAATATGAGATATTGAATCTTATTTGAGCAAAATTGGTATTTAATTATAATTATTTGTAATTCTAATTAAAGTTTAATTGAAATTAGAATTTAATTTCAATTAAATTACTAAAACATCCAAAACTTATTATAAATAGGGTTAAGTTTTATGGAGCTAGCACTTCTTACTTGATTTTTTTTTGTAAGAGTTACAGAGTTCTTTCAACCCATTTTATGGATACTGTTATAGATCGGATGCTTGTATGGCTACGGTGGTTGAGACAGATTAGTTTCAGAAACGGCTTGAGGGATACAACAAGGACATGATCAATTTTTGAAATAAGGTACAAATTTTAATTTATGCTTTATTATGATTATATGATAATTATTTTATAGAATTAAATTGTTCTTAGTTTTCGCGTAATCAAAATATGAAAAAATGCATAAATATTCCGCTATGATCGGGATCAGATCTCGTCCTGATTTTCCAACACACTTATGGTTTATTTTGAATGTTTTGAAAACGTAAAGGTTCAATTTAAATACTTCGAAATGTTATGGTCTAGCCTATATTCTGTAAAAAATGTTGAGGTTCAAAATGCAATTTTAGCCAAAATTTCTACTCACTTCTTTTCTTTAGATTAAAAGTGAGACAGATAGAACAAGAGGAGTTTTCCCCAGTAAAATCCAAAGTAATTCACATCTTTGCGTGAACTATTATTATAAAAGTTGAAAATGAAAAACAAAACAAAAAGAAAAACTTTCTTGAGAATCACTTAGTATCAAGGGATACAAAAATTTTGAAAGTAAACAAGGATTTAGTACATGAATGTCGATTAACTAGGTGAAGACAATCTATTTTTTGGTTAATTAAACTCATTCGTTGTGATGTTTCTCACTGAACATAATGTCCCACAATTTACAGCACTGTCTTGTGGCTGTAAACAAAAGCCGCCACGTTAAGATTGATGACTTCGTCTTGTTCTCATGCTGGATCATGAATGGAAATTCTTATATATTATTAAGGCATTATTAAGAAAGTGACATGAATCGTGTATAGGATGTATTTATCGGTTTGAGGTAATTTCAATTCTTTTACTAAAACCACCTGTCAATTAGTGTTGAAACATTAATCTGATGCTCAGTTGATTTGTATGCGTAATTGTTCATAATTTATTACATCCCTTGCTTATGATTCAACCTAGCTATGTCGTAAGATTGTATTCACTCTCTCTCACGAGTCATGTTTGGAGACAAGTCACAAACGATATGTGTCTGACGATCTTGCACTCCTTATCGAGAGCAGTAGCAGTTGTCAGCACATCCACCGATTTGAACATTCAAAATAGTATGAATCTTTTCAACCCTTTGGATTGTAACAGGTAAGGTTCATCCTTGGTTGTCCTTTAGAAATTACTTACTACTTGAATGCATCTTTCGTTTATTAGGTTAAAAGTATTCCAGGAAGTGTGTTTGAATTGTTCATTTGGCAACGTCATATTTGCACGCCATGGCTTTGTAGGACAAGAAAGCGTTGAAAATGTTGCACGATCAGAGTTCTACGGGATGAACATGGATGTCAAGATCCACCTTTTTGCATGAAATAATAAAAGTGAACTTTGGACTCACTGAAGAGAGTAGGTTAGAATAATGGTAGCATAGGAAAATCGACTTGTACCTAACCTTTCCTTCACTTGTGCAAACCTGAGTGGTTGCAGGGTATTAAGTTAAGCTGATGACATTTAAGGTAAATCTTTGTGAGGCCATGTGAAATTATTATGTTATAGCCAAAGAAAGCAACACCTGCTTTGAGATAACGTTTTTTAAAGATTGCAATTGAGTTGACAATATTAGATAAATAAAATAAAAACAAAACGGATTAGTTCTAAACATTGCATCTGTTAAGTATCACGTGGTACACTCCATTTTATTCGATGCCAACATGGTTTTAAGGCAGTCATGTTAACGAAACCAATAAATAGAATAGTGGGTATTTTCAATATTATTTTAATTAAAAGTTAAATCATAAGACAAAAAATTTAAGGTTTGAAAGTGTTCAATCAGTTTTAGGTCGTCATAAAATCAAATAAAAATTGAATAATTTGAAATATTATTCAAAGAGATTATCTTTACCCATTGAAGAATTTGAAATTTAATTAAAATTATGATTATTAAATAAAAATTAATTGATTTATAAGAGTTTATTAATTTATCAAAATTGACCAATTAATGAATAAATTTATCGGTTTTAATAATAAAAGTTATAAAAATAAATTGAACTGAAATGTTAAACTGTTTAAAATTTTTATAGTCAAACCGACCGAACCAGTTAAAATTTTTAATTATTGGTTTTACTTGACTTCTATGGAAGCAAAACATAACATCATGTGATAATAATTTTTACATAATCAAAGTCACTTTCTTGCAATTATAAAATTGTTGGTGGTATAAATTCAATTAAAACTTTTATAAATTTAAGATTCAATTATAAACTTTTAAAAAGGATTAAAGCCAAAAAAATAATTATCCTTGTCACCTTTGAACTATTCTTTTTCTATATTTTTATTCTTAATAACACTTTCTTTTATATCTTTCTTTTATATCTTTTATTCTCAATGCTTGCTTTGATCTATTCCTTTTCTATATTTTATTCTTAATTATACTTTTCTTTATATCTTTTATTCCCAATTGTGCATGTCCTTTTCCTCTCTAATATATAGTTTAGGGTCTGTCATGTTTGTTTATATACATATATTAATTTTTTTTAGAACCATTATTGAAGAAGTTTAATTTAAGCATCCTCAAAGATTGGCTTTTTGTCGTGAAAAGTTAATTTAAAAAAAGCTAAATTATGCAGTAAGTTATTTAATTAAAAATATAGGACGAAAGATATAATTTTCTGTTGTAATTTATTCATTTTAAAAATATTTTATTATTTTGAATTAATTAAAAATAATAAAAAAAGAAATTTTATTAAATTTATATCAATTTTATTTTAACAAAAATTAATTAAAATAGTCATATAAATTATATTATATATGCAATAGTTAAGTATAAGATAATTTTTGTTTAAATTAATTTGACAAATACGGATGGTTTTTTAAATAATTTTTAGTAATTTAAAATAATAAAAATAAGTTGGATTATAACAAAATGACATATTATTACTTTTCTTTGAGTATCACAATGAAGCTCTTTAGGGGTGGTTGAGTTAGCGGAGTGGAGGGCATGAGACCAAAAGATCTTGTGTTCAAATCTTTCTATCTAAGTTATCTTGATTGAGCCTGTTGTACAGGACTTACCTAGTGTAGAGTACTCGATTGACGTGATTTGCAGGTTATTGTGTCAATTTGAAGGTTTACCTAATACCCATCTAAAAGATACCGACTACAAATTCTTCCGTTTCATTAAAAAAAAACACACAATTAACTCTAGAATTGATGCGTATATATTATTCAATCTCAATCATACTCTTCTTGCTTGTTTGTTTAAGAAAAAGGACAAACATAGAAGAATGGACAGTTACTAAGGTTCTATGTATAAACTTATGGAAACATAATTTGGATTTCACTATCACTTTTCAATATAATTTTTTGACGATGATCTCATTTTGCATATCTCTCCTCAAATTTAGATCAAATTCAAAGTTTGTTGCAATTCTTTAAATAAATTCATCTCGTAAGAGTAAGGATGTAAATATTGTACTAAAATTCATAACGATTTTGTAGAAATATGATATATTATCAAATATCTATTTAAATAATAATTTAATATAATACAACTCATTTTTGTATTATTATCTTGTTAATATTCCAGTCAAACTTACATTTTGAACTTCAACTTTTACAAAAACACACACTTAAATTCTAATAACATTTTGAAACGATCAAAGTGAATCTTAACGTGTTTTAAAGTTTAGAATAGATTCTAAATGATGAAAATTTGATGAGGTTAATTCTTTTCTAGTTAAATCTAACATGACATTATTTTTATATTTTTAAATAAAATAGGCCCTATGAGTATATAATTAAAATTTTATATTAATAAAAATGGATGCCACTATCACATGATAGGGGAAGCCACTGATTATGTATTTTAGACAGCAAATCCTACTTAATATGTGATAATGAGATTTATATTTGTAATATTTTTAGACTGTAAATTCTACTTATTATATGATAGTATGTTTAAATAATGTCAAATTAATATTGACATGATGTTTAACTGATAAATAGTTAATTTTACTAAATTTTTATTTATTTAAGATCAATTTGAAAGTTTCTAAATATTAAAGATTGTTGTATATTGAGAAGTTGAGAGATTAAATTATTAAACAGAGATCCTGTTTTTTGTTTTTTAACAATTTCCCATTTAAAAGGAAAGTCGATATTGTTTATGTGATCTGTTGGAAAAGCAAAATCCGTATTGTAGGTACGATCCTGCAATCCCACTTTCAAAGAAAATGGATTTTAGAATCATTGTTTCAAGTCACCATTCCACTCCCATTGTTGCCCTCAGTCTCATATATAATCCTTCAAGCCAACTAAAATACCCATAAACACTAATTAAAACATTATAGCCAACTTCCATGTCACAAAATCCCAAGACAAAAGTCATCAACAGTAAACAACTTCTGGACCCCTGGACTGTCGATGAGGCAGAGGACAACTTGTGACCTCGTCACGACAGGGTCCCATGTTTTTAGGTAAATATAATTATGGAATCTTGTCCACAACTAGGAACAAAATAAGATTGGAATGCAAGTAAAGTATCCTCAACTAGGGAACAACTACGCCACATCCACAATCTCTTGTTCATTTACATCGAGGTGTTGAGTAGATGGTCTCTTATTAACTTGTTGATTATTACGTGATCAGCGTTCAAAACATTAAATTAGGGATGCTAACGTGTAACAAAAGACACCTGTAAGTTAACGAAAACTACCTTGAAATCATCACAACGCTTTGGAAGTAAATTTGAAGAACATCACAGTACAAAATCCGACCGTGTTGTTGAAATAGGCCTCCTAAGTCCTACGGAAGAGGAACACTGACCTGCCACACTTTGATATTACAGTCCAAACTCCCACTGTAAATCATAAGCGATGTATTGGATTGGTCACATCGATCAACAGTCGCCGTCAAGCACTTGATAGGGCCCTTATGCCCTTCCAACACCGCCACACAAGAGAAGTTCCCACCAGAGCCCCTCCAAATTCTTACTGTATTATCCGCTGAACCACTACACAGAAAATCCGACACAACAACGAGGCACAGTATGGACTGTGCATGCCCTCTAAGAGCACCAACGGCCACCATGTCTCCGGCGTCATCCTTTTGCCACACAACTATTGACCTGTCACATGCACCGGAGTACAGAACCGACCCATCATTCTTCAGAGCCAAAGCATTGATCCCAGAGTTGTGTTTTTCAAGTGTTGCAACCAAAGAATGCTTTTTCTGTCCAACTCTCCTCCACACTTTTATTTTCCTGTCAGCCGATCCTGTGTAAACGTCACCGTCGTTTGAACATGCCACGGCGTTTATTGCGTCGTCATGGGCATTTGTTACCGACTCCATACATTTGAAGTCGCTTGTCCTCCATACCTTCAGTGTTCGATCCCATGAAACCGAGTAGAGAAGAGACTCGTCTCCTGACAAGGCAAGTGCAGAGACTGTGTCGACATGATGAACCCACGTGCATGTCTTGTGTCTTCGAATCTTAACCTGGTTTTTGGGCAAGATAATCTTTGAGGCACGATCACCAAACGTTGGTAACGTGGCTAAGCGTGTGCACTTCTGTTCATCAGGTTCTTGGCTGCTGAGTTTCCACACTCGAATTTTATGATCTTGATGAGCACTAAAGAGTTTGTCAGCCAATACCAGAAGAGACTTCACCGCACCTTCACCAATAGCCACTACGCTGCTGCTTGAACTTTCAAACTCCGCAGATGGGTTTCTCCTCCATGATCGGATTTCTTTGTTGGAAGAACCGCTGTACAGGAACTTTCCGGCGACGGTCAGAGAGGATATATAGGATGTGTGACCTTTGAGGGTGGTGACACAGTAGTAGTGGAGGTCCGGGTTTTGGCTGTGATTAGGATGTGAAGTGAATGAAGGAATTGAACGGAGACTTGGCTGCGAAGAGAGGGATATTTGGTTTGGTTGATAGTGATGGTGGCTAGAATTAGATTGGAAACTACAGTCTAAGTGACTATTTTGTTGGTATTGCTTAATTCCCATGTTCTGAAACAGATGAGGACTAAGGAGACAAGGGAATGGGAGGAAGAAAGTGAAAGTTCGCTTTTAATAGTTAATATATAGATGATAATTGGGGTCGTTTTAAATTGAGGTCAAGTATCAAATGAGACATCCTTGAGTAAGTTTGGCAGAAAGCGAGGCAGATTAGCCTTATTAGACAACCTCTTTATTTGCCATGCTAAGGTTCGAATCTTTGCATGTGTAGATCAGAATATATATATATATATATATATATACCATGTTAAAACAAGAATTAGGGTACTTAATTATTCTAAAGATTAATAAATTTGAATTAAACTATTGTTCAGTCAACTTCATAATGGTCATAATCATTATCCTTTGAAGTAAATGATCATGTTTAAACAAGTTATAGCAGCAATTAACTTCAATGAACACCTTAATCTTGTTAAAAAATAAGAGAGTATTTGGTTTACCTGCCGGAATATAATGATAATTATTTAGGAATAGAATAGATGAGGAATGAAATAAATTGTGTATTATTTAATTTAGTTTATTTCTAGGAATTTCTAATAATAATGTAATACATTTTAGTTTGAAAATATAAATTTGAAATGATAAAGAAATAACTAATAAAAAGACCAAAATATGCAAGTAGCCCCACTAACTACATCATCATCATCATTGTCATAATTATTACCATCATCATCATCATCATTTTATTATTATTATTATTATTATTATTATTATTATTATTATTATTATTATTATTATTATTATTATTATTATT
>JANZLC010000007.1:19976872-19993174 GCA_026413385.1 Erythroxylum gracilipes | reverse complement strand
TGCAACAGGACAAAGGTTCAAAACTCATGTAAAGAATGCAAAATCTAAAAACATAATGTAATTAAAAGTTCACAGAGCTTTATTTCAGAAACTTCTTAAGCTGTTATTTACCCTCACTGATAGCATTACAAGACACTGCTTTGAATAGTCAACACACCAACAACCACAAAGCTTTTACATGCCTTAGGATACTCACCTCCAAAAGCCTCCCCAATGCATTGGAGACCCAGGCCCACACCAAGTAAAGGCACAATAGGTCCAAGTTCTAGAACAGTCTGCAATGATATTCCAGAATCTTGGGGTGCCCCTGAAAAAAGAGACAAATTCAGTTTCCAATTCATGTCTTGGCTCGCATTAACTTTGAACGTTTCTACTGAACATAACACAATAACTGATGCAAAACATTTGCCCTACATCAATAACACTACATCAACCTGGCCCTGGGGATATAAGCACTCCTCTTGGATTTTTTCTGCTAAAACAGAAAGGAAAAGTTACACATGCCAACCGGAAATAAGACACATATAACTGTAGCAAGTTAAAGCATAAAATTCTAGAATACTGCACAAGTGATGAATGCTTACTCTTTCAACTCCTCTACAGTTAATTCATCATTTCGATAAACCTCAAAGGAGCATCCAAGCTCTCCCATGTACTGTATAAACTAAGGTATTAGAATTACAGTTATAAAAACAGAGGAGAAGAGGGGACAATTGCAACAAATGCAAAAATCAAATCAATTAATTTACAAAGTGTAAGATGTGAAAATATCAAGCAAAGCACTTAAAGCAGTAAAGGTTGTAAAGATGATAAAATGCAGTCTCAAGGAGACAATGCAATACGGTTAACTAAAGCTTGATAAACAAACTAGAAGGAAGCTCCAAGTATGAATTTGATTTCATTAAACATGAGGATTTATTCATAATTCCAAATAATCAGTTAGACATTTAGATGTTCAAAAGAATCTATAATTCCATTCCCAAGGCTTTGTGACTTGTAAGACAATTAAGTGACATTAAAGTAAAGAAGCAGGAGTAAACATGACAAATAGGAAACAAGAATCAAAATTGTAGCAGTCTATGTTTGTTTAGAATATGAAAGATCAATCGAACAATTTATAATGGGGACGCTTAAACTATCATATTTACTGCATCCAAACAACTTATAGAATTGAAATTCAAATTTCGGGAGAAATACACCAGAACAAGAGCCCAACTAGCATTTTAAAACCAAGGAAACTTTAATATTATAAAGTCAAACGGACGAAAAAGGAAAACAAGAAGAAAATATATATAGAACAAACTAACCTGACAAAGATTGTAAGTAAAGCTATCATAGTTGTCAATGACAACTATGGGTTTCTTCTTGATCTTTGTATCGTTGAATACCAGAGAATGCGAATTAAATTCTGTGATAACGGCTGAACAGTTTGCAGAAAACTTATTTTCCCTCTTCGCCGAAAAGCTCAATTCTGATATTTAAACATCAAAAAAAGGATAAAAGAATAAATCACACAGCAAGATGGGAAAAGAAAAGGGTAGGACCGTAGAAGAAAGGAAGTCACCTAAAGGCAGAGATATTGCACAGAGGTGAGCTGAAGGTGGGTTAGGATGAGTTTTGAGGGAAATCGAGGGTCTTGTTTGCAGCAAAATAGCAGACCGAGAGTACAAGAAATCCATTCTGTGGGATCTTCATTCAATGGTAAAAGTTTTGATTATTTTCTTGCCAGAACGATACTAATTCAGCTATGCAACAGATAGGTTGACATAACTATGAATCCAAGCACAGGAAATAAGTCTAAAAGTACAAGCAGACAAATCAAGCCATAAGGTCAACTTACGGTCAAAGTCGACTCTTCTTCTTCTCCTTCTTCTTTCCAGCTCCCTCTCAAACCTATTTTAAAGAAATGCAGAGTCCTTAAAGATCATAAATCCATCAACTTAATCAACAAACACAGTTTTCCTCCTGGGGTGAAATTATTTTTAAAACTACCATTTTAAGACAACACCATAAGCATAACACAAATTTCAACTTGCTTTGTAACTAAAACACATAATGAAAAATAAACCACACAAGGGTAAAACAGAAGGTTTAAAAAAAAGCACGCAAATTTGGACTGGTTATGAAAAACCAGAATCTTTACACGGCTACAGATAATGGTTATCGGTCGCCGTGTAAAGATTCTGGTTATGAAAAACTACACGTGTAATCTTGAATCTTAGGATCTACAGGCTAATCTCAATGCCATATCTTGAGACCCAGTTCATCAAAATTATGAAAAAAAAAAGAAAAATGACAGCAAGTGGCCTGCATGTTCATGAAAGAACTCCTGAAAACATGAGTTCAAGCATTAAGAATGGAATATCAAGGAGAAACCGAGACGTCGGGAAAGTAGAAACAATAAGAAGAAACTAGTATTATTCACATCTTTCAATTTTAGGTGGAAAAGCACAGAATTTTGAAGAGCTAGAGAGAACCTTACAGATGAAGGTGGTGACTACGGTACTGGCAAAGTGTGCACTTCCTCTCCTCTTAAAAGTGTATAATGGGCGACGCGGTTATTCCACTTGTATAATTTGTACTAATATTTTAGTCTAACTATTCCCCTTGAAGGAGATTAAAAAAGTCAATCAATCAGGAAGTGGGTCCGACTAAAGAACAAGATCCTCTTGTATCCGGTAAATCTCAGCTATTTATTTATGTGTGTTTCGTATGGCCTTTACTAAATAAACATGAGACTCGCATAAATAAATAACTAAGATTTACTGGACACAATAAGATACTATAAAACTGGACAAAGGAATTGGACTCCCGACTAAGAGTTTGCGCCAAATACTATTGAGGCACATGTCAACTACATAGATATCGGCCACAATTCGATTTGCGCACTAACTAGAATTTAGATCTTTTGTCTAATATTACACTGTTTCATAAAATCTCAGCAATTTATTTTATAAGACCCATATGAAACCTAAACGAAATTCATACAAAATCCATATAAATAAATAGTTGAAATTTATTAAATACAATAAAATACTATAATATTAGACAGAATATCTAAAATTTTCTAATCAGTCAACTGCGGGAACGGAATATGTACTCGTATAAATATATTTTTACAATTTAATTTGACGGGCAAACACAGTATCTCGGAGTGCGAGAACGCCATGAGGATTGTGCTTTGGAAGATAACGAAGGCAAAAGACGGGTCCTCAAGGTCGATAATAATAATAGTAATGCCAATAATAATGGATTGCCTGCAAGTATGCACCTAAATGTGTGTATCGGCGTGTTTGATAAAAAATAGGAGAGACTTGTTATTCGTAGTAGGTAGTCGCTCTTAATTGTTGCTTTCTTCCAGCATGTTGCAAGTGGCAGATGATATGATCGCCAGTGTGACTGATTGCTTCTCTTTTTGGTTTTATTTTCTACACAGCCAAACAGTAGAATGCCGGCAAAGATTTAAATCTTTCTTTTTTTTCTTTTTTTTGAAATGATATAAATCTTTCTTACTCTTTAAATAACAGATAGATATAGGATCTAATATGAGTTTTTTTATATATTATTACATTTGTACCACATTGGTTCTTAATTGTATGCATCAATTTTTTTTTAATGTAACGCATTAAATATGATCGCTTTCCGAGTTGCCAAGCATTGTTAATAAAAACCCAAAAAGATGAATATTCCTTATCTTTTTGCTTTAACTAAGAAAGCTTTTCCTCCTATAACTAGTCTAACTAGCCGTCCTATTAGCCTTTTTGAAATTGTCCCACTTACTTGTAGTAGTTTATTTTATTACTTGCATCTGTTTTTGCGAAAACATAATTCAGTTGAAAATCCAATTCAATTTGCAAGTTTTCTTCCTGTTTTTTTTTTGCGGTTTTCAAAAAAAAAACAAGTCTTTAAAATGTGTTTGGTTGAATATTCTTATCACTTTTTATTTTTAAAAATAAAAAACCAGGGTAAAAAAGATGTTTTTTCTAATTTTTGGTAATAAGTTTTCATATATTTTCGTTTCTACTCTCTCTTTTTATAAACTTCTTTTATTGTAGAAATTTTTCTCTCTTCTCTCTTCTCTGTTCGCTCACGCCTCAAACTCATCTCTTTTCTCTCTCCTGTTTTTTTATTATTTTCTTTTCTCTTATCCGCGCAGACAGGAAAAACTTAGAGTTTTAACTAGATAAGTTTTCGAAACTGATTTGATATTTTTCTAATTATATTGTGTTATTTTCTGATTTTCTTGGTTTTTTTTTATTTTGCATGGGCATCTGATTTTTATGTGTTTATAGTTTTCCTAATTTTTTTTTGCATTTTTACGTTACTAGTTTTTTTATTTATCATTTATCTGTGATTTTGCATTTCTAATTGTTTGTTATTATGTGTTTTTGGTTTATTTTGACTTTTAGATTTTTGCATTCCGCGGTTATGATTTATTTGTTTCTACACGGTTCTGATTTATTCGTTTATAATTTTTTTAATTTTTGTGTTTCTACGTTACTGATTTTCTTATTTATCGTTTATCAATACCGTAAATTACAACCATATTTTTATTTATAGTTTTATTACAAATTTCAACAAAAATATGTTTTTGTTTTTAATTTTTATGCTACAAATCTCAACTAATTTTTTTTATTTTTAATTAAATAACAGAAAAGCTAAAAAAAATTTGGAACTACACGGCCCTAAATAATTAAAATTTAACTTAACCAAATTACCTATTAACTTAACTAGTAACTAAACTAATTAATTACTTAACAAAACAAATTCACAGTCTTCACGTCTGGAATATCTAACTCATTTGATGTCTGGAATCATTCATCTTCTAACTGAACCAGTCTTTTGCTCTTCTCCTTTTATCTCTGCAAGCTCCATTGAAGGGACATGGTCTTGTTTTTTTTAGTAACATACAAATCTCAATAAACCAAATTATTAACTATTTGATTAACTTTTATATAACTATTCCATTAATTTAACTTAACTTGAGGACCAAGTTAAGTTAAATTTTATCGTTAATTTTATATTCGCAATAGATACAGACATTAACACTCTTGTATCTTTGGTTGTTTCTCTAAATTGATTTTTAGTTCACAAACATAACTGCAACTTAGATCATGTTTTCCTGTATTTTTGACTCATATGACACAACCTTTTCTCTAATCATGTATGTCACCATGCATTCAAGATTGAATTTTAAGGACACGAACTGACACATAGACATATGTCAGGGTCGTGTTTTTATCAAGATTTTTGGTAATTTTTATTGTAAATATAACATCCCACTCTCGCAGGGCTCGAATTTGACATTGTGGGTGATATCCGAATCCGTGTCCCGCAAGGATGGCGTGCTAGCACACTGAACAGTCAAAACTCAATACAACCTTCTTCTTTTTTGAATACATTCAAACACATGCGGAAGTCAATAATCAATTTGGGTCCACTTTATTCGTAAACTTTTTCAGTCATGCACTACAATCAACAAAAATTCAATAGCCATTGGGGCCCTTTACAAAAACAAAACAATTTAATCATAACATCTTAATTGTCTCGATGCATTGGCGATCACCTTGCCATGCTGCATCAATACATATCCCAATCCTTGATGCGACGTATCACTATACACCACATAACCTCCAGTCCCCGATGGAATAGCCAACATTGGTGCATGATTTAGAGCTAGTTGCAGTTGTTTTTTCTCTAAAAATTTGGAGACATTATCTATATAGAGAGACTTTCCAGATATACACAGATCATAAGAGTTTGAGATATTTGCTGAGTCAATAAGAAAGGAATAGAGATATTAATGGTCTTAGTGAGGCATAAACTTAAGTATAAATTATACTTAGATGAGTTTTAATATGAGAATGATTTTGTAATAAAATTAATGGTAAGATACCCCGGATTGTCGTGAATATGCATTATACATATTTCATTGCATACATGTACATTATTAAACACTTATAATTATACAAATTATGATATATGTGTATGTTATTTATTATAGAGGAACAATTGGAACGTCAACCCACAGACTTTGCTGGAACTTCCAGGCACTAACTTTGGGAGCAGTTGGTGAGTAACCTAGACGATTTCTCTCAATTATTGTTTACTTATATTTATGTTTTGAATAATGAATGAATATGATTTGATTGTGGATTTCAGACAGAAGGTCCGATGATTGTGCAATGTGGATATATTGAGATATTGAAGTGCTGCTTGAATGTGAATGTGAAGACCTATGTGCTTTATAATATGATTGATTGTGATACATGCATTCCATTCATGAATGCATAATTAGATAATGGCAATTGTGACCAGAGTAGCCACCGATTAGAGCTTAAAGCTCAACGAGTGAAACTGAGCCTCGAGCTCAAAAGTGATTCAGAGCCTTAGGCTCAACGTTTAATGAGCCCTAGATGGGACAGTTCAGGCATTCGATCATAACAACGTATAATTTGGAAAAGTGTCTCATGAGCATTTCATATGCATCTTGCTAAGTATGTTTGATTAAGTACAATACAAAATTGCTTATGCTTAATTGAAAATGTGTTACTCATATAAAATGCAAAGTTGTGAAATCATTATTTTGTGAATTGATGTGTTACATAGATTGAGTGAACCATCGATGATGGTTACCTCATTGAGTTCGTAAAACTCACCAAAATTGCAACGTTATCTTTTCAAGACCGAGAGACGACTCTAGCTACTGAGAGGCTCTACCAGCTGTGTAGATTGTGATTGGTAAAAGAAGTCATGGCTCAAAGGTCGGTCAGCTGGGGTTTTTGGATAGATTAGTTAGATTTTGTATATTTTCCTCTTTCACGTAGTACTTTTGTATTAGGTTTTGATGATGTACATATAGAAAATATTGAAAGACACAATATAGACATTCAGGTTTTATGAAATGAAAAGAGAAAAAAATGGGTTTTAAAATATTGTGGTTTTTTTTATTGATGCTTTATAAGTGAATATTGACATGATGCCATGAGAAGTGAATGTAGTGATCGACCATAACTCGCCCTTATCGTAGGTTATATATCGGAATGACCTTCAAGCATCCTAGTGTGTACCCTACAATAAAGGGGCACTACAACACACCTGACCCGATAACCCGTTTTTTAGAAAACCTATTTTGGGATAAGTTGGAGATGCCAATGTATATATATTGATTCATACTCCATAGTAGGGGTGGATGTAGCACCCCACTCTTGTAGGACACGTACCCGACATCCTAAGTGATATCTGAGTACGAATCTCACAAGAGCAACATGCTAAAACAGTAAGCAGTAATCCCATTGCAAATTTTCTTAAACAATAAACGCATATGCGGAAAATTGATAATCAATTTTTGGCCCGATTTATTTATAACAATTTTAATCATAAAAGATTCAAACATTATTGAAAAAATAGAGTTTCATTAATCACTTGGGCCTATTACAAATCAAAATACTTGTTTTCATAAGATCTTTACTTTTCAAAAACCAATTTCAAACACATTGTACAACACTTAAGATTACACTTTTCAGTACAACATAACAAAATACATCTGCAGGTGCAAACTGATCCTGACCCCTAACTCATGTTCATTTGCAGTGGCTGAACTCCAATTGATCAAATTGGATAACTCCTCTGAACCTGAAAAGCCACGTTGCAATTTTTGATGAGTTTTGCGAACTCCATGAATGAACCATCATTGATGATTTCACCGGATCATATACACAAATCACATATATCACAGATATTCATTTAGAACAAATAATTATTTTTCAGATACTCACACAACATGGCATATCATATGGTCACGCCTTATAACTTTGCAAATCATTCAAAGAATTCAGTCTTATATGAATGCTATATGCATGAGACTCACATTCGTTCTTATTGTTGTGATTAAGTGCCTATCACATACTTACACAAATACTGGCCGATAGGGCTCAGTCCGAATAGAATCACGGAGCATAGCTCTACGTGCACACACATATATCACGGAGCAAAGCTCTATGTGCAGAACATATATCACGGAGCAAAGCTCTACGTGGAAGTGCTTCATACTAGCTACTCGAGTCATAACGCCTTTATCTGAGCATGCATTTTATCAAATACATCAAATACTGATTATGCCATATCAGACAATCACATATGATGTTCAATCAGAAACTCATAATCATTGGACCTAAGTCCGGCATTCAACATTCGTTGAGAATTCACATAACATTCAAAATTTCATAGTAATCAAAGCCACAATCAAAGCACTTCTAATACAGTCCCAAATATTTACTCCTTAGACTTTAAGTTCGGAATTCATAAACAAATAGCAACAATTCAATAATTGGAAGCTTAACAAATCAAATCAAATCAATCCTAGGAAATTCATCTAGGTTAACTCACTGTACGCTCCAATAAGCTATTGCCTGGATGGTCCGGCAATGTTCGATTAACGTCCGATGTGCTCCTCTAAAACATACACAACACATTCGCAAATATCACATTTTTGCACAAATATACAAGTGTTCTTTTATGCACATCAATGTATAGAAAGTATGCCCAATGCATGTTCAATGACAATTCCGGGTATCTTATTGAAATTCTCATCATCGAATCGATCAGATATCAAAGCCCTCATTAACGCCATTTGTATTTATAAATTGGACCATAATAAAGTAAATGTGAAATCCATTACAAACTTAATTAGCCACTTCAGATTTTCTACCCATATAATTTCGGGTCAACTTTTACATAATTAATCTGATAGGGTAAATGACAAAATTAGGCAACACTTCCTTCTGGAAAGTTGTTCGACATTGTCTTAAGTTTCTAACGCCTCCAAGATCATTCAATTTGATTTAGCATTTAATGAGTTATGCCCAAAATACCAAAGACTGTACACATTTGAACTTTTAGCTAGTATATGTTCATACCCTCTGTTTGCACAACTCATATCTTTTAGCTCAGATATAAAAAAATTACAAACTTTATACCAATTTAAAGATAAGAGAATGAGCTACAACTTTGGTGAAGACAACTTAGCCTAATTCGGCCCACATCAATACAGTTTAATCAATAACCACAGGACATGATTTCTGTCCCTAGTGGAGCTACAGCCTAAGCTAAAACTCAGTTCCATGCCAATTTTAAAAATCAAAGAGACAGAATTAGAATTCGACCTCTTCACAAAAATTGTAGAATTATGTCTCTAGTTTAATATGTATCAAAAACGAACTCATTCAGAAATCTACATCTCAAGTTATAATTTGAAAACCGAAGCATGATCATGGAAATGTTCCAATTCATAACATCCAGCAGACTTCCACACTTTTATCCTATCAATCAATTTCAAATTAATTCAGATAGCTCTAGATTTTTATGGAGAGGAAGAAAAATGGCTTAAGAATCCATTGGTCCAAGTTTCAAGTTATTTGGAGTTCGGATGAAAGAGTTATTGGCAAAAGATTGAGAGATGTTCAATGAAATACTCTGTTCAGAACCTTATACGTGCAACTATCACCATTTCACTGTAGAATAACGTTTTTTGCACGTAAGTCTCCTCATTTTTGCAGCAACTCTCTTCCATCTTCTTCCTCTCCTCTACTTAATTCCTCATCACAAAGTTATACCTTACATTTGATCCTTCATTTGCAACTTATCTTATTCTAAACAACTCAAAATGCAACATTAGTTATAAATGCCAAAACCAGAAATTGTTTTTCAACACTATTCATCATCTTCTTCACCAAACCCATTTTTTTTCTCATTCCTTTCCCAACTTAATCACTTCTAAATTATCTATTATGCTTGTATATACTAACTGAAACTTCCAAATGATTCAGAAACAATCATAAACTTCAAACATTACAAATTCAAACCCTCATTTTCACTTTCTCACACTACTGTAATTTTTCCACTCTCATACTATCATCAGATGCATAACTCTTCTTTCTAAGTCTTATACTATCATCATATGCACAACTCTTTAAGTTCTTTAACACATTTCACTTCATTAATTCCTATAATAGTTAAAAAACGTCCATAACCAATCAAAATATAGAAATTCACACTAACACCAAAACAGAGTATATTCCGTGAAACATCGACTTCCAACACTCTCATCTGTTTTTTTGACTGACCCATTTACAGCAAAAACCTCATTTCAACGTAACTTTCCATTTACATACACTTGCCCTTAACACTGCAGCATTTAAACTTGTCCCTTAAATCCAAACCCATTCAACTCATCTTTGTTAACAATTCATACATGAACAGTACATCACCATAACCACCATTCTAAAACCCAAGCATGCATGTATATTTCTACACCATAAAATATCATTAAGTTACTTACTTGTTTTAGCTTTTATTTCCAGTAATGAAAATAAATCCAAGGTACTGTGAACATAATAGTTTGTTACTCAGTGAAGAAGAAGAACAGTGAAGAACATAAGTTACAAATACAAATTCCTAACATAAAACATCAGACTACGTGTATATCATGCATGTCATTCACGTGTCTTCACACTTTCAAGCTACTTGTCTCAACTAATTCACCATTTGTTATCTGCTCATTAATGCCATGTGTCACAATTATCCATTATTTTAGTTATTTTTTAAATCTAAAAATACCCCAAAATTTTTAGAAAAATTCCTAAAATTTCAAAATAATAATACTCTCCAAATATATTTTTAACGCAAATAATCCACAATTTGCATTTTTAATTGCATTTTTAAATCAATTATACCCAAAAAATGTCATGAATGCATGTACAAATATAAATATTATACGTGTCCAAAATGCTTATGTACAAATAAGAAAATATTCACATATGCAAAGCATAAAATGTACTGAATTTTCTTAATATCTTAACCCCTAATATGGAGTGTTACAGGCAATCGACTAGTATTTGTGATAGCTAGAGATCTGGTAGGTTTAAATTTATTATCAAGGTGATAATAAAGAGTTGAGTGAACTCATGTTAAACATTAAGTATGCTTGAATTAACATTTGTACGTTATTGCATTTATAAAAGACATACACTCCTAATGAGTATGAGATAATACCATAGCACATGACTCTTACCATGTGTGTAGAAATGACCATAAAAAGGATTAATGTCAGTTTGAAAGTCTCAGCTTATATTGAGTGAGATTCTAGAGGTTAGTGAATCTATTAATATACCCTTGTGACTTTTATCTACTTCTTAATAATTAAATTTAAGGTTGCTACTTTAGAATATCACTAAAAGATTATATTTGATATGATCTTATGGGACAATTCTAGAAACACAATAAGGGAATTGAGAATAGAGGAAGGTCATTTTTCAATTATTAAATCTCTTTAAAAAAATTTGGTATTCAAAGGTAGCCATCGACTTTAAGTAAAAGAATTGAATACATTTGTGATATGATAAAATAAATGAAATCAAAAGAGACTGAAGTATAAAATATGATGTAGGATATAGCATACAAAATGGACCAATTCATTAATCGAGATGTTATATATTCCAAATAGATATATAACTGTGAGCTCTTCTTGTATGCTAGTCACATAGGTTATAGAACAAGTATGAGACCATGTAGATATCTTATTAATTAAATCAATCATGTGTGAGTGCGAGATGATAATAAAGAAAAGCATATACTTAATGAGTTTAACGTGTGTGACCTTTCATTATAATTATCTATTAAGGTGAAGTTATTGTCTTTATTTATAAATAATAGATAATGATGAGTTGATAAGGATGATGTTAATTGTAGCACTCCCTTACCGTAGGGTACATACCGGGACATCCGGAGGTCATTCCAGTACATAACCTAAGATAATGTTGCGCTACGTCCAATCACTACATTCACTTAACATGGCATCATATCTTTATTCACTTATAAAGCACCGTAAGAAAAAACCCAAAATTTCCTCATTTTATTCCATAAAAACCCGAAGGCCTACAATGTGTCGTTCAACATTCCTTACATGTACATCATCAAAACTTAATACAAAAGTGCTACATGAAAGAGGAAATACACAAAATCTATCTAAGCTATCCAAAACCCAGCCGATCGACCTTTGAGATATGACTTCTCTTCCCAAATTACAAGTCTATGCTGCTTGTGGCGCCTTTCAATAACTAGAGTCATTTCTCGGTCCTGAAAAATCAACGTTGCAATTTTGATGAGTTTTGGGAACTCAATGAGGTAACCATCATCGATGGTTCACTCAATTCATGCATCACATCGTTTCAGATAACATATATTTCACAACTTTGCATTTGTGCATAATTGAACACATATCACATTTTCACTTAAGAGCAAACCCATTTTGACATGTCAAACAACAACATATTTATTAAAATGCATATGAAGTGCTCATGTGACTCGTTTCTAATTATTACATTGTTATGACCAAGTGCCTAATCTGTCCCGTATCCATTGTGGATATAGGGCTCATTTATAACTGTCCCTTATCCGTTGGGGATACAGGGCTCATTTTACATAGTGAGCCATTGACTCTTAATCACATGTGGAGCTTTAAGCTCATTTTCAGTGGTTACTCAGGTCACAACTCTCTTTATTTGATCATGCATTCATATCTGGAATGCATTTTGTACAATCAATCATATCATGAACATTTAGTTCGTTACATTCATATTCAAGTAGCACTTCAATATCTCATTTAAATATCACAATCATCGGACCTTCATTGTTCGGAATCCAACAATCATAACACATTCATTCAATAATTCAAACATAAGATAAAACAACATTTAATTGAGTGAGACCATCTAGGTTACTCACAAGTCACTCCCGAAGCTAACGCCTGGAAGTTCCGATAACGTTTGGAGGTTGACGTTCCAGTTGCTCCTCTATAACAAACAATATACCCATATCATAATTTGCACAATTATAAGTGTTTAATAATGCACATGTATGTAATGAAATATGTACAATGTATGTTCATGACAATCTCGGGTTTTTTCCATTAACCTCGCCACATAATCCATTCTATCTCGAAACTCACCGTATAAATTATGCTTAGGTTTATACCTCAATAAAACCATTGAAATCACAATTCATAACTCATTGAATCACTTTTAGATTTTTTTTAAAAAAAAACGAATTTCAGGTCTACTGTTCTTATAATGAAATAGTACACTATACTCAATTTCCATCTAGAAATTGAAAGTCTTAAAGACTGTATCAAAATTCTAATTCTTTATGTAATTCATAGCCCTATTTCTCTAGTTTACGCCAAATTAAAAATCATCTCATTTGGATGACTATAGCCCAAGACATAACCAAAATACCCAAGCATGTTCAGTGAAATCATACCAGTTCATACTATTCCAACATATTCCCTCACTTTCCTTCAATCAAACCTTTTCAAATCAATTCATAACGCTACAAATTTTTATAAAGAGATAGAAAAATGTTTAGGAATCTATTGGTTTAAGAATCACTTCATTTAGAGGTTGGTTGGTGAAGGTATGGCCAAACAAATCAAACATGATCATGTCCTTAATTATATTGTACCTATTTTGGGACAATTGGCATAACTACCCTTAAAGATGTCGGATTGAGCACATTTTATGACCTTTTTCAAAGAAGACTTCAAGATATACAACTTTCATGAAGACCCCAAAGCAAGATTATATCTCCAAAAGGGTAAAAATCGTAATTTACTGTAGTTGTCCTATCCGTCTAATGGACATGGACGAGATTGGGGGTGCTTTTCAGACCTGAGAAGGTCCGTTTAATAGACCTAATGTCCGTTTAACGGACATGCATTTGGATGGGGCATTTTTAGACCTGAGAAGGTCCGTTTAATGGACCTAATGTCCTTTTAACGAACATATGTGACACCCAAACCCCTCCAAAGCTTTTCCAAGAGTTCCTACATCTATTCTAACATTACTTTCACTCATTATCTTCCCAAATTCACCTCTTCTAATGCAATATCACTTCATAACAACTCAAACACCATTTAGATTTCATTAAACTCTCAAATATCAACTCTAATGATTTATCACATTCAACTACACCTCATCATTCAAAAATTCCTATCCTTTTTCCATAACATATCTTATTCCCAAGTATCAAGCATTTCATTTTCAAAATTCATCATTTCTAGTTGATGACTACTTCATGTATACCTCAAGTTTAGCTCAAGATCATCCATACACAATTCATATTCCCTATTTGTTCATAAACGCCCAAAATAGAACACAAACATATACATTCATCCACAAATTTGCTGCATCTAGTTCTCATTTTCATATCAAAATTTGAGACTCTTAGAAGCATAATTTAAATTTGATGTCTTCATAAGAAAGGTAGCCATATGTATCTAGTTTAATCCAAATTAAGAATCAACTCATTTGGATAACTAAGGAACAAGTTATGGCTAAAGCACAAAAGCATATCAGTGGAAATTTTTCTGCTAACATTTTCCAGATTTTAAAAATTCCATCATTTTACATCTAACTCATCTTATACGAAGATTATCTCTTCCATTTCATTTCCTCATCATTCTCTACCCAATTAAACTCAATATATCAATCACAAAAAAATCATGATCCAAATTTGATCATTAACCCTAAAATGAGACATGTTCATATACCTATTCATCAACTTTCAATTCCCATTGAAACATCCTTTTCACAACCAATTCACCTTAAAAACATGTGTAACATAACTCATAGTTTTTTACTTATCATACACAACACCAATCATCCATAAACAACTCCTAACCCATTATTTAGCATTTACAAGAAATAAAACATCAATATATATGCATATATATATGTTCATTTCTTCACCAACATTTTACCCTATACAAAACTCCTTATCATGATCCTCCAACCTCTAAAACATCCCTATAAATCATTACTCATCAAGCATATATAAGCATGAAATTTACACACTCCTCACCATTAACAACACCCACATATTCAAAACACCATTTGTTGGATCCCATTTCTAGAACCCAACTCTTGCTCTGACACCATAAATGTTAGACCCCGTTTGATTCCGGAATCCAACTCTTCAGAATACCATAATACTTGAGCGTAGTTCCTTATAGGGTTAATTCCATGAACCCTTATTAGACATCATTCCACAAGGGTGGCGTGCCCACAACAGTAAAAAATCAAATCAAAACTTATAACTCCAACTCATCCATTTTAACAAAGAAGTCAATATGAGTCATCCACAACCAAAACTACTTCCATCTCTCATTTCATTACTAAAGCAAAAGAGTTTGAAAATCTCTATTTACATATCAAAAGCCACATAATTGGCTTATTACAAAATACAAAATAGCAAATTTGAAGCAATTCTCTTAGGCTCTTGATCACTTGATCTTTTAGCTATCACCTAAAGATGGGACAGAAAGGGGGTGAGCTTGAAAGCTTGTGGGTAACAGTTTATAACGGAAAATAAGGAAAAACCCTTTGAAAACATTTACTTGTCAAAGTAAAATTCTCATTGAAATCCATAAAGCTCTTGTTTATAAAATTCTCATCATGCATTCGAAATCTTAAACTATAAAACATGAATGCATCAAACTTATTCACATAACATAAACACATAATCACATCAGAGCACATAAGCATATCAAAATGGTTCAGGTGGATCCAAAAATAAAACGTACTACACATTTCCACTTAATGGTCCTGTGTAGCCGTGAACAGAACATACTAACGCAATCCCACATAATGGTTTTACGTAGCCATGAACTTATAAAAGTCCATGAAGGAGCTCCATGCCACTAGCGAGCAGGTCAACGTACACGTGACTTAACTTAGGGGACCATCACAAACCCACATAACACATATTTCTTAACTTGTAAACTTGTTGCCCAAAATGACACTTTTTTAAAACTTGATTTTTCATAAACATGAGATATTTCGAAAATCATTTCTAAGAACATGATTTCATAAACTTGCATCCTTTCAAAAAGAATAATTTTCATAAATCAAACAAAATTCATATGCAGCACTTTCTCAAATCATTCAAAAGCAATAGATGCAACACTTATGATGCAATTGGAAACATTAAACTTTCTTGATTAAAAAAATACATTAGTGGCTTATCTACTCTATTATAAATATGTACCTACCTTGATTTCCTTGCATATAGACTTGTTCAAAAAGCCTTTTCTCTTATTCCTCTTGCCTCTTTTGATCCCTTTATACAATAACAAAAATCTCACTCAATAGGGTTTTCAATTGAAAGTCCTACAAAGCACAATCACTAAAATTGGTTCTAGCATACTTAAACCCATGCATTTTCTAAACTCCATGAACTAAAATCCTT
>JANZLC010000007.1:19937528-19947873 GCA_026413385.1 Erythroxylum gracilipes | reverse complement strand
CGATGAGATATTACCTTATATATTAGATGGACGTTAGGGTTAGGTCTTTACGTAGTCTTCTACCTCTGCATGGAAAGTTTTCTCCTGCTGATGGGCTTTGGAGAATACCGATCGATCGGCCTACGGGTTGTTATGACCGAGCCCAAGCCTAAAATGTCCGACCCGACCAAGCATATTGTTTAATACACTTTAAATAATTTTTATATGCATAAGTAAAAGTGTCTTTTATTTTTATGTTACCAAACAATCTATTGTATTAAGCTCTTTTTAAAATGACAATTAAACAGTCAACTGATTTTTTAAAAAAGCTCTTCTCAGAAAAAATCTCTACTGACAAAAACTTAATTAATATAAGTCCAACCAAATAGAGGCTTAATATCATATGCTCTTACCATCTTCAATTATAAGGATCCAATCATCTTTTAGGAGATTACCGTCAATTAAGAGGAAAAATAGATAGATGGGTGCGTGAGATCTCACAAGATTAAGGAATTGATTGTATTTATTAATATCATGCTGAAAAATGTTGACACTTGGAACACGAATATGTCACAATCTATGTCTATGTGCACGGAGAAGCATGAATTTACACAAAGTCTCTATCCACTTGCTCTAAATCGTATTTGAAAATAAATGTTTAGACTTTAAGCTATATATAGAAAGATTTTAGGACATATTAAAATTATATTGTGTAGAATTGTATCAGTTAAGACTTCACAATTAATATATATTATTTTGAAAATTATAAAAAAGATATAAATTTCATTTACTACAAGTCGAAGTCTCGGTGGTATATATTATCAGCCGTAACAACAAACATGCACACAGGCACATATGCACGTTGCCTATGATCAAAGGCCCATCGATCGGGTTTGTGCTTAATACAGGTCCAAGTCCAATCCAAGACAAACCACTTTCTACTGTGGATAACAGAACTAGGCAAGGACATTTGGCCGCGTGCGTGTGTCAAACTAAACCATTCACTCAGCCGTCACGTAACTCCCGTACTCGGCTACAAGACATCGTTTTCTTGCTTTTGCTGCATACGCTATCCTGTCATCTGGAGACCAGAAAACGAGCAAGCATAAAATGACAAGAAGTCTCACAACCCTCGCACAAAGCTCCCGAGAGGAGGAGAATTCTGTTCAATTTTATGGTGTCTTATTCTATTCAATAAATTTCAGTTATTTATTTATATGAGTCCTATATTTATTTATGCGAGACTTATGTAAAGTCCACACAAATAAATGACTGAAATTTATAAGACAAAATAAGACATCATAAACAGAAAATTTGGACTCAAAACAAAAGTGGTGTTATGTCTAAACTGCAGCCTGCGAGACCTGCCACGCGGAGAGGTCGGCTGTAACCATCAATTCATTCTTGTTGCTTCCCCACAGAACATATGTTAAACCATCAATTCATACTTATTCCTTCACACCCCACTATCATCTCAACTATGTTTTTCGAGAAGGGAATCTGTGCGCAGATTTTTTAGCCCGCTTGGAATCGGCCGGAGCAACTGTAGGGAGCGTCTGGGTTACCCTCTCGCCTCAGTTCTCACTTGCGCGCTGATGCGCTAGGAATTATGTTTAGTCGTTAAATGAAACAAACAAAATACTTATTCCTTCACCACAAAACATATGTTAAACCATCAATTCATACTTATTCCTTCACCACAAAACATATGTTAATGTTACTAATCAAACTCCATATAAGATAAGACTATTCACTACTTCAAAAAAGACTTGTTGGCTATTTAATAACAACTCATTTTTCCAGTGTTTACCCTTCCACAATTTAGAACTCTAAACCAGATCAGCCTTGCAAGCTCTGAAAATGGCTATACCTATTCCAAGTCGACGTCTTTTTATTGACGGAGAGTGGAGAGAGCCCGTGCTCAAGAAGCGGATTCCGATCGTCAACCCCACTACCGAAGATATTATCGGTTTGTCTGTTCAATGCTTTTCCATCTGAACTTGCTTCTGTTTGCTTGTTTAACTTCATTTGGGAGGGCTTGTTCCTGCAGTTTTCCTTTTGTGGGTCGTGGGTTGGGTTCAGTTTTTGCTGTGTTATATGAATTTGTCTTGTTGTTGGAGTCCAAGAGTAGAGAAATTTGATTGTGTTGAGCTGGTGGAACTGGGTTTAGGTGATATTCCCGCAGCTACGAAAGAAGACGTGGAGATTGCAGTGGAAGCGGCTCGTAGAGCATTTTACCGGAACAAAGGCAAAGATTGGGCCTTTACTTCTGGTGCTTATCGCGCCAAGAACTTGCGTGCTATTGCTGCTAAGGTAATGCTGGATTTGATCTTTAGGGGTTTGTCTTGTTTCGCTTCCCAAACTGTTTTACCCAAAAATTTCCATCTCTTTTTCTCAGACTGATGATTTTCTGCTTCGTTCAGCTTGTTTAAGTCTTTCTTCAAACTGTTAATTTACATTGTTGATAGCAGGCTAGAGTCTAGATCTTTTACTTGTTTAGTTGTTCGTGAGATAATCGAGGGCTTTATGTAATGTGATTGAAGTTTTGGGATGGTACAATTAGAAAGGGTATAGATCTTTAAGCACTGCATCCTTGTTCCAATTACTTTTTGCACATTCTTCATACTGATATTAAGTCTCAACAAAGAAATACAATTATGGAAATCCATCCATCATTTTCGCTATTGGCTTTTGAAGCTCTGTTTTTCTTTTTCCTTCCTGTCTCTTGTGTGAGCTCGTAGAAGCTTATTACTTCTCTGTTCTTTTTGTATTCATTAAACTTTCGTGTATTACTGCTTGCTTGCAGATAGCAGAGAAGAAAATTGAATTGGCAAAACTTGAAAGTATTGACTGTGGAAAGCCATATATTGAAGCAGTTGCAGACATAGTAAGCCTTTGACATTGGATAATCAATGCATTTTTCAACTTGAGCATAGTCTTACATATATTTTATTTCCAGGAAGATGTTTCTGTGTGTTTTGAGTTCTATGCAGACCTTGCCGAAAAGTTAGATGCAAAGGAAAAGACTCCAGTTTCTCTTCCCTATCCAGGATTTAAAAGCTATGTTCTTAAAGAACCTCTTGGTGTTGTTGGGCTGATTACTCCATGGTAATTGTTGATAGTCTTTGTTAAGTGTTTGGATCTTGTTGCCTTGCTTTTGGATTTTCCTTGCTCCATTGTGTTTATTTCCTCTTTTTTGCCATTAAGAATCCTTAACTTCCTACTTTCTTTATGCTATTTCTTGAGTATGTGTAAAATTTAATTTGTTGGTTGATTTATTTTGTTATTACTTCAAGTTGGTAAAAATATTGTTTAGGAGTTAATTTGGAGTGACAATGTTGATCTGTTAATTTGCTTACAACTGTGGTGTATTGCTAATGATTTTTCCTATAACGATTTTGACTATTTGTTACTGACAAGAAGTTTTAACATTTGTAACACAAAAATTTACTCCCTTTATTTGATTCAAGGAATTACCCTCTTTTGATGGCCACATGGAAAGTTGCTCCAGCCCTGGCTGCAGGGTGCACTGCAATACTGAAACCATCTGAACTGGCATCTGTGTATGTCTTCAATCATGTGACACTTGCCTCCCTTCAACTTCAATGAATTATATTCTGTATTGGCTAAACTATTTTTCATTACAGGACTTGTTTAGAGCTGGCTGAAGTCTGTAGGGAGGTCAGTCTCCCCCCTGGCGTCCTTAATATTCTAACTGGATTGGGCGCTGAAGCAGGTGCTCCATTGGTATCTCATCCAAATGTTGATAAGGTCCATTCTTCTCTATCTTGTTCTTTTATTGGTTTTTTAGTGGCTTGTTGTCATCTGATTTTCAATACAGATCTATGTTGCAATTCTAATATGTTCATTCTCGACAGATTGCATTTACTGGAAGTGCAGCTACAGGTAGCAAGATAATGGCGAGTGCAGCTCAATTGATCAAGGTGTGTCAGATATCTTTGCTTATAATTATTATTTTTTTAAATTTAGTCTCATCATTATTGTTTGGCAGCCTGTTTCTATGGAGCTTGGGGGGAAAAGCCCACTTATTGTGTTTGAGGATGTTGATATTGATAAAGGTTAGTTCGTTCTGAAGTACACGTTTCACTTTTGAAGTGCAATTGACCATGGTTGCCTGATTTTCCTTTTCATCATCAGTTATACATGAGAACCTTCTAGCATTTGAAATTGTGTTGCTTGAGGGATGCAAGCATATTATTTGTTTACCATTGTTGCTTGTGCTAATATATCTAATTGAATGACTCAAACAGCTGTTGAGTGGGCCATGTTTGGATGCTTCTGGACAAATGGCCAGATATGCAGTGCAACCTCTCGTCTTCTTCTGCATGTAATTGCAATCCATAAATACTGCTTCTCCTTTCTTCATCTTGATCGCCTATCTGTTGACCCATCCTCGTTTCCTCTCTGTTTGTGGCAGCTTATACTTCTCTGTTTCTTTAGTCTTAGCAATAGCATTGCCTTGGTAGCTGACATACACTTCAGTAACTTTAAACTGACTGAAGAACATTCAACTTCATAGCTATTATTACAAATTTTTGTCTCTGTGGAGCTTTTTTTTTTTACTTTTACATCAGTAAATTGGTTGGAAGATGGACAATTTCTATTGGAAAATGAACAATAAGGTGACATGTCGAGGATGTTTATTTTTTAGCACATATGCTGTCATCGCTACATGATGAGGCAGCAAGTGATTATGCAGTTAAACATGCACCCTTTTTTCTTTTGAAACTTGAAACTTCAAATGCTGGATTTTGAATTTGGTTCTTTTTAAAATGCTTGCACATAAAGTTAATGTTTTTCCTTCTGGAAACACAATATTATTTCTGAAATGTTTCAAATAGCAATAGTAGCAGATGATTGCTGGATGCATATTATGGGATTAGATGAAAGAAAAGAAACCCAAGTAAAAGTTAGGAACTACTATGAGCTCTATATACTGCAACACATCTAATTACTATGAAAGTGGTATTTGGTTTGAAAACTTAGAATTATGATCAACTTTCATTGTCAGGAAAGCATCGCATCAGAATTTATAAATAGGCTGGTGCAGTGGACCAAAAACATCAAAATTTCAGATCCCTTGGAAGAGGATTGCAAGCTCGGCCCACTTGTTTCTAGATCTCAGGTAAAAGTTTGTGACAATTTTGCATCTTCCTTCTATGTCGATGGTTTATCTCTTGGTGTCCTTTTCTTTTTTGGAAAAGCTGAGTTGTGAATGGTTGGGAAATGCTTGTTATTTCAAATATAGTCCTTGATTTGGTTGTTAATGTAATAATTTGGAATTCATAATCTATTTACCAAACTTAACTTGTCCAGAAGACGTAAATATGTAATGTTAGTAATTTACTACATTGATGCAGTATGAGAAAGTACTGAAATTTATTTCAACGGCAAAGAGTGAAGGTGCAACCATATTATATGGTGGATCTCATCCAAAGGTGTGTATAGTTCTTGCATCTCATTGATGAATTTCCCTTGTATGAAGTTTGACAGGAGACATTGAAATGACAAAAACAATTGGCAGCATTTGGGTAAGGGATACTATATTGAACCAACCATCATTACTGACGTAACTACATCCATGGAGATTTGGAGGGAGGAAGTTTTTGGACCTGTTCTATGTATCAAAACGTTTAGTACAGAAGATGAAGCCATTGATTTGGCAAATGACAGTCAGTAAGTTATCACTCTTATCTTGACAACTGGTGATGCTTGTAATTAGAATATTTAATGTGGAAGCATGCCATCTATTGCTTCTCTGCCAGATATTTTCCTTGTTTGTCTTGATTTTTTTCTTTTGATTTTACTCCTTAATGCTTGGCTAATTATTTTTTGCTAAACTGGATCGCAGCCATTTAACTAATAACGATAAATACCCAGAACAATTAGTTTAGAACCTAACCATTACATATTGAAGGATAGATTTGTTGTCTTCGATCTTTGTTTCAGCATTTTCTTTACATGCTTTAATCCATGTTGCTTTTATTTCCTTTGGAGATTCATTCTTACAGTCTATTCATGTTCCACAGATATGGCTTAGGTGCTGCTGTGATATCAAATGATGTCGAAAGGTGTGAGCGTGTGACCAAGGTGAGGCTTTAAGTAGTAATTGTCACATGGTTGTAATTATGTCATTATGGTTGATAGAGGTTACATTTTGAGTTGATATTTGTCCCTTTCTCCCTTTATACAGGCTTTTAGGTCAGGTATTGTGTGGGTCAATTGCTCGCAGCCATGCTTCTGTCATGCTCCATGGGGAGGCATCAAACGCAGCGGTTTTGGGCGCGAGTTAGGAGAATGGTATGGACCTAATCACTTACTTAGGTTCTATTTTCTTAAATTAATATTCAGGTCCTGGTGAGCATCCATTATAAAATCCAATGTAAATTCTGCTTTGAGTGTGAAATATAAGACTGAGGATACATTTTCATTTGGAGCTTTCTTCTAAAAATGGCCGACTTCTCTATCTCTGTGAGCTTGAAAAGCAATTCTAATTCTAAATCCTTCTCTCCTTTCTCTTCTCTTTTTCCTTGAAATAGGGGACTTGAAAGTTACTTCAACGTGAAGCAGGTCACTCAGTATACATCGGATGATCGATGGAATTGGTATCAGTCTCCTGCAAAGCTGTAAGAGCCTTTTTTGAGCTATGGTGTGTACCCAGAACACTGGAAATAAAGTGTTTAAACACAGTTGAAATTGGAGTATTATAGGAACAAACACTTGGGTTGTTTCCTTTCCAGTCTGGCTTATGTTCTTAAAAGGTGGGATCATGTTCGTATTTTTTTGCATGGGATTTCTCTAGCATGAAATAGAGCTGAAGGTGCTTTGCATGGAGTAAAACGTGCGACTTACCAGTTTAATGCCTGGCCGAGGGAAACCGTTAAAACCATAGCACTAAGCTCCTGATAAGCTCACAACTTTGTCACATTTCTCGCCCAAGAAAAGGGACAAAACCTTACTCGTTTCTTACAGGGCTTCCTCACACGACATCAGTTAAATCACAATGGTTATTATTCATTCAACAGTCGAAGATCCATCCAACCCGAAGCAGACATGTCGGCAAGCGATCTTTCCAAGTTCATAGAGATCATTTTACTCCCACGATATGCTCGTTTCCAACAAAATGGTAGTAACGAAATGTAAAACAACTTCAAACATTGACAAGCTGGGGCATGATTTGCGTAGGATGTTTCAGAAGCAGGATAGTTGGCCAGTTAGGTGCTGATACGCAGCAGCAGTAGCTAGCTAGATAGCTATTATCCTGCTATGAACAAGAAGTTTACTTATTACAGTTAGGAAGACCGAGAAGACGATTCTTTATATTCATTTATTACATTTATTTGATTTTTTCAAAATTTTTCCTTTTATATAGTGTTTTTTTTTAATGTTCCAAATACAAAATTTTAATTGATCCAAGATCCAAGGAAGGGTTGGTGTTGTAGTCTTGAGCTTGTCACATGACCTAGTTACCTCCATCTTTTTAAAAGATCGGCTTCACTCGTTTTTTGGGTTCTTAGGAAACAAGTTAAGAGATGACGGATCACACACACAGCTTTTTATACACAAATGGCTTAAGTTGACCGCCGAGAATCACCTTAACATCTCTTTCTGTCTACAAAGAACGTTATGAACTCATGTCTAAGCCATTTGTGACTGAGAAGTAGTTACAAGAGCATCCTAGGTGATGATACACCTAACTTAGGTTGACTCCATTTTGAAAGTGAAATAAAAAGATATTTAATAAATTATAAATTTTAACAAGCGTCCTCGTTTAGACAGCAAGGAGAGGGAGCCATGAAGTTGGGCGATTCCACCTTTTTGGGTACAAGAGGGGGCCATGAAGAGAGGTGAGGGTCCCAACACAGGTCCATCTGTAATTTGGCATTTTCTATACAAACGAAACAGAGACACCAAACAGAGGAGTGTTGGTTCTCTTATCGATCGCGTTGCTTATCACTACTGAAGCGAGTGGTCTCCGTCTTCTCTCTTTGTTCTATTACAACCGCTGCCCCTCGTCTTCACATCCCTTTTGCCCCGTTATCCAACCCTTCTTTTTACCAACAAAACACACACACAAAGACACTCTTTCTCTCCATCAACTACTCACGTACGGTTTGCAACTATTTGCCAACAAGTGCAAGATCTCTTAAAGCCTCGACAGCGAGTTCGTGATGTCTTTGTGATCCAAGTCGTTTGAATGGTGGCATTGTGATTTAGCAATTTAGGTTACTCTGTCTCCGTACTCTGGAATTTTAAGGCTTGATTTGCGCTTTAAGCAAACAGGAGCTTTGAAGACTTTTGAGGATTTGGGGATCTGGGTTTTGGTTGATTGGAGATGGGTAGCTCGGAGGAAAAAGTTGTCGCCGTAATCATGGTCGGTGGACCGACCAAAGGTATGGACTTCGTTCCAAATAACGACTCTAAACGTTGTGCTACAGTTTGATTTCTGTCTGAAATTTCTCATTTTTTGATCCCCACCTCCTAATTTTCTATGTTCGTTCTCCCTTGGAACTGAAGAGTTAACATTCCAAATGGCCGGATTCTCTCACCATCAGCCACTGATATTTCTCAAGCAAATTGATTGTTTAAACGTTCAATCTTAATGCATAAAGTGGGATCATGGATTCTTGACTTTCCAACCTGTTTATGTAATTGTCAAATTTTATCTGTTACTATAAGTTCGATGTGTATATCAACATGATTGCAGGTACAAGGTTCCGCCCCTTGTCATTGAATATCCCAAAGCCTCTTTTTCCGTTAGCCGGTCAACCAATGGTTCACCATCCTATATCAGCTTGTAAAAGGGTATTCAATCCCTTGTCACCTGTTTTGACTTGTTCTGATGCTGTGAGAATGTTACTAACGTGAGTAATTTGCAGTTTGATAATGATTTTGGGTTGGCTATTTCAGATTCCAAACTTAGCCCAAATCTATCTTGTTGGTTTCTACGAGGAGCGTGAATTCGCATTATATGTTTCCTCTATTTCCAATGAACTTAAAGTTCCTGTCAGGTAACTCAGTTGATAAATTTCTTGGTAATTAGCTATTTTGACCAAAAGTTGCGTTCTTCTGCCGATCATCGTAAATTAATCTACAGGTATCTGAGGGAAGACAAGCCGCATGGGTCCGCTGGTGGGCTTTACAACTTCAGAGATCTCATCATGGAAGACAATCCGGTTTTGATACCATGCTATCCTATGCTTATTGTTGCTCCTTTTTATAGCATACAGTGCTTCGGTTTGCATCTTCTACTTCAGTTATCAAGATGCATATGTTGGAAGATATTATGGGAATTATAAGCTTATTACGTGGACTGTTAATGTAATTTGATTATCTTGTTGCAGTCTCATATCTTCTTACTGAATTGCGATGTGTGTTGCAGTTTTCCACTTCCAGAAATGCTTGGTAATAATTTTCTTTTTTTCAAATTTAATTCTCTCCAAGTTTTTGACCTCTATCTTTCCATTCCTTCGAATGTCAAATGTTTACTATGATCTATGTATAAACCATCCCAGTTATTGCCATATAGAGTCCATGTTTCAGTGGAATAGATGAGTTTTATGTTTTTCAAATTTTTTCAGAGTAAAAGCCTTAGTTGTCTTATTTTTTCCTATGTTATCCACAGAGGCCCACAGAAGGTATCGTGGAATGGGAACTATCCTAGTAATCAAGGTTGGTTGATTCTGTATATAAACATCCGGAAGTCTACACAGAGCACACTTTCCTTGTAATCTTCGCCTAGATTTATTCCTTGTAATATTTGTCTACGTTTCACCTCCATTAAGCTTCTTCTGCATAGGTATCTGCTAATTCAGCTAGCCAATTTGGAGAGTTGGTAGCAGATCCAGCAACCAATGAATTGTTGCATTATACTGAGAACCAGAAACTTTTGTGAGTTCAACATTTGACAAAATACCATGATATTATTACCATTTTAAATAGTTAATTTTGTACTTGATTTAACAAAAATCCAGTAATATAAGTATATGCATGTATTTACAGTCATATATAAGTATATATAAATCTATATGCATAGATAGTCACGTAGTCGCTGCATTTTCTGCAGTGTAAAAATATATCTTCTTTTCGATAATTGGCAATTGTATCTTAGTGAAATTCACTTTCTTCTTTGTACATTGAGGAAGAAAAATGACTTTACTTTATTGATAGTATCTACTGTTGTTGGACCCCGAAGTTGTCTTGATGAATTTAGCATGATTTCAAATTAAGTTTTGAATGATGAATTATTTTGGTTGGATTTTTATTGAACATGATTGAAATAAATTATGAAATTCAATGGAATAATTTTGGGAGTTATTTATTTATGCCTAAGTTAGTAGGATTG
>JANZLC010000007.1:19910523-19923119 GCA_026413385.1 Erythroxylum gracilipes | reverse complement strand
TGAAAACGCTTGATGTAGAGAGTCCCTGTCCCCGTCCCCGTCCCCTTGTCCTCCCTTTTTGGGAAGGACAAGAAATCCTGTCCCCGTTTACCGGAGACAGTGAACAAAAATTTAAAGACATGTACCAAACGCTTTCGGGGACATGATTTGTCTGTCCCCGTCCCTGTCCCCGTCTCCGGAGACAGCAACCAAACATAGGGTTATTTTCATTCTTATTACCATTCCCTTGTACGAACCAACCGCCCCCTAAGAACAATGGAGTAGGCTAAAGGCTATGTTTCTAAGGAACATCCCCACCGTGTCTACAAACTTAAGAAAGACATTGTATGACCTAAAAAAGCATCATATGCTCGGTATGATAAAGTTCCTCAATACTTTATCTTTTATAGGATTAAAGTTTCTGATGTAAATTCTAGTTTATTCATTAAACTCGAATCAAATCTACACTTGCTGGTCTTGTTGTATGTTGATAACATGATAATTAAAGAAGATACTCAAGATGAAATTTCTAAGTTGAAAAATGCTTATCTGTTTGATTTGAGATGAAAAGTTTGGGAGATGCTGGTTGTTTTCTTGATTTGGAAGTTGAAAAATCAAATGAGGGATATTTGATCATTTTACATTCCATCTTAAACTTCCCAAATCGGAGGTTTCTCATTTTTATTATTTAAGATGGAATGAGATGTAATATGAAATCCTCCTCTTCCATCCCATCCCATTTCATTTCATTGATAAACTTCCAATCAAATATAATGTTAGATACAACAAAGATAATCCATGTTATGTAAAAAGGCTCTCTTGATTATAATCTTATGTACAAAAGATGTGAAAGGCCTTGTGTTAAGTGCGATTTACTGATATAGATTGGCAAGAGATGCTAATGATTGAAATTCAAGTTATTGTTCAGTACTAGTTCAACAATGATATCATGGTGTGGCAAGAAGCATAATATGGTTACTTTATTTAGCACTGAAGTTGAATACGTAGCAACCAAATTTGTATATGTTGTACATATCAAATGTGACGATGAGAGTGTCTATCATATTTGCTTATAATTTTATTATTATCATAAAATTAAATAAAATTATGAATTTAAATTACAATTTACCCTAATTTTTATGACATCATTTCTGACGTACAAGTAAACAATTATACATTTTCAATATCAAGAAATTAGAAGAAAAAATACTTTAGAGTTTAGAGTTTAGGTACAGATATCCTTGTACAAAATTGTTCGCTCTTCGTTAAAACTTAAGTGTCTAACTGATGAAGGGCACGTGCAATAACAGGCGAAGACTAAGAAGAGCGAACTCCGCGCGCTCCACAATACGAACAACTTTTGGCTCCACAATACGAACAACTTTTGGTTTGTTAATCATTCTTGTGATCAGACCAAATGAACCAACCCCCAAGCTCTGCTGAAATTCAAGTATCCGACGCCAAATCGGACAGTTCCGAACATTGTGAAGTCTCATCTGGACATTGCCTGTGTTTCCAAGTAATACACAACTCTTATGTCCGATTCTGTTCTTCTTGATGTTCAGCAATTTACAACCAATGCCATGTAATCTCAATGGTTCTTCATAGTAATGAATCTAATTAGCCATGGGAAAGGTTCCTGTTGTCCATCATATCTTCCTGGAAAAAGCAACTTGTTGAATCCAGGATTCTATTTACAAGTGTATATTCCCAATCCCAAAGGTTCTGTGAATCAATTGAAGGATTAGTATTCTTATTCTTCACAGAGTCTTTTGTACGCTTTACTTCAACTGGGATAAGAACATGATTTCTTTCTCATGAATAACTGGGACTAATCAGGCACTCACGGCACACGGAGCTTCCATACCCCTAATTAGTACGCCATCTACAGCGCATGCTTGTCACGGCTTCCCGTAAGCGTGTAATTCATCCCACATTCAAGTTGGCAAAGAGAATAAAACTAGAAGGTAATAAGATTTGCTGAGCTCTCCAGGAATGAAATCTTGTAAGCGAGACCAATTAACCCACACACCGCCAAAAAAATTACTGCCCCATTCAAGTCGGTGAAGCAAGATTATTCAGAATAAAACCAGAAGTCGAAAAGACTTTCTTAACATTCACAAAACGGAAACTTGTTACCAAGACCAATTGATGGAACTGCCCTTGTAATCTCATCATCCTCTCAATAATGCATACAAAAAGATCAAAGTAGGCAGATGACCCTTTTTTATCAGACTCATCTCTCTGCTGTCCTTCGGCAGAAAATCAATATTGAAGATTGAAGCTGCAAAATGAAGAACTTGCTAAGACCACAAATTTCATCAAGTTCTGCGCAAGCTCCCATAATCACTCATGAGAGCAAACTGATCACTAAAGTTGCATTGCCATTTGAATAAAGAAGAATCCAACACAATTCGGATATCCATGCCAACTTCAATTTATATGTGCTTCACAATTTAAGACGTCTTGGAAGACGGCCACATCTACTCTGTAAGCTCAGAATTTCCTTTGCAAAACCTTGATTACCAGTCAAAAGAAGTCCGTCTAGAATCCGATTGAAAGTCAACCTTCGAGGCATAAATCGTCTATCAACCATCTCTAGTAGCAATTTCCCAGCCACCACCATATCATCTGACCTTTTCCTCACAAACATTCCACTTATCAGAATATTGTAAGTATCTAAATTAGGCAAACAATCCCCACTGCCCATCTTCTGAAACAGATCAAGTCCCCTTTCTATTTCTCCAGCGTCACAAAAGTACCGAATCGCAATATTATATGTTTGTACATTCGGATCACACTCATCATCCTTCATTCTTTCCATGAATTCCATTGCCCTTTCCATTTGACCTGCATGAAGCAATCCTCTAATCAACAAATTAAAAGTTACTGAATTTGGCACATAACCCTTTTTCACCATCTCCTCAAAAACCGACATTGCATTCTCGACATTATCTTTCTTGCACAAAACCTGGATGAAAGCATTATAAGTAGCCACTGAAGGAAGCACACCATCCTCCACCATTCGATAGAAAACCTTTTGAGCCCTTTTGATCTCACCAACAACTCCAAATCCATGTATCACCGTAGTATAAGTAACAACATCAATCTCACACTTCCTCTTTTTCATTTCCAAAAAGAAATCCCAAGCTTCATTAATCTGGCCAGCTCTAATGTATCCTTTAAGCATTGTATTGTAAGTTGTTATATTGGGACTCAATCCTCTTTCTACCATCTCTTTCAACACCTCTAATGCTTTAGGTGTCCTCTTGATCAAACACCAACCGTTAGCAATTATATTATAACTAACGCAATCAACTTTAAACCTACCCCGAAGAGTCTTAAACAAGTTATAAGCCATCTCTACCCGGCCCGATTTGCACAACACATCAAGAATTGTATTAAATGAATGAAGATCTTGAAAACACCCATATTCACGCATATGTAAGAATACCTTAAAAGCTCTATGGGGTTTTCCCGCGGCAGCGTACCTCTCAGCGATGATTGCAAACGTTTTGGGGGAAGGTCCAATGCGTCTTGAGCGCATGCGAGAAACGAGTGCCCAGAGCGTACGATAATCTCGGAGACGCGCCGATATGTCGATAGCGAGGTCAAAGGAAGAGGGGTGGTGAGCATATAAAGGATGGTGAGAAAGTATGCGGAAGAATTGGAGAGCTTTTGGGCCGTGGTTCCATAGGCGTTTGAGAATTGTGTTAACGAGGTCAGGTGTCCATTCGATGGCGGTGGAGTGAAGAGTTTGGGATAAAGCTCGTGGGTCGGACGAGTTAAGGATGAGTTTATATAGACTGGCGGTTTGTGACGCTTCCGGCGAAGGAACGGCGGTAAAGTTGCGGCCTTTAAGTGATAGAAGACGACGGAGATGAGAGCGGCTGCTCCGCCGCAATTGAACCATGCGTATCTCAAACGATTTAATCAGTGGAATTCATATGATATATGTTAGGAGTTGACGAAGATAATTTTTCATTTGCCGCTAAGAAACGCGACACACAAGTGGCTTTGGTTTTGATGCTTCAACCTTCAACTTTCAAATAATTAAGGTTGCCTGTCTTTGGGCTTAGGTACGATATGGGCTGTCTTGTTATAAGAAATCCATGTCAAGAGGTCTCGTCTTCTTCGAAAGCCTCGGCGCTCAGCGAGTAAGTCCTGAGAGGTTTCAAATTTTGATTTTGGAGTCGGAAAGTATATTTTCTGTACAAAAGGCAGAGCTGTTCATGTTCAGAGGAGAGTGTTAGCCGCGGTAGAGTTGGGAATGAGTACGAAAGACAGCTGCAGAAGTGAGATTAGAACTGCGATTCGCCAACTGAGCGATCGTTGTCTTTACTCTTCCGTCAAATGGTAACAGTTTCCAGTCTAAAACCCTAAACCCACTTACGTATCTGCCCATTACCCACCTCTCTTGACAATTTTCTTTCTTTGATTTGTTTGATTTTGAAATCTATCTTCTTGATTTGAGCATCCAAAATTTGTGCTTAGTTTTAAGTACATGAATTCAGAGGTTGCACCGTAGACTATATCTGAACTAGATTGTTGATTTTTGTTAGCTTCGATCTCACGGATTCTCCTAAACTGTATTTCTCGTTATCCATCGTGTTTGATATGCGTTTAGACACTGAATTTCAGCTTTTAACAGCACAACGAGTAGTGGATTCCTTTTATAATCTTTTCTGATTTTTTAACGTCATTTGTAGATGGAATTTATAGATCAGTAAATAGGAGTTTCACTGTCTCCATGTATGCTTGCAGGGCGGCAGAGCAACTGGTAGGAATTGAGCAGGACCCCGCAAAGTATACTCCTTCAAATACTAGGTTCCAACGTGGAAGCTCAAGTATTCGCCGGAGGTTTCGCACAAATGAGATCACTTCCACACCTACTACCGGGGTGTCCTATGTTTCCACTCCATTGATGGAGGAAGATGAGGCAGTGGACAGTGACTTTTACCTTCTGGCTAAATCTTACTTTGATTGCCGAGACTATAGAAGGGCTGCTCATGTGCTTAGGGATCAAACGGGGAAGAAATCAGTCTTCTTGCGCTGTTATGCTCTTTATCTGGTGCGTATGTCTTGTACCCTGGTTTCTCTTGCATTGCTTTTGTTGCTGTGGTTGTAGAGCCTTGATGTGTTGAGATCAATGTTTAAGGCCGGTTGTTTCGTGAAATGTTTTCTATGGTCTAAGTGGGTTTATTGTCCAGATGGCAGAGTTGTTATCTGCTTGCAAATTGCATACTGTGAGTAAACATCTAATGATGGTTGGTAATCCAAATGAGAGTCAACTGGTTCCTTCTGTAAATTAAGCAAATATGATCTACAAGCTTATTGAATAATTTCATCTCAATGTTTATGGTTGCTACTGAACAATTCCTTTGATTGCAAAAGTTAGTTAATGTTTTTCATTGCATGTTCTTGATTGATTGATCATCCTATGTCTGGATATTTGTGAAGTAGGTGCTGAAACTTAGTATCTTTTCCTTGAATATACTTTTCTCACATTTTGCTGTTTGTTAATTTAGTCGTAGACCCCTAGTAGTATCTTTACTTTGATTCTCAAAATTTCCCTATTTCTTTACCAAGGAAGGAGAGAAACCGAGCTCACTTAAGTAAGATGATGTTGATGACATAAGATGATGTTGATGACATGCTCTTCTAGGACACATATTTTGATTGAGAAAATATCTGGTTCTACTCTTAAAAGTTGTACGGTTGAGAAAGTGCCCTGCTTTAACTTTGCATCATTACAGATCGTGTCTTTTCCCTGTTTCACTTTTTGCTATACTTTCAAATGTACAGTTTAGAAAAAAAGGCTAGCAATTATTAAGAACCTGACAAGCTTCTGTATTTCTGGATGTCACATCCAAATCACCCCCAAAGGAAGGAAACGTGACAAAAGGAGTAAAGGAATACCAAGTTTCTTGCATGAACAGATGTCTAACTTCAGTTGTTCTTAAAATCTCAGTGTGTTAACTTCTAGATTGATTGTCATTGTGTAGTTCTGCATCCAGAATAATTGATATGTGTTATGAAGTTTAGCTGATAATGTGAAAATCAGTCTGTTTTCTTATCTTACCTTTGGTTGGAGAGAAGGCAGGAGAGAAGCGGAAAGAAGAAGAGATGATCGAACTTGAGGGGCCCTTAGGTAAGAGTGATGCAGTGAATCGTGAACTGGATTCTCTGGAAAGAGAGTTGTCAATTCTTCGTAAAAATGGTACAATTGACCCTTTCGGACTATACTTGTTTGGTATTGTGCTTAAAGAGAAAGGCAATCAAACCCTTGCTCGTACAGTTCTTGTGGAATCCGTGAATAGCTATCCCTGGAATTGGAATGCTTGGGCAGAGTTGTTGTCAATATGCACAACAATTGAGACCTTGAATAGTCTTAGTCTCAGTAATCATTGGATGAAAGACTTCTTTATTGCCAGTGCATATCAAGAGCTACGGATGCACAATGAAGCCCTGGTAAAATATGAATCCTTACTTGGAACTTTCGCTTATAGTAACTATATACAAGCTCAAATTGCAAAAGCCAAGTACAGTCTAAGGGAATTTGAACAAGTTGAAGTTATATTTGAAGAACTTTTGAGGAATGATCCCTATCGAGTGGAAGACATGGATATGTATTCCAACGTGCTCTATTCAAAGGAGTGTTTCTCTGCTCTTAGTTCTCTTGCCCACAGGGTTTTTATGACAGATAAATACAGACCTGAATCTTGTTGCATTATTGGGAATTATTACAGTTTGAAGGGGCACCATGAGAAGTCAGTTGTGTACTTCAGGAGGGCACTAAAGCTGAACAGGAATTATTTGTCTGCTTGGACGCTAATGGGTCACGAATATGTTGAGATGAAGAACACTCCAGCTGCCATTGATGCCTACCGACGGGCTGTGGCGATTAATCCTAATGACTATCGGGCTTGGTATGGACTAGGGCAAGCTTATGAAATGATGTGCATGCCGGTCTATGCCCTTCATTATTTTAAGAAGTCTATATTTTTACAGCCAAATGATTATAGGTTATGGATTGCTATGGCTCAATGTTATGAAACGGATGAAATTCGCATGCTTGAGGAGGCAATTAAGTGTTATAGAAGAGCTGCAAATTGCAATGACCGAGAAGCAATAGCATTGCATCAATTAGCCAAGTTACATCGTGAACTGGGGCAATCTGAGGAGGCTGCATTTTACTACAAAAAGGACTTGGAGAAGATGGAAGTGGAAGAGAGGGAAGGTCCAAATGTGGTTGAAGCTCTGCTTTTCCTTGCCCAACATTGTAGAGCCCAAAAGAGATATGAAGAAGCAGAGGTGTACTGTACTCGTCTTCTGGACTACACTGGCCCTGTGAGTTCTCTTATCTACTACTACTACTAACTTTCACTGGGTCAATAGGGAGATTAGCAATCTTTCCCAATTATCTTATTATACTTTTGCCCTCTCTGTCCATGGTTGCAGGAGAAAGAGACAGCAAAGAATATGCTTAGAGGAATGAGAATGGGTGAATCAACTTTTCCTTCTATGGATGTTGAGCACTTTCCTCCCTGATTTTGCCTTGAAGCTCCTCTTCCTAGGATTCTCCTGTAATAGTCTGCAACAGCCAGCATACATATCATGGTCCTGATCTTTTAGTTTTTGCTAACTTCTCGTTGTTGAGAATAGAGATAAGTGTGATGAAATCAAGAAACTTTAGTTTTTGTTTTTCCAATTTCTTGTTGGATTAACACTCTAACTTAGTATGTGCTCTTTCTTCCATTTTCGATTCACATACTTTGCTCATGTAGTCCTGATCTTTTATTTACAGATCAAGTGTATCCTAATCTTATTTCAAGTCAATTGGCTAAAAAACAGCTCGAATTGCAAACATTTAAATCAACATCTCAAATCAACCAAGTCCAGCCCAAAGTAATCGGATGAATGTACGATCCATGAAACCAGTGCAGAGCACCCGCGTGTCTCGAAGTGAGTTGTCACCTCAGGATCACGGTTTCTATTCTGGAGGGCCAAATCTTCTGTCCCCTTGCCCTGGCTCCTGGCCATAAGGGCCATCCACTCATGTGTCCTGATGGCCTGGAGCCAGAGCATGAGTGAATGGCCAGGAGCCAGAGCAAGGTTAGGGCAAGAGAAACAGAGGATCACATGAGTGGATGGTCCTGATGTCCAGGAGCTAGGGCCAGGCAAGGGGAACAGAGGATTCCTGCCTATTATGGAAGTCAAAATCTCTCCCCAGATTCAGCAGCTGATCTTTTCTGAGCGCCGGAGTAGAGAAGCAAATCCAATCACGGGAGATTTTGAAACAAATCCAACGTAGTATATTGACTATATTCTTCAGTTCGCTGGCAAAATGACTTTTCTGATAGTGGAAGGCAATCCTGTACAAAATTTGACCTTTCCTTTCTAGACGCCAATGGACGACGACGAGGTTGTGGTCCGGGAGGTGATAGTCCTAATCCTAGGGGTTGGTTAAACTGGCGGTGGCGCCGTGTCAAGGATTTGAACAGAGAGTTCCAGGTTTTTGACTATCTTCTTAAAAATTCTACCTTAAAATCTTAGTTGCATTGACCAACGTTAACTGAATTTTAATAATTTATTATTAAAATAATTAATTCATATGTATTATTTTAAAATCCTAAAAATCTATTTTAAAACTCGAACTGAAATTTAATTTATTAAAGTTAGAACTTAAATTAAATTAAATATATCTTATTAATTTATTATCTATGAAAATTAAAAATAATTTGAATTCAATTAAACTTCCGAAATTATATATCTAAAACAATAATGATCATTTAAAAAAAGTCCTAATTCTACCTAATTCTGGAGGTGCCAGTGCCACACAACTCTGAAACTACGTGACCGTCGGCTTTGGCTTTCTCATGTTTTTGACGCTTCTCTGTTTTAGGTTTTGGCAACCTCTCGAATGATCTTATGATTTTAGGATTGAAATCCAAGTTCAAGACTCGAAAGTATACATGAAATCTTAAAGATGTTGACAATGAAGATTTGATATATCTAAAATCAAACTTCAAAGAACTTATTATTCCTTCTGGTAAATTTATAATGGTCCTGCGAGCTAACACGAGAAGGAAAGTTAGACCACATACAAATTCAAATGAGATTCTAATCTAAAACTAATTGGAGATAAGTGGAGTAACTCACTAGGTTTATATGTTAGTCTTCTTTCTTCTCTTTTCTTAATGTGAGACACTCACATGTGAGTATTCTCAATACTCTCCATCACATGTAAGCCTCTTTTTACTTAGGCAATTTGGGGAGAGATACGTAGACAATCCTCATCAGGGCTAAATTTCTGAATGAGGTCAAACAGGCCCCCTCCTAGGGCAAACAATACTGCTGAATCACTTGCTTTATGCAAACTTCAATTCCTTCTCCAGTTGCTTAAATAACGGACCCTCTTTTGGAGCAAATAGTAGGTCAAAATTTTCTTTGGCTCTGATACCATGTTAAATTTGTAATAAACCTATGGGCTCACACGAGAAGAAAAGTTAAATTACATATAAGTCTAAATGAGATTCCAACCTAAAACCAATTGACGATAAGTGGAGTAACCCACAAAGCTTATATGTTAGTCTTTTTTCTTCTCTTTCTTTAATGTGAAACACTTACATGTGAAAATTCTCGGACACTAACTTGGTCCCAATATTACATTTTATCTGTTCAGGCACTATGCATTTATCAAAATTCAAAATTAGGTAAACAAAACAAGCAACAATTAACCTGATTTCTTTATGTTACTACGTAATCAAATCAACTAAATAACTAATGAATAGTCTGATTTCTTTTTGATATGCGAGTAAGTATTTTTGATATTTTCAGATTTCAGCTTCCAATTAAACTCATTTTTTAAATTTAAAATTTGCTAGCTACAAAAGTAAAAGTATAGTGCTCCACATTTTCTTCCTGATCTTTCTGTTGATATTATCTTTCTATTGATCACATGAAATGTATTAGGAAATTGACAAGAGACGACCCGTATCGTCTTGTAGAGACCACTTGGACGGGACAAGAGACAGGGTGGGGCTGCCTTTTAGATTTGGTAAGATCTCACCGAGTTATATCCTCAGAATCTTTATTCTTTCTTTCCCTTTTCTCTTATTAATAATCCAAAAGACTCTGCCTTTCGTACGTTTCTTCTTTGCTAAAGAGTAAAGACTAAGCCTTTAGCATTTGTAGTACAAAGCTTTTGTATATAGTAGAATTCCTTGAAAAGTCTCTTGCCATTTTTGTGACCCCAATATCTAGTCTTGAACTACCGATTTTCAACACGTAAGAGAAAGATATATTCTTTAGGTTTGAAGAAGATGGTGGGAGAAATTTTGAGGCGGGGTTCGTCGGAGGACGTCGGAGTCTATAATGGGTCGGAGCAGCTGCATGTTCTTGCTGTTGATGACAGCCTCGTGGACCGTAAAGTCATTGAGAGATTGCTCAAGATCTCTTCATGTAAAGGTGTGCCATTTTGAGCTTCTGATTTTTTTTCCCCTCTTTAGTACTAGAAATTTACTTCGATTGGACTGATGAAACTTACTGGAAATGGTTTTTTTTTTTTTTGTGTTTTGCAGTGACGGCTGTGGAAAGTGGAACAAGAGCTTTGCAGTATCTGGGTTTGGACGGAGGGAAAAGACCTGCTGGTTTAAATGTAAGAAACCAACTTCAGTTCTGAACTTGTTGCAATCTGTCAGAGAAAGTATGATAAACATTAGATTGAATTCTGAGCGTGGTATGGGTGCGATTTCAGGACTTGAAGATAAATCTGATTATGACGGATTATTCCATGCCTGGGATGACAGGATACGAGCTACTTAAAAAGATCAAGGTTGATAACAGCTTCCTTGACCGCTTTTAAAAGTTTTTATCTGAAAATCGTTAAATTTCAGATTGAATGCTAATTTGGTTACTTTGATCGACATGGTAATCTGTTCTTAAGCAGGGATCGTCAACTTTCAGAGAGGTTCCTGTAGTGATCATGTCATCTGAGAACATCTTGGCTCGTATTGATAGGTACTCCCTCTTAGGCTGCAACAGCTTATTTCTTATTCTTCCGGGCAGAGTGTTTTGATAATCTCCTAATCTTTGGTCCTTGATCAAACAGATGCTTGGAAGAAGGGGCAGAAGAATTCATAGTAAAACCAGTGAAATTATCTGATGTGAAACGAGTGATGGATTTCGTGGTGAGCGGTGAAGGAGAAGAAAAGGGAAAGAGGAGAGTTGATAAGAGAAGGATGGAAGGAGGGGGGGTATTTTCCTTGCCATCCCAGACACTAGCATTACCAGCATCTCTGTCTCATAAATCTGACGAGTTTTCTGAAACATCACCTTCACTAACCAGATTCTTGTCGAAGCGGCCTAGGATACCGAGCAGAGACTAATTTGGCAGTCATTATCAATGCATTGGGGCTTTGGCTTTTCCTCAGATTTCTACGTTCTTGTTCATGTTACATTATGATGATGCAAATATTTTGTATTCCAGTATCATCGTGAAGCTTGGGTAGAATTCTTTATGACTAGTTAAATAAGAAGAAAATAAACCACTTATTAAATCTTGATCTTGAAGTATGTGATGGTGAGCTTGATCCTCCGCCTCGGCTCGCCTCCTAATGCCTTCTAGTTCTACAACTAAAATAGATCGCCATATCGCGAAAAGATATTGGTATCGGCCAGTTATCAGAAGATCTATGGCCAACGCAAAATGTATAAGGGAAATGTTGGAATTTAAAATCTTTTAAGAAAATTATTAATCACGAATTTTTATTAAAAAAATTAATAATAAGAAAATTGAATTTGATTAAGGTTGACAATAATAAAAAAAGTTTAATAAAAATTTTGATTAAATGAGTTGAATGTCTAATAAGGTTATTATAAATAGTTATTACTGTTTCTTATGGTTTGTTAAGAGAGGAATATGTATGAAACGAAAAATAATGTTTGATAAGAGATTATGCTCGGATGAATTATACTTTTAGTTTTTGGATATTGCTTCGTTTCTCTTATGAGAAGAATGTAAGTCATTTTTTTAATATCCTTTATTTTTTAATATAGTAGCGTTGTCACCATTATTCATTCCTATCCTATGACCTAAAGCAATGCTTGATTTTTTCTAGTTTAGTAAGGTTTGGTATTCTTTAATTAATAATAATAAATATAATTAATTAATTAAAATATTATAATTAATTAATTAATTAATTAAAATATAATATAATTAATTACAATATTTTAATTAATGAATGAATTATAATTAATTACAATAGTGTAATTAATCGAACCACTATTAATAGTAATGGTAATCATTTATTTTTTTTAACTAACCATCGTAATTATAATGATAATATCTATTCTCATTCTTCATTATATTCATTCTCATTCTTATTACTATTTTTTTGGTTAAATATTATTCTTATTACTATTCTTTCATACAAACTAAGGGTATGTTTGGGAGTTTAGGATGGAATGAAATGGAATGACAATTAATGGAACGGAATATAATGGAGTGGAATGGAATGGAATAAAATGGGTCACTCTATTGTTTGGAAGTTTAAATAAAATAAGAGAGGGACTCCTTTGACCATTGTTTGGAAGTTATACTAAAAATGAATGGA
>JANZLC010000007.1:19893573-19905674 GCA_026413385.1 Erythroxylum gracilipes | reverse complement strand
TGAATGCATGCCAAAATTTCAAAGAGACAGAACATAAATCGGACTAAAGTTGCTTAATATGCTAACCCCTAATTTGGAGCGTTATAACTCCATCAACAAAACCCTCACCCAATTAAAACCCATCACCCACTCGAAACAACAAGAATAACTTACCCAGAAGAGAAGACAAATGGTAGAAGGTTGGGTTGACTTGAATAGAGAGTGAAGTTTCTGGAGAAGAGAATTGTGAGGTTGAGAGAGTGAAAATGAAGAAGTGGTGAACACGAGAATGAAGGATAAAATGAAGAAGAAGTTTCTAGAGGGAGGTGAAAATGAAGAAGAAATGCGAGAATGAAGGATAAAAATGTCCTGAACAAATGGCTTATTGTAATAATCAGTTTCCAAACCTGCTGAGGGATTAGAGTGCTAGATTACTTAATCATATGAATTATATCATATTAGAATGAATTAGGTGAATTTAGAGTATAATTTTTATGATTTCATTTACATGCATAGTATGAGCATACATATATGAATGTTGATTTAGAAAAAAATACACTCAATTGATATGTTCTGGAGTATGAAAGTTTCTAAATAATTGTGACATAATTGTGTATTTCTAATGTCTTGTATTTTGATTTGCCAATGAAAAGAATTGATGGATTACAATTAGTAATTTGGAGTTATTTGTCACAATTGGAAGATTGATGGATTAATATGTACATTTAGACTAGGAAAAATTTCAAGTAACAAGACAATTGACATGTGAAAATTTAGAATGACTAAGCCTATAAATTGAGTGACATATAGCAGTAGAATTAAGTGACAAATGGCCTAGGAACTGAGTGACATTTGGCAGCCTAAAGAGAGGACATGTAGCTGGCCTAGACACTTGACAAGTGTCCTCTCCTTTCACACCACACAACACACACATGGAAGAATCTCTTCATTTGTTGTTTCTGAAACTCTCTCCTTCTTCTCCCTCTCACTACCGAAATTTACTTCTCCTTCACATCTCTGTGTTTTGCCTAAATTCTATTCAATTTCCACACCAAAATCCATGCAAAAAAATCCTTCATAAAGATAGTTTTAGAAGTAGAACATTGTCGAATTTGTTGTCATCTTCTTGTCTTTGCTGAAACCATCCTACTCCCACCTTGTTCTTGAGATGATCTTGCATGCATGTGAGGTAAAGCAGGCTTGATACTTTAAGGTGGCATTTGAGCTAAACAAGTAAGTGAAATACTGATCTTTGTGGCATGTGATATGATGAATGATTAAGGATAGATTGAATGTAGTGTTGATGTTGAAGTTGTGCTGGAAAATGATGGATGAATTAGTTACTTTTCTATTTTGTTTTTGAATGCATGAAAAAAATAGTTTATAGGCTATTATATGGATGAGCTAAGTTGGGATTGAAATTTTAATTGATGAGAAATTCATGCTATAGATAGGTGTTATTAGGATGTTTTAGAATCTAAAAAATTAAAGATGTAAATGAGTTTGCAAAAAGGAAACTGTTAATGATTTAAGTGAGTAAAATTTGGGAGCCTTAGTGTTATCAATATGGATGCTAAATTAACCTGATATGAAGTAACTTTAAGGATCATGAAATATGGAAAAATTCCAGTGGTAGTAATGTCTCTAACTATGTGAAATTTTTGGAGAATTGAGGAAGAAAGGCTATGCGTGATCGTGGCCCTCAGAGCATGATCGTGGCCTGATTACTTGCCTTCTGTCACGATCGTGGCAAGGTTCCCCATGATCGTGGGCCTAGTTCTGAAAAGATAATTTCTGTTTTGTGTACATGTTGAACTAGTTAAGGAAAAGTCACTCTAAATTGGTGTATTTGGTCTTGATTAAGGCTTGAAATAAACTTAGATTGTTGCTTGATTAATTGGTTAAAAGCTTGACAAATTTAAGTTGTTAATTGATGTTATAACTTAAAGAATGAACTGTTTTGATATCTATGTATCCAAATCTGGACATTATGAGTTGTCAAAGGAATAAAGGTGTTCTTATGAATGCAAACATGATCATAATGACATGAGTAATGTGTATTAGGCATGAATAAATGAGCATTGAAGATCATGAGGTAATGTTGAATAAGAATTAGATAATTGTATGAGTATATATTGCTAGAAAAATTTGGTGAATGTATGATTGATGAATTTGGAGTAAATCAAGCTATAATGTTTGAATGGTCAAGATATTTGCATAAGAATACATACCCAGAAAGTCAATTGAGCATGCATTGAAACATGACACATGCACATGTGTATAATTGTATATTTATATGATCAAACAAATTAGTGATATATGAACTATGTGTGTATTGCATGACGATAGACATCAAGGTGATCGTCAATATCCAGACATTGCCCGAACATCGAGGCAATAACTTTTCTAGAGCGTACTGTAGGTTAACTTAGATGTGTAAACTCAATTATATATGCTTCTGTATGAATTGAATGTTAATATGACATGTGTGTACAATTGATTGATATATATCAGACTTAGATCCGAGGATCTTGATATAAGGCATGAGTATACTAAAATGAAAGCATGCCATGTAAAATGATGCATCTCATCACATTGAAATGCATGATCAGATAAAGGAGTTGTGACCAGAGTGACCAAAGTGGGAAAAGAGTTTTGAGCTCAGGATTGTGAAAAAGAGCCTCAGGCTTATATGACACGGACTCGGTATCCACAATGGATACAGGCCAAAAATGATCTCGATGTCTACAAACGGATACGGGATAGTAAATTAGGTTGATAGACATTTAGTCACAACATAGCAAAAATGAAAATGGAATCACATGTGCATTTACATATACATTCCTACATGTATTAAATGATTGAATTGGAATGTATTATTGAATTGTTTGAAATAGTGAATTACAATTGAAGTTAATGGATGATGTGTTGTGATATGTAATCCTAGCTTACATGATGTACTTATTGAAGTATGATGAAATGTGATATGGTATTCAATACTGGATGGTATAATATACTTGTTGAATTGGATTATAACTTGTTTTTGTAATCTGACTTAAGTGAATACATCGATGATGGTTCACTCATTGAGTTCGCAAACTAATCAAAATTACAACGTTGTTTTTCAGGTTCAAGGGAGTTCTAACTACTAAAGTGTTATAGTAGAAGTCTAGTACTTGCGTTTTGAGGACGAGAATGACTCAAAGGTCTGATCAGCTGAATCTGAGGAGTCTAGATAGATATCTTTAGTATTAGCATCCCATTTTCATGTTTTATATTTACTACAGAGATTAGACTCATAATAACATTGTATAATGTACATGTGGAATCTGAATTGTAATGATACATGTTATTTTTATGTTTGTGAATGAAATGAGATGAATTGAACACTTAGAATGCTTATGATATGTTTGATGCCTTTAATGAGTTAGTTGATTGTCCTAATGTACCATTTTCATAGAGTATATTTTTGAATATCCTCTGGTATGTTTAGGCATATGCTCTATAGGAGTGGTATGTTACACTTATTCTTGGAATATATAAAGATAGGTGGGGATGGTCTTTACTTATTTTCGAAAGTTAAGGACTCTCTAATCCTAGGATTAGTTATTTTGTGTATTTTTTCCTAACCAAACAAAGACATAACTAAGTTTTAAGAATATGCCAAGATTTAGAATACTGATTCCATTGAACCAAATATACTGTTAATGTATTAGATTATGCTCATGTGCTTACATTGCCTAACTTTGAAAAGTTGTCTATTATAGAATCAAATGCTTATAGAAGTGGCTTTTTAAATGCAATATGGTCATCTATTAGCATATTTAAGTAAGGCTTTATTATAGAAACATCATCATTTGTATGCTGATGAGAAGAAAAAGTTGGCTTGAGTGGTAGCAATCAAACATTGGTCTAATTACTTAACTAAACGGTTAGAACATAGGAGTTTGAAATACTTGTTGGAGTAGAAGATCCTCACTCCATTTAAGTAAACATAATGAGCTAAATTCACTGAGTTTGATTTTAAGATCAAGTACATGAAAGGGTGATAATACAACAGTTGATGGGTTATCTAAAGTAGGAAGTGGAGAAATGTATGAAATTCTAATCTCTCATATTCATAGTAATTTTCTTTAGGAAACTAAAAACAATTAGGAAACTTATCCTACTCTGTCTATGTTAATCTAGAAACTTAAGGGAAGGCAGGTTTTAGAGTCATCTCATAGAACAAGGACTTATTGTGCTGGAAAAATAGACTTAATGGTAGGAGTTAATACCATATTATAACAAAAAATGCATTTCCTTGTTTCATACTTCAGTAGTTAAGGGACATTCTAGGTCTTTAGCTAAATATAAAATGATGAATTCATATTTCCATTTGAAGGAAATGCAAGCTTATATTAAAAGATTCATTAGGAAATGTGACGTGTGCTAAATGAATACATATGAAATGTTGTTACTCTAAGAAAACTTCAACCTTACCCATTCTACATCAAGCTTAGATAGAAGTGGGTATGATATTAAAGGATTACCCAAATCTTATATAGTCATCCTTTCAGTGGTTAATAGGTTCACAAAATACGCTTTCTTTATGTCTTTGGCACACCCCTACTCAACTGCCAAAGTTGCTTCAGTTTATATCAACTCTATTTATGAGCTACATGGTATGCCTCTTACTATTTTCAATGATAAAGACCTCATTTTTTGAGTAACTTCTGAAGAGTTTTTTAATGCTCAAGGGTTTCTTTGCATTATCTTAAGCTTATCATCCTCGAATAGATATTAAGAACTTTGGAGACATATTTACATAATATGGTAAGAAATTGCACTTAATAATAGAGCAAGTGATTATCATTATTATAATGGTGGCACAACGCCACCTTCCACACCACTCTATGTTGCTCGCCTTTTCAATCTTTATATAGGTATTTACCTCCTGAATGTACTCCTTATTTAACACGTGATTAAAGTGTTGGTGATATTGGTTTAAAACTTGGTTTAATGGTAAAGTTTGACCACCTCAACATTATGACCCAAACGTTCATCTTATTTACTCTCTTTTTCTGATACAAAGGAAAACCAAACAAAATAAAGCTAACGCCCTATCTAACGCAGAGATCTGCGGTACAAAGCTCCGTGCTTATCACGGTTTAGATGATCTATGATGACTGTCAGAGGCTCCTAGAGAATATGAAGGTTTGGGCTGGATATCGTTGCGAGCGATGCTAGATTGTCCGCACACTAATTCCCTTTATGATACATGTGTTGAAGCTTCACCTCCCAATCTCGGTGGAGTAGACCACAGATACTTGCCACCAAAAAGTAATACTCAGCTGAAGGTATAACAGAAGAGGAGAGAATATTGATCACCTTCAGAGAATCCACTTCGATAATAACTAGTCAATATCCAAGCGTCCAGGCTAGGGTAAGTCCTGAGTGGACTCCCCAGAGTTCGGAGGAATCTCCCACACCAATGTCCATGGCAATCTCTGATCAAACCTCCTGCTGCTGCAATGCTATGCCCATGTTTAACTGCCCCATCTATATTTAGCTTGACCCAACCCTCCATCGGTTTGATCCAACCTGTAAGATGTCCTACGGGTAATCCCTGATCCCTATAGACATTGCTTTCCATAATCCTTGCCCTCACTATCCAGTTAACGTAGTCCATAACTGCCTTAGGTCCATCTTCAGGCCACACAAAGTCCGCTTCAAATATACTATTGTTGCGCCAATACTATAGGATCCAGCAGGCTACCCCATAGATTGTAGCCCATTGAAATTACTGCATATACGAGTACTTCAGAAGATTGGACTGCACCTATCTCTCCACGTCTAGTTGAAAAAATTCTGTGTCAACCACTTCTGGGGAAAATTTACACCAGAAAGCCTTCACTCGTATGCAATCTCGAATGGCATACAAAATTGACTCCTCAAACCTATAAACATGACACCTGTTGTCCATTGTGAGTTGTCTAACTGCTCGTTGTTGATTAGTTAGTAACTTCTTTTTTGTCATTAGCCATAGGAAAGCCTTAATTTACTGAGGTCCTACCTATTTTCAGATTAACTCCCAATGTTTACTAGCCGCAGACATGGTAATACCTTTGATTAACTTATAGGTAGACGTTGTGGTGAACCTGCCATAAGTTGTTAGCCCCTATATGATGGTATCATCCACCGGGTTAGCCCGATTGAGATGGATTGTCGCTATATCCATACAGACTGTGGAAGGGAGATACTGCTAGAATAGATGCCACTGCCAGATGCCTTCTTCATTAGTGAAGTCCGCAACTATGGCGTACATATTGCTTTTAAGAATTGGGGAGGTAACCACAGAAATTAATGGTCCCCAGTCAAGAACCCAATTGTCCAACCAGAATAAGACATTCCTCCCTGTTCCCAGTTTCCACCTGATGCCTTGGCGAACAAATTGCCAACATGCAGAGATGCCTCTCCAGTTAACCGAAGCCCCTGTCCTAATGAGATTGACAGGGATATGTGAGGGGTTTAGACAATACTTAGCTCTTAAGATTTTAGTCCATAAAGCTGTAGGTTTTGTAATTAAAACCTAGCCCAGCTTAGTTAGGAGAGCGTCATTAGAAAAGCCGATGCATTTTAATCCTAGGCCCTCTGCTTTTTTGGGCTGGCACACTACGTCCCATTTGACGAGATGGATTTTCCTGTTCTCGCCTATTGAGCCCCATATAAAATCTCACGTGATGTGCTCCAAATCATCATAAAGTTGTCTCGGGAGTCTCACTGTTTGCATTGTAAAAATGGGAAGGGCTGCAATAACTGATTGAGTTAATAAAACTCTCCCCGCTAAAGACAACATCTTAGCCCTCCATCCTGAGAGTTTCTTGCGCGCATTATCCAAAATATGCTGGTAGGTGCTCCTCGTGGTATGCTCATGAATCAAAGGAACTCCTATGTACTTTCCCAGGTTGGTCGTACTCGTGATGTTCAGGATGTGGCTGAGTCTGTGGGTAGAAGTTTGGGAGACGTTCTTAGAGAAAAAAATCCTAGTTTTCTCAAGGTTGACTTTCTATCCTGAAGCTTTGCAAAACACCTCCAGAATGCTAGCAATTATATGCGTTTGGGATTCCGTAGCTTTAGCAAAGAGAACGAGATCATCAGCAAAAAAGATATGGGTTTTGGGAGGTCCTGTTAAACTCAGCTTTATCGGTTTTCAGAGTCCTTGCTCCACCGCCTACAAGATAAGGTAGCCTAGACGCTCCATGCACAAAACAAAAAGGTAAGGCAAAAGTGGATCTCCTTGCTTAATTCCTCGCGAGGGACTAAAAGGGTGAGTACAAGTGCCTTGCCAAGCAACTTGCATATTAACCGTCGTGACACATTACATAATGACTCTGATAAGTTTCTCCGGGATTCCGATGTCCAACAACGTGGTATGAATAAAATCCCATCGAATTCTGTCATATGCATTTTCCAAGTCAACTTTAATCGCAAAATATCTGGTCTTCCCTTTTTTCTTCCGCATCGAATGTATCACCTCCTGGGCTATGATAATGTTATCTGTGATGTGTCGGCTAGGAATAAAGTTGCATTGTGTCTCCTCCACTAGATGCTCCATCTGATTCTTTAGACGATTAACAATTATTTTAGAAATAATCTTATAGAGCACAATGTAGAGACTAATAGGTCGGAAATGAGCCATGCGGGACGGGGAGGGGATTTTTAGGATCAAAACTAGAATGGTGTGATTTAATTCCTTTTCCTACCTTTCTAATCTAAAACCGCCTGTATGTAGTCCACTACTTTAGGACCAACATGTCTCCATTGTTTTTGGAAAAATAAAGCATTGAATCGACTCTTGTGGCTTTATTAGGATTTATATCAAAAACAACATTCTTGACTTCGATTGTATGGATCGGCAGGTTAAGCTCTCGAAGCCCAGCTGCTGTGAGCGAAGGGAAAGTGCTAGAAAGCGGAAAACTATGAGAAGGTCCTTCATCAACAACGTAAAGATGTATAAAAAAGGTTCCTGGCTATCAAACCTAGTTGCACTGGATCTGATATCGGGGAACTATTAGAATCAGTGAGTCGATCTATCTTCATCTTCTTCCTTCTAGCAAGAGTGAGGGTGTGATAGTACTTTATAGTACGATCTCCTTTTGAGATCCATTGGCATCGGGCACGCTGGTGCCAAAAAATTTCTTCCTTACACAGTACTTGGGTTAGGTCCTCACTCAGTTTGTCCTCCAAAGCTAATAACAAGTCCACGTTTTCGACCGCCATGGCCCTTTGAATGCCTTCCAGCCATGCTAAAAGTCGTTTTTTCTATAAAAAATATTACCAAAATCTTGTTGATTCCATCTTAAGAGATGTTTGGAGAAGGTTGTAAGCAATTTACTTATCGTCTTTTCAGCTGGAAGCCAATGCTCTGCTACAACTTCCTCAAACTCAGGGTGAGTGAGCCAAGCATTCTGAAATCTAAAAATAGAAGGCCCTGACGTCCTAGGAGTCTGTCTATGAAGGTGGATCAGTAATGGACGATGATCTGACCCCATGAACGGTAAATGTTGATTCACCGTATGGGGGAACTCCTGTAGCCAGGTTGTTGAGCCAAAAACATGATCCAATCAAGCTTGGGTCATGCCTTGACGCCATGTAAATTTAGAGCCAGTGAAACCTAGGTCATGGAGCCCACACCCGTAGACCCAGTCTTGAAATTTTTTATTCACCACTCTCGTTGACCTACCCCCCCCGGCATTTATTCGATTGAACTAGTTTTGCATTAAAATCTCCTGCTACAAGCCAGGATCTATGGGTAGAGCGTCCAATCCAAATTAAAGCAGGCCAGAGAAAGGTTTGAGAAGCGATTTGCGAGCTTGTATAGACCGCTGTAAAATTGAAAACACACGAAGCATGTTTTACGATGGTATGAATAAATTGGCAACGCGCTATCACTATCGAAATATCAAAATCTGTCGTCCATAAGAGCCAAATCCCTCCTGAGAAACCTACGACTTCTACACTAAAGGAGTAATCAAAACCCAAAGACTGGACAACCGCGTTGGCCCGAGGACCACTAATACGGGTTTCCAGTAAAACTAGAATACCAGGCTTAAAAGTACGCAAATAATTACGCAGGATGGCTAAAAATCGAGATCCCCCTGTGCCTTAGCAATTCCAAATGACAATAGACATAAGAATAAATAAGGGAACTACACAACTCTACGACTGGAATCGAACTGTACCTCCTGCATGGTCTGCTATATTGCCTACGACCTATGCCGTCGGAGCACCCTCCTCCTCAGTTTACATGTGATCTACTACCTCAGGGTCAACTGTTCGGGTACCCAGATCTGGAGGTTCGGTCGGAGGGACTGTTGTGCTTTCTTTGATAATATGACTCGCCTCTTGGTTCTCGACTCCTTCCATACATTGGAGGCTCTCGTTAACAATCAGAGCCCTTTCCTCGATAAATTGGCTATCGCAAACCATTTCTGTATGGGATAGAATTTCAACTGCTAAATGACATTCCTGTAGGGATGGTTGCATTTGAATTGGAGGGGCAGTAGGCAGCCCTTGTTCCTGTAGATTTCTGACCTGGGAGCTTTCTCCCCGGGTTGTCTGAAATGGGACTACCAGTGGTCCTCGGGAGTTTCGCTTAGGATTTTGTTTGGGCCCGGAGGCTTTAAATACTAGTCCTTATTGAGGCTGTTTACCTTTGCAGCCTACTGTAGCCACATTTAATCTCTGTCCAAACCCAAAGGTGTTGCTTGCTTGTGGGTTCACTTGATGTGCCTCAGTACCATTTTCTAGTGTCTCCTGTTCAGTCAGTAATGTGAACCTTGATTCCCCTATAGGCGTCACCTCTCGGTCACTTCCAGCTTTAATTATTCTCTACGAATTGGGACGTGCTTCAGGCGGAGTGGAACGTTAGGTGAAAGGACGGGCATTTCTCCTCTGAACCTGCATCCAGGGTCCATACCCGTTGGAGTTGCCTGTGGTGTTCTTCCCGCCCATTACTAGTGTGATAGTCGACGCCACCAACGGTCTTTCATTGAGCCCCTTATTGCTGTTTTCCGAGGAACCTTGTTGGTGTTGAGGGCATGACGCTGCTTCATGATTTATTTTTCCACACGTATAACAAATCAGGGGCAGTCCTTCATAGGCAACCAGTAGAGTTTCACCGTCCATCTCCACGCTGTGGCGCAATGGGGAGCTCAGATCAACGTTGACCACCAGCCGTGCATATTTTCCTCTATGCGTCTGTAACGTTGCTTTGTCAATTTTCACCGTCGTCCTTTCAAGGTTCCCTAAGGTTGTTAATATTTGAGGATGATACCTTGCAATGGATAGGCCGGGTAACCGTATCCACACTACCGCACGGTTAGCTTGGCTTTAGGAGGGACAGAAAGATGGAACCCAACATTGCACCGACAAAGCCTGTCCAAAGATTATCCAAGGTCCTTGCGTCAGTGCTTTTAAGTAATCTTCATCTTCCTTAAACTTCACCAGAAAATAGTCATGCTCAAGGTCGACTATTTTCATCTACCCTTTCGGATTCTACATGGTTTGATGTCTCACACAAAGCAGCCGGAAACCAATCCTATGGCCAAGGAGTTTGACGACTACTGCCTTAGCCCACTGGTGATCCAACTTGTTTCGGAAATGTTGAGATAGGTTTATCCCCCCCAACCAGTTGGATATCACCCTCTTCAATGGCGATTTCATCCTCCTCTTGCCATGCATGAATGTCGGAAGTTATGGCTGGCCGCGCCTCTCTGGACACCGCTACGTTGTATGTAGGTTTCGATCCTGGAGCAATTTTGTCATCGCCTTTTGGGTACGCACTCGTTTATCTAGTTGTCCCTCCTAATTGGGGGACTCTATGGCAGAACCAAGTTAACTCCAAAGCTAGTTACCCGGTGATAAACAAACCAACGAAGTCTGCAAGTTATCGCGTTTTTAATGAGAGATCCAGGTTAGTTACTCTTTATTTCCTCCTAGTAACGCTCATCTTATTTACTCTTTATTGTCTCCTAGTAACGTACATCTTGCTTTTTCCCACTACAAGAAAATTGTAAATTGACGACGGACATTTACCGATGGAAGTAAAATCGTGGGCAATTATCGACGAACCTAGAATAGACGTCGGCAATGTTGTTTGGGAAATATTACTTTGACAATGGTAAAAAATTTCGTAGCTAAAATCAGGCGAAAAGGTTTACCGACAAATACTTCCGTCGGTAAATATGTCGGTAAAATTTCATTTTAGTCATCAGATTCTAACCTTAATAAAACGACGTCGTTAGGCTGTAGGATTGAAATAACCAAAACGACGTCGTTTTGGTTTGGAACCATATGGCGTCGTTTTGTAAAAGTTGTGGACGTTGAATTGATAACCAAAACGACGTCGTATAATTGTTCAACTATACGACATCATTTTATTGAAGTTTTTAACGTTTTAGGAAGACGACGACGATGTTGTATGGTTTAAAATAAAACGACGTCATTTTGGTTATCAGTTATACGTTTAAATCATTACTAAAACAATGTCGTTTGGTGATAAACCAAAACGACGTCGTTTTGGTTATCATTTAAACGTTTGATTGATAACCAAAACGACGTTATTTCGTTTTAAACCAAACAACGTCATTTTAGTCATCATTTAACGTTTAAATGATAACCAAAATGACGTCGTTTTGGTTATAATTAAAACTAACCGAAACCCTTTCTTTTCCCACCACCCTGTGCCTGCGCCCGCAAGTTCTCGGTCTTCTTCCTCCTCTATTTGCCACCTGTGTCTGCCATTGCCGTCATCTGGAGGTGAGTTGTCGCCGTTAACCTGCTGCGTCGCCGACGTGGTCTTCTCTGACGCTCCAAGGTAGTGTCCTATTCTCCGCCCTCTCCTTTCTCCAATGATATGTGAATGTTGGGTTGATTTTTTTTACTTTGTTTCTAATTGTTTTTTAGTTAATTGTTTACTTTTACAAATTAAGAAATCAATTTAAGGGCTTTATCGATTTTAAAACATAATTTCTGAAACTAATTAATTAAAATACGTATATCATCATATTTTTAGCTTTAAATAATTACTAACATTCTATATCATATTGTTTGGAACTAGAATATTGATTATGTCTTAA
>JANZLC010000007.1:19878411-19893473 GCA_026413385.1 Erythroxylum gracilipes | reverse complement strand
AAATATGAAATTTATGTTTAAGTAGTAATTTCATCGTATGTCTTTTTATGTATAAAGGCTCGAGAGCTGTGAATCAAAGAGCTCGTATCGAGGATTTTTGAAGTAAGACAGTGTATACCATCTTATAAGGTGAGTTGGGGAAACCGTATTTTTGCAAATAGGATTAGAACATCCTAAGACAAGCATGATGACTTGTATTTGAATTTTGAACCTAGGCAATGTATAGTAGAATTGAATTTCAAATGGATGCTAATATGTGTATGTATTTGATAATTGACATTGTTTTGAACAATTATGCATTCGGAGTACAAAAGATAACTTTTATAGTACAAAATAATGTTTCAACATTGTTTTTTAAACCGATATTTTTATTACATATTTTGAGAAATGTTATTATTTTTAACGAATCTGAGTTTAAATTGCGAAGAACAATGTTTTATTTTATGAAACTACATTTTTTAGTAACTTTGCACTTGGAATACAAAAGATGACTTTTATTTCATGAAATAATGTTTGGAATTTACATATGCATAATCGAGTCATGCATGCTGCATGTTTTTGTTCTCTTTTGGCTTAGAGCCATGGTAAGGTTTCATTTTATTGGTTGGACAGATAAATAAAGGCATAATGTCTTACTTGATTTTTATACTTAATATTTGTATATGATTTGTTTTATGATTGGTGAGGAAACGATTGGCCAATCGTGTACTGGGCACAACTGATTATGATTAAGCGACCCCCGTATCCTTGATACTGGTACATGAAAGTCAAGTCGCTGTATCGACACTTTTCTACGGGACTCGCGGGTGATTCCATACCTAGGGTCTGGACACTGACGAGGTCATTACCTAGGGTTAGATGCTCTTGTCAACTATCGCCCAGACTCACCATGGATGAAAGTCAAGCCAACACTGATAATTAGTGGGTGTGCACATTAGTTTGGCCAACTAGTGGTGTCACACATGATTGTTTTGGCTTGTCCTGATATTGGTTTTCCTATCGATATTTGGTTGATACATATGATATTCTTACACTTTTGTATACTTGAACTGGGACCCATGTTCACTGGATGGGTGAGTTAACAGGTTAGGCCTATAGTTCTTAACTAGTATACAATAAGTCATAGGTTGGGCCTATGTGTTTTTTTGTCATGTATATTCACTTCATAGGTTATCTACACCATCTTGGTATGAATCGAATTCTATTTGTGATATATGTTCTCCCTACTCACTGAGTACCTAGCGTACTCATCCCCCTATACTTTCCAACTATGTAAGTAAATTTAGTGAGTTTGAAGCCATGAGTGGATCATGTAGTCTTTTGACATTTTCGGGATATTACCACACGTAGGTAGTTTCTTATTTTGTACTTTTGTTGTCTAGTGGCTCATGAACTGTGTTTATGTAGATACGCTTTATGATTCTATAAGCTAACTTTTGATTGCCTTGTGTTTTGTAAAAGATTTTATGTATGAACTTTTGATACTGTTGTTGAGATTTCCTGGAGTTGAGAAGGCCTTAAGTGGACTAGAGAGTCCTGAAGTTGTGGTTGGCTGTGAATATAGAAGTGTGAAATCGTTTGAAGTTTTTGGGATTTTTAAAATACAGTCATGGTGCTACCCAAAAAAAAGGGAAAAGAAGAATAGATATTCAGTTAGCCTTGCATAGTCAGATTAAGGATACTGTGAGTGTCCTTAACCAGGCTATACAGAGGTTGTCATGGGCCCAATGTGGTACCGGGTCGTGACAGTAACATATTACGTGATTTTTCATATTATTCCGATTATTTGCGTATGTTATCGATAATAATAGATGTCATTCATTCATACCAAAATTGCGCATTTAATAAAATGACTAACAAAAAGGTAAAAAGATTAAATTGGGCCATAACATTTCATTAAACTTTAATTTAAATGTAAATATATTAAAATGTTCAAAAATCTCAACATTTTCAAATGTTTAATATAAACCTCAACTTAATATTCTCGTCGATTCCCTATTAAAAATTTTACTATGGCATTTTTTTTGTAGTTCTCTTTATCAAATGTGCATCCTACTTGACAAGTGAGGCAAAAAATAAAAAAATCTAACTAAGAACACTACCCAAATGACAACATTTAATAACTGGTTTCAACATCCCAATCCTAGACATTTCTTGTCTTTTTTTTCCTCTGACAATCCCTAATCCATACTTTTTGTCTTTGCAATCCCCATTCTCTGCTTATTGTCTCCTTTGTTCCTTTAGCAATCCTTTACTCTTGTCTTTAATAGTTATTCTTTACTATTTTGGTATAATCACTTCTTATTCTTCTTTGTTCCTTTGATAATCCCCAATCCTATTATAATTCTTCTCTTACTGACTACTTACCTAATTTTGCTTAAGTCTACAGATTTATATGTTTCATTTGTATAATTTCGAAGAAAAAGTATATACATAGCTAAATGACTAAAACTTGACTTTATGCTTATTAATTTCATTTATATTTGTTCTTGCATGCATATAAATATTGTGTAGTTGTGTGCTTACTTTGTTGATAACTTGATACTTTTGACAATGTGTTTATCCTAAGAATATGGATAAAGTTTGGCTTTGTGCTCATTAATATGACAATTTTAACTGGTTTTTGCATTCTCCAAGTATAAATAGTAAAAGATCATATATACTTCTTGATTTTTAAATTAGCATGCTACAAAACATGAATACATATTGTTTTAGAAGAAAAGTATGAGATGCTGAAATTAATGATTGGGATGTGTTAAGCTTATAAACAAGATTTTAAGTTCATGTTTGAATAAGTCATTTGTGTTGCTTTTAGTAGGGTTCTAAAAGTGAAGTTTAGTGCAATAGTAGCATGTATTTATGCTTAACTTGTTTATGTTTCCATGCATTTGTACTCAAAATGTCTCTCTCTCTTTTCTTGGTGTCTCTAAAGAACATATGTGTTTGCTACAACCTTTGTATAACTTCTTAAAAGGAAAAGACAAGTTTAATGATATGATGGTATTAGTCTATGTTACAAATGGTTATTTCCTTTTAGTTTATCCTCTTTGAAATAATCATATTATTGATTGAACATATTGATTATTTTATATTTAAGTAAATGTTAGGTTAATATATTTTTTTCTTGACTTAGCTACATATTTCACTACAATGATGTGCTAGATCATGTTATAAGTTCTTGATTATGGAACTCTTTTCTTAATAATTTCTTAAATGGAATTCTTAGCATCTATCAGCTCTAATTACAATAGTATTAATAAAGTGGTTTACTTATATAGAGTGAGTGCTTCTTTAAGGACATCATAGATCAACAATAATTCACGCAAGATTTTTGGGATGTTCTAATTAGTCAGTTGGTAATTATGATTTTTTCTAATGGTATGACAAACAATTTCCTAAGAGAGTTATCTCTGTAATTTAAAAGTTAAGGAAAGATATATTCTTATTGAAAAAGGAAGATGAAACAAAGAGAATTATACTTGAAACAGAGGAGCATTTTGTGTAATTAAAATTTATGAGAAATATATTAAGATGTTGACTAGAGAGAAGAAAGATTTGAGATTGATGTTATTTAAAATATTTGTAGAATTTATTTTAGTTTTTCATTTCATCATTCATCTTCTATGTAATTGTAAAATTTTAGTATGAATGTAAGATTGTAAGATTCAACATGTTTATGATCATGTTTGTTTTTCATTATCAATTTGACTAGTATACATGTATTTATACTTTCTACTATTGAATGAAAAGTTATCCATTATTGTCAATAATTGCTTAAAATTACTCTTGAGGGCAACCAAATTGTTTAAAGGAATGTATTGGACATAGAAGATGTAGTTACAAAAGAAACATCTTCATTTAGTTGGTTTATAAAATATACAAAATATAAGATATATTTACAAAACACACCAAATATAATGCATGAATTCTAGGTAAACATCAATTTCATAGTAGAAATAAACTTGTTCATTCAGTTGATTTACAAAATACAATGATTCACTAATTATAAAATACATCAATTGTGTGGTTTGTTAACTTATTGGCCGTTGATCCTAATTGTTGCACTTCTTTTAGCTACTATAGCTTGTAATTGTCTTGAAGTGATGCTAGATTTGCCTTAAACTAAGACCTCTTAGTTTAAATACAATTTGAAAGATGTTATGTAAACCTATCTATATTTCTTTTGGGTTGTATTTATAAAACTAGCAACTTGTGAACTAACATATTAATCAACATGTATAAAAGTTTAATATTGACCATAAGTACAAGTATCTAGGTATATGTTAAACTCATATTTAAACTTCGTTGACTAGTTAACATTCTCAATGGCTGACATGTTACTTTAAATGTTTGTTGAATAAAATTTGGTAAAGTAAGTAGTATATTTCATTTAATCATTATTTTAAAGAGAAAATAATATGTTCATACTTGTGATACTTATATAATTGTTGGCCCTTTAGTTAAAGTTCTTTCAAACTACAAAATAATACACATAACATTAACATTGATAATTAGATAAAAAGATAGTAAACTAGTAGTTATTTACATTGACAAGTTATTCATGAGATCTTGTTATATTGCATTTTCTACCGTTGTATTCAAAGGCTCAACATTTTCTACTTTTATGCACTTATCCCTTTTGTGACGCCTTGCTTGCACTTGGTACTTTAATTGGTTCATTTTAATCTCTCTTTCTTACCTTTTTTGACCTTCTTGACATCACTTTCTTGGCTTGTCTATGTATTTCTCATAATCATTCAATGACCAAAAGATCACTAGTCTAATAGACTGCAAAACTTGGTTATATACTCTTAAAAACAAGTTCTTATACTAACCCTTGATAATTGCTTTCGTTTTTTTTAAAAGTGATTGATAAAATTAATAAAATTTTTGCATGGGTAACCATATAGATCTCGTGCTCTAAAACTACAACAATGGTCTCCTCTTAACTTTACAATATTTTCTTCCCCTTTACTGACCTTATATGCAACATTGTCACTCCACATAATCCTCCATTCTATTACCTCCTTATATTTTTAAGCTTCTTGACAACTATATGTGCAATATCTGATTTCCATAGTATAGACATATACCCTCCTATTAGCATGTCTCTTTATGATCATTTTCCTTGTAATTTTAGCATACTAATCACTGGTATGTTTCTTGTTAGTAGGATCGATATGTTAAAAGTTTCACTTATGTCATTAACAACAATTGAACATTTTGACTCACATGATTGATATGACCCCTAGCTTAAGCCTTTTATGGATATTCAAGTAATGCAAAAGCACACCTAAACTTATTTTTTTCTAATTGTTTTTAATTACTTATTGAAGTCTTCAACATATATAGATCATGCATGTGGCCAAAATTGCCTCCTTGAATTTTTACCACTCCAATATCTATGCCAATTATGGTAAATATGTTTGGCATACATTCTATGACATGCATTTGGTAATATAGTCTCAATAGCTTTTGTCAATCTTTGGATACACAAGTCAAATAATGTAGGCAATAACATATCACATAACAAATAAACAAAAGGATACATTTATGTACCTTTTGCATTTCATATATTATCGTGACTCCATCTCTATGTTCTAACTCCAAATTAGCAAATAAATTAACTCTATGAATCAGTATTTTCAACTTTAATCAAAAAAAGAGGAGGAAAGAAGACTAATATATAAGCTTAGTGGGCTACTCCACTTATTTCTAATTGATTTTAGGATGAAACCTTTCCTTGGCTTATTTGTGGTCTAACTTTCCTCCTGTATGGGTTCGTAGGCCCATTGCAAATTTAACAATGTCTCTATCCTTCTTTCATAGGTATAAAACAAATATATAACTTCTAATGTTTCTTGATTCCTTGACAATTGCAGTTCCACTATTGGATCCTTATAACTTGGAATGTTCATGAGCATAGTCTAATACTTTCTCTTTCCTTAACTTTTTATTTGCAGTCCTGTATATAGTTGAATTCATAAATATGTTCAAATTTTCCCAGCATTCTTCAATCATTTTAGCTGAGGTTATGCTAGTCTTTTCTATAATTATGTCCCTAAAGTGTCTACTAAAAAACATTGTTGATATCATCTTATGCTTGTTTATTATGAAACATGCATTGTTAGACTATATGTCTTAATTTTGGAATATTTGTACTTATTATCATGGGCTATATATAGTTCCACTTACATGTTTCAATGTGTCTTACTCTAATATGCTTGGATTCATTTTTTCCATTTAACATTAAACCTTATTTCTATTGAATAATTAATAATAACATCTTTAACCTCTTTTACGTTGTCAAATTCCATACTCAATGTCTAATATGATGTACCCCCACCTGGTTCATGTCTAACACTCAAATTCCATACTCAATGTCTAATTGGCTCCTTAAGCTCCTCGCCATTAGTGTACTCATCACTGTCAATGAAAATAGTCACTAAAATCAATCTTTATTAATTGGAGGTCATCTAGAATTAACACATCATATGTATTTTATGCTCCTTTAGCTTCATTATCATCTTCAACTTCATCATGCACAACATTCTCATCAGTGCCCACATCCTTATCATTACTACACTCTTCTTTGACATTATTTATATTAGCTTCATCATCATGCACATCCTTATTAGAGGCTAAATCCCCATCATTACCTATTATAGCAAAAACTATAAGAGCCATCATTAAAATGTCAAACTTATGTGTAACATGCACCTTAATTATCCTACGTATTTTCAAAAGATCAATTAATCTAATACAACTTTCATTAAATTAATACATTGTCATATGTATTTAAAGCCTCACTAATGTTAAGTGTAAGCCAACCTCATAACTCAACTCAAAATCATTCTTAAAGGATCTATCATAATATAATTTCAAGCTTCCATATTAAGTTATTATAGCCTTAAAAATGGCAAGTAAATAACGATATACATGTTTAAGAATATTACATATCAAACACACATACAAGAGTGTTATTACTTAAGTGATTTATATATCTCTCATTTTTTAACTAAAAATTACCCCAAACATATTTTAAATTCATAAAGTTCCATAAAAAACAGAAAACAAATAGCCTATAAAATAGCTCATAAGCTCCTTATTTAATAATATGCAAGATCACACAACGATATCTTGTTTAATGGTAACCCTCCCATTTACTTTATATGTCCAACACCAATTTTGCCCTAACTTTCCTGAACATAGATTGCAAAGAAGATAAAAGATAGTCCATTACAAAACCCCACTTTCCATTTTTTTTAAATTCAAACTATTGACAAAATTAAAGAATGCATATAGATCAACCTTTTTATATTCAAATTATTGATAAAGAACCAAACACAAATATATGTAAAACACATATAACTATAAAGATTCCTCTACACTAGACAAAAGGGCTACAATGTCTCCTTCACCTAACTTAAAAAAAATCAAAATTAATTAAAACAATAACTAACATATGCTTTGAGTTAACATACATGATCGGGATGGAGAATACAAGCATCAAGGATTATCAGAGGAACAAAGAAGAACATATAAGAAGACAATTGTCGAGGATTTCTAAAGGAACAAAGAAGAAGAAATGAGAAGACCAACGTCAAGGATTGCCAGAGGAACAAAGAAGAACAAAAGAGAAGACAAGCATCAAGTATTGCTAGAGAAATAAAGAAGAACAGACGAGAAGATAAGCGTCGAGAATTGCCAAAGGAACAAAGAAGATAAGAAGTGAGGATCAAGGATTATGATGTTTAAACTGGACAACACATTTAGAAAATTCCTAAACATCATCGTCTAGCTCTAAAAACTCCCAAACATTGTCATCTAGGTAGCGCTCTCAACTTGATTTTTTTTATATTTTTGAACCTCATTTATCAGGTAGGATGCATATCTAAAAAAATGGCCCACAAAAAATATATCACCATACTTATCCTTGAATAGGTTGATGTGTAACCTGATTTGTTATAAGAGTTCTCTGCGGAAGTTCTCCTTTCTTTTCTCTATATTTTGGAATAATCTTCTGTTTCTTTCATCCCAAACGGTAGCCATAATAAAGGTTAAGATCACACAGAAGTATCACCTTTTAGTTTTGTTGGTAAGCCAAACTGTACTACACCAATTGACAATCTCATTCCAGCTATTAGGAGCATTATGGATATGACGCAAGATAAATAGTGTGTTCCAACTTTCTTTGGTGAAATCACAAAGAAAGATCAGGTGCTGCATGTTCTCCTCAGATGTTTTGCTTAATGTACACCAATTGGGAATCTGCAGATATTTAATTATTTTGTCAGTTGTTTGGAGCTTGTTCTTCGTAACCATCCACAACATTGTTGATGCTCGAGGATAGATTATGGTGTTTGAGTACAATGGCCTATGGGATATAGTCTGATCTGCCTGTCAAGAATCTTCTGGATGTTGTGTTTGTGAACTTTCCTGTGCTAGAGTGCTTCCATAAAAGTCTATCGTCCTCTTCATCTAGCTGAGTGATTTTTATTACCTGTTTGATGTGTTCTGGAATGGGAAAGCTATCAAAAACCTGTTTGTTGGTGAGTGCATCAACAACTGAATCTGCATCATGTATCGCTGATTTCATAGTAGTAGCAAGACTATACTCGTAGATTTCTAGAAGTTCCAAAAATAAGAGATGTTATTAATTTAAATTAAGTTTGTGCATTAAAATTTTGATGAAATACAAAAGAAAAGGTTATAACACTCGGTTTTGTTGATGTGAAGACAGAATATAGGATAACATACGCATAATTCCGTTGTGAATTGAATCCCAGTAGATTTTTTCCAAGACATTGTTGCCATAAGTCAGCTGCTAAGTAACTTGAAAACTTCTTAGAAGCCATTATTATACTTCTAATATCTGACTCTGATCTTAACGAATTTTAGCAGTAAAAGAAGATAACCGCAAATCCATATGTGATGATGTGTATAAGAACTTCAATTTGATGAAACCATGTTTGTAATATAATGGGGACGGCAGAATAATCAAAATCTGGCAAATGGGCAAATTTTGTCACGTCAGGAGTCGAACAACTTGGATGAGTCCTACAAAGTTTTCCAACGACAGCATTGGAACTGTCAGCTAATGACAAAATATAGAACATAGAGAGGAATTGGCTCAAAAGCGGCATCAACGTAACAACAGGGACTAGAAAAAAACCTAGTCATTTTTGACTTCTCTCCGCAACTTGCGGGTTCACACCAGCTAGATGGTTCAATGTCAAACCTGGCTCTGTGCAATCATTATCCTGGTGTTTCTTTCTTCATGTGCTGCCCGTTCCTTCCCTTTTGTTGAAGAAGAACAACGTATATTGAAGAAGAATGAAACTTCCACTGAATTTGGTAATGTATCTGCAAGAGTGTCAAGGCGTTTAGCTGATGAGAATACTAGCTCTTCTGTTGAAGGTCAGGAAACACCAATGCTACGAAGATCATCTTCGTCAAATCAGAAAATTGTCGGCGCAGTTCTTGCAACAGCTGCAATCACTATGATCATAGCTGGAATCCTTTTCTTTCTGTATAAGAGATACATTAGAAACCAACAGAAAACGAGAACAGAAATCAGTTTTCAAGGAGAGGGTATTGTGATTACAGAAGGGTCGAGAAAAGTTGGTAAGAAGGTTAAAGGAGTGATTGTTAATGAAGATGGTCAAGATGTTCTCTATATCAAAGATTCAGACGGAGGAAGACTCAAAACTGCTTTCACAAAGTTGAAATCTAAGCATGGAAATGAAGAAGCAAAAAAGCATGGCAATGAGGGAAAGGGAAAAGGAGTGGGTATGGAAGTAGCTAGACACGGAAGAGGTAAGGCTAGAAAGCAGAAGAATGTTGCAGATATATTTCCGCATGATTCTAGTCCTCAGTCACCATCAATACAGCTAATGTGGTCACCATATGGTTCCCCTCTGCGGGAGCATCTGCCACAACCGGCGTTGCCACCACCACCACCACCACCTCCTCCTCCACCACTACCATTAAGACCATCAAATATAGTGAAAGAGTCATTAACACCGCCATCTCCTCCTCAGCCACCACCACCACCTCCACCATCAATGGTTAAGCAGAAAGAATTTGCATCACAACTTTCACCAAAAAGCTCAACTGCGATGGTGTCAGCACTAAAGCCTCCGTTGGCACCTAAAGGGAAAGCACCAAATAGCAAAGGCAAGGCATTGGCTTCAGCAGAGGAGAGCACCAACGACATTACCATAGTCCCCACAAAGCTTAAGCCTTTGCACTGGGATAAAATTATGGCTAGTAATGCTGAACATTCTGTAGTCTGGGAAATAATCAACCAGGGCTCTCTCAGGTTTGATTTTCTGCTTCGAAGTTTAATTTAGTTTGTCAGATATTGCGGTATTCTTGTCACCTCTGATAGGACGAGTAGATATGCAATAATATGTGGTTTTTATTCATTGTATGTGCAGATTTGATGACGAGGAAGCCATGGAAGCCTTGTTTAGATACACAACTGCAACTTTCAATCCTCTTCAAAAAAATGTAACCTCATCAAAGGCCAGTAGTCCTTACCCTGCACCAACTGCAAAGCTTTTCGTACTTGAGCCAAGGAGGTCTCAGAACACAGCTATTGTGATAAAATCTTTAGCGAGTTCTCGTAGAGACATTCTTGATGCCCTTGTTGATGGCCATGGATTGATGACTGATGTTCTTGAAAAGCTTGCCAGAATCTCCCCAACAGAAGATGAAATGGACAAGATAATCCAATACAATGGTGATCCGGATAAACTTGCAGATGCTGAATCTTTCCTATACTACCTACTGAAGAACGTCCCTTCAGCATTCATTAGAGTCAATGCTATGCTCTTCAGATCAAACTATGATTCAGAAATTCTCCAATTCAAAGAGTCGTTGGAAACATTTCAACTGGGTTGCCAGGAGCTTAGAACTCGTGGGCTATTCTTAAAGCTTCTTGAGGCCATTCTCAAGGCTGGCAATAGAATGAATGCTGGAACATCCAGAGGTAATGCACAAGGTTTTGATCTTACTGCTCTTAGAAAACTTTCTGACATTAAAAGCACCGATGGAAAGATTACTCTACTTCACTTCGTTGTTGAACAAGTAGCTCGGTCTGAAGGTAGAAGCCTTGCTCTGAATCCGAACCAAGTTCCTGACAAATTAGGAAGTCAAAGACCAGTTAACACCAATCTGAACATAGAGTCGATGACAACAGAAGAAAGAAAGAAAGAGTACTTGCTGCTTGGATTGCCTATTTTGAAGAGATTGAAGGTTGATTTTGCCAATGTAAAGAAAGCAGCAAGCATAGAATATGACAGTTTCACCAGCACATTCTCCTCTTTATCTACCCGTCTTGAAGAAATTCAGTTGCTCATTTCACCCTGCGCCAAGGATGAAGAGGCGGGTCAGTTTTTGGGTGAAATGAACGGATTTTTAGAGAAGTGTGGTGGTGAACTCAAGTTGATGAAAGAAGAGCAAGCAAAGGTTATGGAGTTTGTGAAGAGAACAACAGAATACTATCAAGCAGGAGCTCCCAAGCACACTGGAGCATCCCCACTGCAACTGTTTATTATTGTTAAAGATTTCCTTGAAATGGTTGACAGAGTCCTGGTAGACATCTCCAAGAAGCTGGAAAAGAAGGATTCAGCTACGAGTATAGGATCATCTCCCCAAGCAGTAAGGATTTCAGACAGATTTGCTGACTTCCGTCTACATTTACTGCTAGACAGATCTAGGTCAGCATCTTGTAGTGACTCCGATGATGATTTTTGAGTAGAGTTGGATCAAATTGACTTTAAAAAATTTGTTAATATTGAGAAATACAATCACACTTAATCTTTTTCAAATTGGTAGTAAGTTTACTGGGTTTTCTGCGATTTGGTGCTTATTTGTAAGTAAGCTTTCCTCGACATTGAAACAGAAAAAATGTAATCTCCACAAACAAATGGAGGATAAAGAAACTACCATGACCAGTGATACTGAGACTTCATTTATGAATTGAATCAAGAATATAATTCTCCATTTCTCCCTTATGTCAAGTTACAAAAAGTGATAAAGAAAAAACATTTCCTTTTTCTGGTGGACAAGGAAGGTTAGGTAGTGAAAGTATCTCGATTTTCATGCAAACAAAGCATGTCAAACAAGCAAAGGAGTTCTACTTCTCATCAAATTACGATGAATGGTACAAATTGGAAACACCTGCATTAATGAGCTTAAACTCAACTAAGTGAACGACGTACTTACTTCACTTGAAGCTGCCATGACTCCTTGCCATTCCGCGCTAAGCATCACTTTGTTACGTATTTAATGTAAACCTAAATTTTCAGAACATTGGCTAAGATGTAAAGAAGAAGATGGGACTTGTGACAGAAAAAGAAACAGGAAACAGTTAATATGTAACTCCCGTTATCTGTTACAGTTGGTTTTTGAAAGAAACTGAAGCTGAGACTTTGAAGTGATAAATTGGTAAACTAAACAAATAGAGTAGAAATTTAGTATATTATTTACTGTAAGATTATAAGTTGATATAAGTTTATATACAACTATACATAGACAATTAAGAAATAAAGAATCAATTTAAATTGATTGTGTGTATAGGGTTACTGGATGGAGATGATGAATGCCAAGATCTTGTAACAGATACAACAACCATTGTAATTCACAAGAGGTCAACGTCATTGCTCGGTAAGTCATTGCTCGGTATTCCACTTCAGTTGAAGAGTAAGTAGTGGTTTGTTTCTTTATTTTCCATGATATTGATGACTTCTTAAGGAAAGCACAATAACTAGTGGTGGATCTCTTTGTCATTAAACAACTTGCCCAATCAGAATAGCAATAGGTAATCAAATGTAAAGGGATGGAAGAAGAGTAATATGCTTCGAGCGGGAGTACCTTTCAAATATCGTAGATCCCAATGAGGTTTCCTTGGTTGGTGCATGAATTGAGATATGCACCATAAACTTTAAATACCTTATAGCCAAAAACTCTCAAATGATAATATGTGGGATCTTTACTAATTCATGCTCTCTTAGTAATTTCAAAATCTAATGGAATGGAGGGAGCTAAAATAATCAAGGAGACTGTGGTTTGAACTACTTCACCCCAAAATGTGTTTGGCAATATAAACATTCGAAGCATACAATGAACCTTCTCTATAATTGTTTTGTTCATCCTCTCAGCAACACTTTTATGTTGTGGGGTTCTTGGTTCTATCTTTTCATATCTAATGACATGCGATATATAGTAATCTTCAAATACCTTAGGGCCCCGTTTGGTTGGCGGGAAAGTAAAGTTAATTTGGAATTTGATTCTTTGGAAAATAAATCTATAGAAAGTAAAGATATTTACATGTTTGGATACTTATAAGAATTCTCATAGGAAAGTTGGGTGGATTCTTATTATAATGTTTGGTATGCAATAGTATTTTATAGAATGTAATTTAATTTTAACTTATTTTTTCAATTATATCCCTGAACAAAAATTAAAATTATTATTAAATGTTATATTACAAAAAAAATAAAAAATCCAAGCTTTTTATTAACTGGCGTCCTCTCTCATTTTGAAGAAGCTTGTGTCTTCAAACCTCGTTCCAAATCTTCGCCTGATTCATCCAACGGCTACTACTCCCTCTGTTTCTCGCTTTTTCAATACCAATGGTGTCCGCGAATTTGATCACGGTGAAGATGAGCCGTATATCGACGTCAACCGTCACTCTAGCAGTGGTCTCTCTCGTCGCCGCGATGACCTTTTCTCAGGTAGTTATATTTCCGTCCTACTAGGCGTGATTTAGCTTGGTCTTTTTAGTTGAACTCTGTAATTTATGGGTGATTTTGATTTGTCCTGTTCGAGTAATTTAGTTTTGGTCGTTTGGATGATGCAGATGTTTTTGATCCATTCTCACCAATGATGACCTTGAGTCAGTTGCTGAACACGATGGACCAGGTCATTGGAAATGTATGTATATATATATGGTTATTTTGAGAATAATGATACGTGTTGGGACCTTTTTGCGGCTTTTTGTTGTTTGTGGGAATGTTTTCGAAAACTACGGAATTGTCTTTTATGCATTTGTTTGGTTGATAAATGACCTAGCAGGAAACTTTGGCAAGGATGAGATTTGAACTAATCTTGTTTATCGTTGTATATTATGTCGCCTTAATTATGCTATAATTTTATTTCATTTTCCTTGTTCTCAGTTTTTTCTCTTACCAGTGGGTATACTTTATAACATCTCTATTTCTTGGACCATTATATGGGAAACTTTAATTCATTAGATATCAAGTTTTTGTCAAAGCATTCAAATATTGATGTTACTCCCTTTTGGTTCAGGTTCAATTTCAATGTGACATAGAATCTTCCTATTTCATCTTTTACAGGGAGAATAAATCAGTTGTTGTAACACCCAATTCCCAACTGACATATGCACGTGCGTCCATCGGATACACATGTACATGCCTGACAGAAATGACATGTTAACTATCTCACCTTCACTGTACATAACATGACATAATACCCTAAACCATCAACCACACGTTTTCTAAACTCAAAATGTTATCACATTAAGCAAAATCCATAATTTATATTGTTTCATACAACACAATATTATCCATGTTTATGAGCTTAAACAACTTAGTATACACTAAATACAATAAACATGAAAGAAATAGCTAAGTCCTTAATCTCAGCTGACCGACCTCTGAGCCAAATCTGACTGTAACAGTTGTACAAAATATGCTTCTACGGAGTCTTAGAAGCTAGGTCGTCTCACTCTCGAACCTGAAAAGCAATGGTACAATTTTGATGAGTTTTTCCAACTCAGTAGAGTAACCATCCTCGATGGTTCACTCATTTCATAAAACGAGATCAATTATAGTATGTAATCATACAACTCAACTCCACTTAACAAGTATCAAATACTATCACAGATAAATCATTTCTCAGAAACACAATTCAACCATATAACAATATTCACACAGCTTTGCAAATCATTCAATGAATTCAAATTATATGTAGATGCGACATGTATGAGACTCACATTCATTTTTATTTTGTTGTGACTGTGTGCTTTTACA
>JANZLC010000007.1:19823535-19847042 GCA_026413385.1 Erythroxylum gracilipes | reverse complement strand
TTTGATTGCTTGTTCTTGGTTATTAACCTGTTACCCACGAGCCGTCGAGCTCACCCCCTCTCTTCCCTTCCCATCCACAGGCGACGAGCGAGAAAACGAGTGATCGTATCGAGGACGAGGCATCACTCCTAGTTATTGTTACTTTTGAAGCTTTCTTTTGTTTCTAAAGCTTTAGATGCATTTTGGAGCCAAAAATTCACTATCCATGTGATCTTTCCTTGTAAATTGAAGATTTTGAGACTTTGATGTATTAGGGCCAAAATGCCCTCTAAAGCTTTGTAATAACTTATGTTTTGATAGAAATGAAAGACATTTGAGTTTTATTGTATTTTGTATTTGTTTAATCAAAATGTGATGTTGGATAGTTGTGAAAATGACAAGAAGAGTAACATTGTGGTTGCTGCCTTTTGAGACAATTTCTAGACTTATGTGGATTGATTGGCTTCATTAGCCTTCTTGAGAATTATGGAGAATTTGCATAACTTTAAAATGAGGTATTGTGTACTGTGTTTGGATCTGGGAGTTGAAGTGATGTGGATATTGAAGTGTGATGCAGGTGCTGGAAAATTGGTTGATGTTTTAGAAATATGGGTTGTTGAAGTTTGGGGGAGATGCTGTCAAAATGAAATCTGTGGACAGAAACTTTGAACGAAGTTTTGTCCCTCATAGAGTTAGATTTTGACTAAAGGGTCTTCTTGAAGATTGTAATTTAGGTTTTGATCTTTTCATTAATGTATAATATGTCATTTTGGGGCTTAGGAGTAAGAAGATATAAGGTTTGGAAAAATATAGTTACTGTTTAAAATGTCTTTTTATAGGCAGTGGATTTTGAAAGGGTTTTTGTTTCCCTTAGAGGCTAAATTGGTTTTTAAATCCTTCATGAAAGTTGTAGAGTTTCCTTTTAACTTTTCATTGATACCAAGTTTGTAAAATTTGAAGTTCTGAGTCAAAAGATATGAAAGTTGGAAGTCAGGATGTTGGACTGGTTTAATGCTCGGCCAGCCTAGAGCGCGTCTGGCGCGCGAGCGCTGGGCGATCGCCTGTGCGAGCACTGGGAGATTGCCTACCGATTTTTCTGCCGATTCTTGATTTTCTTGCCGATTCCGACCTCCCTCCACTTGTTGGCCCATAACTTTTTTGTTTGACCTCCGATTGACGCTATTTTGAAGCGTTGGTTTCCTAAGACATATTTCTACTTCTCCATAAAAATGTACAGCTTTTGATATTAATTTGGAAAATATGGATTAAATCAAAGTAAGAGGGTGGATAAAAAAAGTATGAGTGGATATTTTTTTGAATAAACTTCAGTCTTTTGGCGATATCTTTATTTGTAGAGCTCCAATCAAGTTGATTTTTGTTTCTAAACAAACTAGAGGTATGAAGCTGCAACTTATCTGAAGGAATCAATTTTCAATTTAGGCCCTAAGACTTTCAATTTATGGTTTGAATTCCGGTGTAAATTCAGTCTCGGTTTAATTGTTAACACGGAAGTATTTTGGCTAATACTCATTTATTTCTGAACTAAATTGAGCGTTTTTGGTGTCGTTAGAAACTTAATGTAATGAGGAACAAATGTTGTGAAAAATTCTTTTGAAATTCCTTTATGAGCTATCCAAAATCTGTTCGGAAGTAAGTGAGATGAGTTTGTTTTGAGATTTAACCTGGTGGGGACTCACCAACCTTGTGAGATGCACGCCTAGATGTTACATAAGACATCGGCACGTGACTTGCAAAGGCGGGGGTCCAACACGTAAAGCTTAGTCATTTAAAATTTTTATTTTAGTGTTTACTCTTCAACACTAGTAAAGCTTAGTCATTTAAAATTTTTATTTTAGTGTTTATTCTTAATTTTTATTTAATGACAAATTTCTTAGATTTAGATGTAAAATTATCTATTTAATTTATAATTCATAACCCATTTAATTTGTCTCCTCTCTTGTGCCTTATTTTGATAACACTAACTACACCCATCTAACACGTTTCTTCCTCTAGCCTCCTCTGTATAACCTTAACAATATTATTATGTATATGATTATATATATAATTTATCTTATTAGAACCTAAATTTTTTTTCTTTTTCTGTTTTATATTTTCAAATTTTGGGGAGTGTGTTTTGGCAGTGAAAAAGGAGGATTCGTATACGCGCGTGTGCGCAGTGATGTACGAGGTGGGACTACCGCTCGTGGCCTATGGGTATGGGTATGAACATTGTGACGTGGAAGAATTGTATACGGTAGCAACTACCAAAAGGCCACAACTAAAGATTTAAAGCTGTCCGATAATGATCATCGCGTTCGCCTCTGATCTTCATAATCTTATAAATATCTCAATCGATCCGTACGTACCCACACTTTGCTTTGCGGCCACACACTCTCTCCCTGCTGAAAAGTTGCATGTATATGTTGACGTGGACAGATTTTTAATTGTTGTTATTTATAAAGTTGGGTGATTTAATTTTATTTAATAAGGATAAATTGATACATTATAATTTATAAATTACACATTTTGTATAAATTACAAGTTAATATGACAAAATGATATATTTAATGTAATTAATATTTATAATTTTTAATATAATTTTACTTCCATGTAATCATTCTTGTCAATATTAAGGGATCTTATGGGATGTTTGGTTGACTGAAATTATCATTTCATTTTTGATCTATTTTTAGTAACAAATTATTTCCCTGTTTAGTTGAAGAACACATACATGATATATAATCTAATGACCTGTTTGGTTAAGTGAAATAGTTATTCTATTACTGATGTATTTCTGATGAATAGTTATTCTTTTATTTGGTTAAAAAATAACATATAAAATAACTAATCTCAGGTTTAATTATTTATACATTTTGAGGAATAGCTAAAGATTCTTCTTCTTCTTCGCCTTCTTCTTCTTCTTCTTCTTCTTCTTCTTTGTTAGTATTCCTTTGTCATTACTTCTTCTTCTTCTTCTTTGTTAGTATTCCTTTGTCATTACAAATTTATATTTTCAAATTAAACATTGGTATACAACATCATTAGAAATTCTTAGAAATAAACCAAACTAAGTAATATTCATTTCATTCTATTCCTCATCTATTTTATTCTTAAGAATAACTATTTCATTCCTTATCTATTCCAACAGATTAATTAACACCTTGTAAGGGTTTACTTATTCCGTAAGTTTAGAAAATAAGTAAACTCATGATCTCCCTATTTTTATCTATTATTGGGAATAAAAATAAGACATGTTGAACAAAAATATCCTTAAAAAATCTACATAATTACTTTGCTATAATAATAATAATAATAATAATAATAATAATAATAATAATAATGTAGTTAGTGGAAACTAATGGATATTTGGATCTTTTTGTTAATTATTCCTTTGTCATTCCAAATTCATATTTTTAAACCAAACATTGGCATCAAATAATCATTAGAAATTTTTAGGAATAAACTGAACTAAATAATACATATTATACTCTATTCATCATTTATTCTATTACTAAAAAATCACCATTCCATTTCTTATCTCTTCTTTCAGGTGAATCAAACACCATGTTAGAAGTTACAACTCTTTTTGATGTAACTCAAACCTACAACTTCTTATATTAAGAGACTCTTACAAGAAAGTGTATAACTATATCAATCGTGTATATAGTAAAATCAATGCACCTTCATTATTTTTGTTAATTAATATTATAAAAGGTTTATTTATTGCCTAAGCTTTCTTTACTAATATAGTTTTTTAATCAAACACATAATATTAAAAACTTTTCATCAACCCTAAAGAAGAAATTCATGCTTGTATGCTTGAATCTAAAATCTACTACTTATATCGAAATCATTCAGAAGAGATTAACTTAATCTCACTTTAAATTATGATTATTTAAGTACTAATACAAGCTAGTCTTTATCCGTATCAATTCACGCGTGATATAAGAAATTATGTATTTTCAAATTTTTATTTAATACATAGTTCGATTGTTTTAGGTTCTTCGATTGACATCACACGGAAGTTGCTATACATATACTTTTAAGCATATTTATCATATTTGGATCAAGTGTCGTTTGGGTATTAATAGAAGAATAAAAGAATAAAAGAAGAGGTTAGCTTTTGGGGAAATAAATATAAAGGTCAGATAAGGGAATAAAATTGCTTTTAGAAAGCCCAAAAGAGGAGGAAAGTGTATGTTGTTCTACTTTTACTGTTCCAATTTATTTCATCCACATATTTATGCAAATCCCACATAAATGTAAAAATAAGATGACTTAGAATAGAGTTGAAACAGGTAATCTGATCCCAAAAAGAAAAGAAAAGGAAATGAACAAAAAGAGGAAGGCGTAGGCAAATTCTAAGTTCTAACACAATAAGTCACACATTAAATTCTGCCTAATCCACAAGCCTATGACAATTAAATTCTGCCTAATCCACAAGCCTATTACATCGACTCAAATCACTTCTATGACATTTTATAGAAGCTATAGTTTATTGTCAACAATCAGAAAACATGATGTAGCTTGACCGTATGCCAAGTTATTGAAGTTATTTAGATTTGAATTTTGGAAATTAATAAAAAAGTTCAAATTTCTTCATTTCTTGTATACCATATACAAGTAACAAGGAGTTTAAAGACAACGTATAACTTGTAACATATCATTTTTTAAAAATGAAAGAATGCAACCGTTTATAATTAATCTTGCAACGCAAGCAACTAAAAGTCATGTTACTTTTGTATGATAGTTTGTGATTATTCACGAATGCAAATGGTAAGCTTTAATTATAAGCTTAACTTACTTACAGAAATCACAAGGAGTGATGTAACGTACTGAGTTGACGGGTTAAACAAGCAATCAACGATTCTCCCTACTGTGTTTGTTAAACAAAATTTAGGCGAAGTAATGAAAATAAAAATAATGATTGTGACTAATGTATACCTGTTAGTCTGCGTGAAAATGAAAAGGTTAGAATGAAAAAACATAAAAATGTAAATGTAAAAATGCTAAAATAGGTACAACTTTGCCCCAGCATAGAATCATATCTCGTATGATTTGTAGGATGCCCTCACTGTGTCATGGCAAAATTTTACTTGCTATCTAGCAAGTTCTTAAGAATATGTAGCAACAGACTCAACAAGACATCATGGAATTTCCAACATCGAGTTCATCAAGATAAGTTTGGAAACAGATTCCCTAATTAAGCTGCATACTACAAGACTTTCCCATACCTCGAGTCCTAGCGAAATTTATACTAGGTTAGATGTCATTGTTGTTGAGTTCATCAAGATAAGCATAACATAGTTAGGCAAATTTTGAAGAGAGTTAACCACCAATTCAGATTGCCAGAATAGCTTTACTTTCTTTCCTAAACTTTGCTGTGATGAGTTGAACACGGAGTGAAGAGAACTCATGAGGCAGAACGTGAAATGCATTATTTTCTAAGAAGAGGAGTTACACAATCGTGTCTCCAGGTAACACAAATCACAATGGCAGAATGAAACACAGAATCTAATACAAAATGCTATAGATCATCTGTGAAGTATCGGGAACTTTAGCAGCTTAGAATTTGATGATATGCCATATTAGGAAACATCAAAGCTATAGATAAAATTCACAATCCTGAGGACAAAATTGAGCAAATTAAGATTCTTACAGAAGCAAAAATACAAGTCAGGGGGACCCTTCGCTGGTGGTTTGCTTCTCAATTTTCTGCAGAGAGAAGTATAATTCTGGTTAGATGGCCCTCTACCAAGTGGGATTATATCAAACACTATAAAAATCTATTTAACCTAATCAAGACACTGGTAACTGGTCACATATTGTTCTTGACTGAAAAGGATTTATCTAACTAAAGAACATGACTTTTTGAAAATTTGAGTTGAGAAAGCCAAACACATTCTATACATGAGAAACTGTAACGGCCTCATAGATCTATAAAACTGATCACATCAGTCAGAAAAATAAGGTGCTCTCCCCAATCTACTAAGGAAATCAAAAGTAGATCTTCTAGTACAAAGCTAAGTCCTAATCCCAAAGTTTTTTTTCACAGAGCAATTTTTTTCTTATCAATTCAGATGTTAACTTTCGTACCTTCTTTCTTTGAATTTGCTGTACTATGGGGATAATCGAACATTAATTCTATAGAATACTGAAACATGAAAAGAAACAAACGAGAAAAAAACCTATACTGCACAAGCTAGGATGAAAGTGCTGCACTGTCTAACAGCAGGTACGAAGTTCAACACTAGGATATGTGCGACAACAGTGAAGAGGAACCAAGGACAGCAAGTGCACTTGTCCATAAGATTGATATCAATTAAAGAAAGAAATATTCATCGGTATTTTTTTCTTTAATCAACCCAACGCAGATGACATGTTCTCACTTGGTCAGGAAAACTAGCCAATATTTGCCACCCAAAATTCCTGCTTTTAAATGCTCCTACATGTTTCAAATTTTAAAAAAGGCATTTGTCATTAATTCCTGTATTGCAATGGTTTCTACACCATACAACTTAACAATCCTGAAAGATCGCTATGCCGAACGTTTGGTTTAAGGTAAAATGGGGAAACCAAATGGATGAACTATCAAAAAGATACTCTTAAGACACAGACTCCAATGCATCCACAGAAAAAGAATGTGGTTTTCAATCTGTCTTTTTGTTATTTCACTGGAGTTAATGATCAATGCAATCATCAAAATTTTGGAATATGAAACATACGAGTTCATGTCAACTCAGCACCGTAAAGCAACAAAGAAGTGTTAGTCTTCGCACAGTTTAAACCATTAACCCCCAAACTAGTTAGCAAGTTCAAAACTTTCCAAGAATTCCACAAATTAGCCATTGATAATCCAAGTCGAAAAAACAACTGAGACAAACATTATTTGGTACTTTTAATCCAAATGATCGGAAATTAAAAATGAAAACAAAGATATGACACATTAACACTAGAAACAAAATTGTTAAGAGAATAAAAGGGAGCTAGGGTTTACCGATTGAGCGTTGTGCCAGGCGAGACCTCTGTAAACGTTGACGGAGAACGTGGCCGCGAGGTAGACGGTGGCAACACCGAGACCCGCCGTGAAAGCTTTGAAACCCCAATCTCCGGCTTTGCTTGCCAAACCCATCCCCCCCTCTCTCTCTCTCTCACTAACCCTTAAGTCCTTAACTGACAGAAGGAAAACACAGAAAATGTTTCGACCACATTGAAAATACTTTTTAAAATATACTTTTATATATTTGATGCACGGTTTTTTATATTTAGAGATTATTTAAAAAAACACACAGACAAATATTATCTTATTTATCAAATTTTGAATTGTTTGTAAATATCTTTTAATTTCCATCTATCGAAGGAAAAAAGTACATATAAATTGTTCCAATATTTAAATCAATAAATGATCATATAAATATATAGCTAAGGTTATCTTTTGAACTTGTTTACTAAATTGTTGATTATCTATTTTTTTAAGTTCGAGAGGTATTAGAATATTTGATTATGTCAAACTACTGGTAATCATGTGTTGGTAATCGACTAATTGAGTTGGTAGATTAAATTCAATTCGTTGTTTTGGAGCATTTTGCGCTAGTAATTAAAAAATTAAAGGACGAAAAGATAATTGTGCTCGAAAGTTATTACAAATTATTCAAGTTGTCATTTTTTATTATTGCTTTTTCTTCACCAAACAATATCCTAAACTTCTCTGATAAAAATAAAGATAGAGATAGAGGTAAGTTTGTTCTCTCCCTCCCCCTTCTCACCCGTTTTGTTTTTTGATTTTTTTTGGGTAGATTTGTTAACATTTATTTGGATTTTTAAAATACTAAGATATAATATTAAGTAAGCTCAGCCACGAGCAAAGGTAGGAAGGGTAACTACCTGAGGCTTACTATTATGAAGAATAAAATAGGACCCACTCTTAACCCTTGTAAAAAGTAAAACAAGACAAAATAAAGTCCAACTCACTTTTAACACTCATTAGTAGCAAAATGAACAAATCCTCTTAACTTTTGTTTACATATTTTTTTTTCATTTGATTTTTTGGAGTTGTTCTCTAAATCTTAATGTTAAGAATTAATTCAACCCATTAAATTCTTCAATTGTATCATAACGAGGGGCTTAAGGTAGTCTCTTTAATAATCAAAATATGTTTTTGAAAGTTTACTTATTTATATATTGTCAATTTAATAGGGCTCTTTTTTTTTTACTTTACTCTGGACTTAAAAATGTTAAGAACAATCCTGACACTAAGATATAATACTCATGTCCTTATAAATCTTTTTTTAATTCTTACCTTTATAAGTTATTTTACACATAAACAATTAATTTTACTAAGCATGTTTAAATAATCAACTGATATTATCCGCTTGTCAAATTAGCTATATTAATCTACTGTCAACTAACCGTGATAGAATCAACAAAAATACTAATGTAATATGCTGATAATCAAACAAAGCCTTTGTCTCCAAACTTCATGGAAAATATTGTTGTCTTTTCCTTGCTAGATTCATGGTTGTTTGGTAGCTCAAAGTATTTTTGTGTTCTAATCAGTTTGTTTGCAAGGTTTAAACTTAAGAATCCAAAGCAATTCACTTGCAATATTTTTCTTATAATTTTAAATAAGTATCCAACAAACTTCTCTTTATCGTAAAGTAAAGAAATTTGAGCCAAATGGTATAAAATTCTGGCAAAGATAATAAGTATAGATATAGATCATATAATACCAAAAAAACAATATTTTAACTTAGTAAACACAGTTCCTCTTGCTCGGTAATTACATACGTGGAGCACAACACAACAGCCTCTTCTCTAATTTCCAAGCAGCTACCGCCATTTCTTCTCAGACAATGATATAAGCTGCTAAATTGAAAAAGGGAAAGATCAGAGAACCATTAACAATCATCAATCTAAAGAATGTATGAAGCGAGGATGGTCCCTCAACACGTAATGCTTCAGGCAATGAGTAGCAGATATACACTGTGTAATTACTTACTCTAACCAAGGCTAGTTCACTCTTACTGTCATTGGTTTCTTTTCTCTCAGAAACAAATTTGATAACTTTTTTTTAGGCTAAGTTTACACCTGAACTTTGTCTCCTATACGTCATAATTTCTGTTTCTATTTATTTTCTGCAAGTGAAGGATTAAGTTCTTAAAAGCTAAAGCAATCTACTGGACTCCATGAACTTCAGATACTAAAAGGCAAGAACATGTAGTGTGTTAGCATGACCAACGATCAGCATTGCATACCCTAACCTAGAACTGGGTTTGAGACTGGCATTCATGTTTCATTCCATATAATTATATCCACAATAAGTGTTAGCATAGACCCACATATGAAAGCTCATACATGTTAAGATCCAGGCGCACATGCAAGTAATCATGTAAGGCCTCCACATCTGTGATTTCAAGTTCTAGGTCTACCAAGTTGAAAGAGCATTCTGTTTGCTGTTAGATTTCTATCTCTAGGATCTAGGAACTTCAAATTTCGTCTGAAGTTCAACTTTATTCTTTCAAATTCAAGAGAACAACTAAGATAGAAGGCAGTGAAAATTCGAGGCCTTTTTGAGTATAATAAAAATCTCCCATAAATAGTAAGTGATTGGGGTAAGAGTAACTGTCTCGAACTGTTGAAAATATAAAGATGTTTGGGATATTTGACAGCCATCTTACATGAAATAGTACGTGACCCTGAAGCATTGTCCCTATTTTAGAGTGCTGAACTGAAAACTACTCTTTAACTCTTCATCCGCATATTGGTCTAATTAGGCAAAAACAGTGCTTCTGCTCGGAAGTCGAGCTAGAAGTTGAATAGTTTTGGAGAAAACAATCACTAAAAAATATGAAATAAGCATGCAAAAAAAAGGCAAAAATTGCAGTGACAGTACAAATACAATTATTAACCAACCTGACGAGCAACTTGTGCCACTCTACGACTGTCTCTGGGTGATTCAGTTAACAAGCTAGGTTTTTGTGACTCCAAAATATCACTTAGTTTCTCATCCATTTCTCTCGTGAAAGTGCTAAGGTCAAGAGAGGATCCACCTTCAGGGCTGCTTGGAGTCTCCTTCTTTCGTTTCCTTTGGAATGTGTACTTGAGAAACTTATTATCCATTCGTTGACTACTCAGTGCTTCACTTGCATCTGCTTTTTTCAGATCTGAGTTTACTAGCAAGACACCATCTGCCTCTATGGCAGTTTTACTTCCTGGACATTCTGAAATCTCTTTGCATCCAACTTCCTTTTCAGTCAAAGCAAGTTCACCCATCAACAAATTATTGTTGTTTACTCTCTCTTGGTTTGTGCAATCCCTAAGAAAATCTGAATTGCTTTTTTCTACTTCCAAAGGTCCTGACTGCACAATCAGTTCATTAGTATTTGAAGAGAAAACGTGCGGTAGAAGTGTTTCTGGATCTTTCTGAGCATCTTCAGCAGATGTAACATTGTCACCATGATAAGTAAATTCCTTTAGAAATTGAGCTTTGCGCCTTTTACATCTTATTGCTCTTTTTCTTTTTCTGTGAAACGACGTAACAGCATGAACTTGGAAGCAGTCAACATCTGCTCGCACTGCCTTGCTTTCATCTGGGCATGTATAAACACCAAACATGTTATTGTTCATGCTAGTAAGTTTCTTGCATTTTTGCCCATTCTCTTCAGCTTCTTCTTCGTATATTTGATTTCTTGGACCAACAGCTTCTCCAGAAAGAGAACCATTTCCACCTAACAGGTTCCTTTCCAATGCACGTATTCTTTGAGTGCATCCGTTCCTGTAAAGTTCAGGCTCTTTGCTCTTCATCACGATTGAAGCAAGGTCAGGGTTGAAAACATAGTTATTGTCTTTGTAAAAACTATCATCACTGCAGCACATTGTACCATCACATGCTCCATCCGGAGCATATGGTGTAGCAGGCAGAGAAAAGCATAATCTTTTCTCTTCCATTTCAGTTTCAAGAGTATCAGAATCGGCTGGAGTTTGTTTACCCAAAGGCTGCTTCTGGCGTTTTGTCATCCTCTCCACTTCGTCCTGTAACTGTCTCAACTCTGCTCTAAGGTCTTTTACTATATCTTCCGCTTCCCCAAGTTGTGCTTCTAGTTCTTCAATCTTTCTCTGTTGACTCAATGCTGTCATTTCTGCTTCATTAACCTAGATACATGATGTGCTGGTCAAGCCAAAGCTTATAAGAAGGGTAAGTAGCCTAATCAAAGCAGTAACTATAGCAAAGTGCACAGTAGATTGGAAGAACATAGGACTAGATTTCAACCTACCTAAGTGTGTTAGACACTCCACTCAGCTTAATAGGAGTTAATCTGTGCCTGTGGGTGCCATGGTTGATAGAAGTATGCAACACAAGTGATAACATAAAACAGCAAATGGAAGAAAAAAAAAAGAGCCATGGAAAAATCTCTTATTCTCCTTGAAGCAACAACCTTTCAAGTATATACTGGAATTCTTTTTGCTAGTGCAGAATAAATAACCGCTGACTGAAGTTTGATGCTTCAGCAATGACAACTACAGAACAGTATGGCAACTGCTTAAAAATATATTAGGTGACTGACTTTGTTGATGAGATCATGTCTAGATTTCAAAACAATGTTCAAAATCTATGAGAACTTACTTTCTTTGGCAAGCAAAGTTCAAAAGTTCAGCTCCTATTGCAATAAACAAACTTCATTATTCCATAATTGTACAAGTATGGTTTTGAACCTTAGACCAACCTTCACTCTAGCACATCTAATCCACTGCACAGGGCACAACCAACAAAAAGAAGAAGTGGGTCTAATCAATAGCTCAATTGTTTTCGAAATCACTGCTGCTTAACATTACAACCCAATCTTCCTAAACAGAAGTGAGTTCGGGTTGAAATGACTTTCCTTTAACCGTAATCAATTAGTACAGCTCAGGAACTTAAATTACATGCCATCATGAGTACATTTAACTGTCACTAACTTATTCTGGATATCATAGCACGCTTTTCAGATTGCAGATCAAGCGAGTACTTACTAACGGAGAAAACACGTCTCCAATGCATATAAATCTTTCTCTGCTTAGAACTCATTATCAAGTTTTTAATTCAGACAGATGTAATATTACATCACTATGCATCATGTGAACTTGAAGACAGACAAAGAATCAATTTACGACCAGCAACATCTGTCCAACTACCAGATATCATGGTAAGTGGTTTTTAAGGAAGATGGTGAATAAAGCTAATAGTAGTTCAAAAGCAATTTAAGGAAACATTTGCACTTAAACTCAGGCCAATGAGTCAGCTTCCACAATAGTAACAAAGACCACGAGACAAAGAATAGATTAATCCAATACAACCAAACTATTCTTTAAGAGATATCTTCGTTGGCCAGGACATACCTGCAGATATTTTTGTCCAATCAGAAAATAGTGAGCCAAGCAGAATAAGACCGCTAAAATCAGTGCAAAAGAAAAGGGCCAGGGAGTTATAAATATGATTCAAGAAATTGAAGAGAAAGTTAACATATCAAGCTTTGATCGGCAATGGGAAAAACGCTACTCACTTCAACAGGAACTGAAAACCGAAACAACCAGGTGAAATCCTTGAAGGATAAAAAGAATCACTTCACCAAAGAACGAGATGAAACAAAACACCCACAAGAAAAATCCTAGCACCAAACACGTTAACATAACAAAAAAAACCACACTTTAAAACAAACTGAATCCGAAGCAAACAAAAAACCACTCCCATTATTCACACGCACACAAATGGAGAGAGAGAGAGAGAGAGCAACAGGTCAATGAAGAGCCGTTATACCTTAGAATCTAACATCTGTTTAAGCCTAAGAAGCATATGAAGCGCATCGTCTTTTGCAGCGAAAAGCTCGCGCTGATACCGCTGCGCTTTCCGCTCGGACATCATTATTCTCGCCGCCGCCTCCTTCGCCGTGTTCAGGATAATATCGGCGTACGCCTTCTTCAACGCCGTCAATTTCTGTTCCCACCAAAACAAAGACACCAAATCAAACTAAGAGAATATACAGAACGACAGCCGATGGAAACAGAAACGCAAAGAAAAATTGGGAATCAACACTCATTTCAGTAAGGACCACCGCAATTTCTACTTCGCCGTCGATAGGAGAGAGAAGCGGGAGTGGTTGCGGTGGCGATGAGATCAAAAGTCAGGGCTAGGGAGGTAATTTTACCTCGGAATCGGCCATTGGGGCCGATAACGCAGAGAAGATGTTAGTTAGTTGCTGCTTAGGACCAACCAAAGTTGTTAAGTAGACACTGCGAGGCTGTTTTCCCTTTTCTTTTCTTATTATGTATTTGTTTTTTCGTTTCTCTCCCTCTTCGCACCTGTCTGTCTGTTAGGAACTGAAAAACTCCCCCTCCAGCTATTACAAGACTGCCCTCCGCAGTTCCTCTTAATTACAACGACCGCCACGTCAACGCGACAAACACCCGTTCGGTTGCTTTTTTTTGGTTTTTTGTTTTTATACAAAGGAGAAACACACAAACTAACTATCTCAGAGCTCGGCGATACAAGATGCCTTGCTGATCCCGGAGAAGGAGTTGCACAACAGAAAAGGGGGGTTCCCGTTCGGTTGTTTTCACTCTCCCTATGGTCGCGCGCCAAGAACAGATTCAGGGACCCACAAAGCTCACTTTGGTGATGACGTGGATGCGTTTACGGGGATCGGAGGTCGGGGAAACCCTAGCATGTAGTGGCTCGACGAGCAGTGGCGCTTTGGGAAGCGAGGTCAGGAGGCAGTTTGTGCGATGGCGGTTGCGGTGGACGACGGAAAGAGGGCGGTGGCTGCTCTATTCAAGTGTCGGACACTGAGTAGTACCCAAGTGTGGAAATGGAAACCGAACCAATGGCATCAGTAAACTCCGTTTATATTTATAACGCTGTTATAATCCTGACCTACCTCTCCCAAGTCAAAATTCAGTTGACTTCAACTATCTATTATTCATCTTAGTATATACATATAAATCGAATTTAAATAAATGCGAGTAAATTAAGGAAAAACATCGTTACCGCCAAAAATCAGTCGGGTCAAGTTGATAACGACCGGGTCGGGCCCGACCTTTCTCCTCATATCCACAGAAGACACACGTGGCCTTCCTGGAGCCATTCTGCAGTACTCTTCTCCCACTGTCTTCCTTCAAAGTTCAAACCATTCTTCTCTGCAAACTTCCGATCTCAAATTTCCCTGGAAAATCCAGTTTCTATTGCAGCTCATGTTATCGAAATCACCAAAATGACCTTATCGCTGTCTCTCATCCCTCATCCCACATTTATCTCCACACCGGTACTCAAGTCCAAACATGGTCGTCACTGCCTCTCATCGCCCAACTTCCTCGTTCACCGACGGCTCATCTCCGTTTCTCTAGAAGGGCGGACCTACCTTGGAGCGGGAAAAGCCCGGGCCAAGCCCAAAGAGCTCGTCCTGGGCAACCCGACTCTGGTCGTCGAGAAAGGTAAGTACAGCTACGACGTGGAAACCCTAATCAACAAGTTGAGTAGCCTCCCGCCACGTGGAAGCATCGCGCGTTGCCTGGACATCTTCAAGAACAGGCTCTCGCTAAACGACTTCGCTTTGGTGTTCAAGGAGTTCGCTCAACGTGGTGATTGGCAGAGGTCTCTCAGGCTCTTCAAGTACATGCAGCGACAGATATGGTGCAAACCCAACGAACATATTTACACAATAATGATTAGTTTGTTAGGCCGCGAAGGCCTTCTCGAGAAGTGCTCCGAGATATTCGACGAAATGCCCACACATGGCGTTCCTCGAAGCGTCTTCTCTTACACTGCTCTCATCAACTCGTATGGTCGTCACGGTCACTACCAGGTTTCTCTGGAGCTTCTAGAGAGAATGAAGAAAGAGAAGGTGTTACCGAGTATATTGACTTATAATACCGTGATAAATTCATGTGCCAGAGGTGGGTTAGATTGGGAGGGTTTGTTGGGCTTATTCGCGGAAATGAGGCATGAAGGAATTCAACCTGATATAGTAACTTATAACACACTGCTTAGTGCTTGTGCTGCGAGGGGATTAGGGGATGAGTCTGAGATGGTTTTTAGGACTATGAATGAAGGTGGGATATTGCCTGATATTAACACTTATAGTTCTCTTGTTGAGACTTTCGGGAAATTGAATAGGTTAGAGAAAGTCAGTGGGTTACTTAAGGAAATGGAATCGAGTGGAAATTTACCTGAGATTTCTTCGTACAATGTGTTATTAGAGGCATATGCGAGAATGGGGAATATAAAGGATGCAGTGGGAGTGTTTAGACAGATGCAGGCAGCTGGGTGTGTGCCAAATGCATCCACGTATAGTATGCTGTTGAATTTGTATGGGAGACATGGGAGGTATGATGATGTTCGGGAACTTTTTTTGGAGATGAAAGTGAGTAACACGGAGCCAGATGCTGCTACCTATAATATTCTTATCCAAGTATTTGGTGAAGGTGGGTACTTTAAGGAGGTGGTGACCTTATTTCATGATATGGTTGAGGAGAATGTCGAGCCAAATATGGGAACTTATGAGGGGTTGATCTTCTCTTGTGGGAAAGGAGGCCTGCACGAAGATGCTAGGAAGATTTTACTTCATATGAGTGAGAATGAGATAGTTCCTAGTTCAAAGGCATACACAGGCGTTATTGAAGCCTATGGACAAGCTGCATTGTATGAGGAGGCTCTTGTTATGTTGAATACCATGAATGAAATGGGAAGCATGCCTACAGTTGAGACTTACAATTCACTGATTTACATGTTTGCCAGAGGTGGGTTGTACCTGGAATTTGAAGCAATATTGACAATGATGAGCGAGTCTGGGATAACAAGAGACAGAGACTCCTTCAATGGTATGATTGAAGGTTATAGACAAGTGGGCAAGTTTGAAGAAGCTATTAAGGCTTATGTTGAAATGGAGAAGGCAAGATTGAGTCCTGATGAGCGTACTCTTGAAGCTGTTTTAAGTGTCTACTGTATTGCAGGTCTTGTTGAGGAAAGTGAGGAGCAGTTCCAGGAAATTAGAGCCTTGGGAATATTGCCAAGTGTCATGTGCTACTGTATGATGCTGGCTGTGTATGCAAAAAGTAACAGGTCTGTGCTGATTGGATTTTGTGTTGATCATAATGAACTTTTCTTTTTCACGATTATCCCTATGTTTACGTGATAAGCAGTTAAATAGATCTACTAGATAACATTGTCTGTCCTTTATGAGCTCTTTGTGATGCAAACTGATGAAGCAACTTGCTATTATTTAGTAGTCAGTGTGTTTCACTAATCTGCTTCTGATATTCAATTTTCATTTAGTTAGGACTTAATTTAAGTGCATCAACTTCTTTACAATATGTTCTTCTCTACTGTTGCTTAATATATTTGTGATGTATACTTTCAAGAATATGATTCAAATCATTGGTGTTCTAAGTTGTATGACATCAAGTAGATCTTTAAAATTGTTTTCTAATATCACGGTGATTGGGATTCTGCTCTATCTTTAGGTTTTCAGTTTTGCCTCACTTGGGGCTTTTTTGTCAAAATCTAGGTTTCCATGTTTGTTATGCCTGTCCTAACTGATATAGGACAAACCTATGGATAGAATCTGCAGGAGAATTAGGGAAGAAAAACTAGAATTCCAGAGTAGGGAGAAAAGGAAGAAAAGAATAAAAGATAAGAGAGAAGAATTGAGTAATTTTCTTTCTATGACATTGGCCATTGGGTTTCCATCCAGTTTAAATTGAACATATCAGAGCAATGGTCTTTTGGTCATCAGTGATCTGGTAATGCTGCGTTTTCATGTGAAAGCAGGACCTGATGTAGTTCCTAGGTACTTCTGAAAGCCAGGTAGTGCACTCAACATAAGATGACACTGTATTAGTTCAGCGTGGGAGAAACTCAATTTCATGAAAAATAACCATCAGTTTACTTGGCATTGAGGTGGGCTGTTGATGTCAAAAGGATATTAAATGTTGCTCCCCGCATAGCCCCGGGCTTGGGTCACTACACAGAGGCCATGGAAGTTGGGTCATGTGAGTGATGGTCTTGTGTTCCACATAAGCATGGAAAAGAATCATTGTCGCATGCGTAATTTCGTAAAAGCATAACTTTTGTTACTTGAGGGCAGATCTATAGGTGTTCTAAGAATTCGAGATTAATTGTTTGCTTTATTCACTAAACTATTTGGCCTAGAAAATCAATTGAATAATAACCTCTGACATAATTACCCCATAATTGGTTGTAAGATTATTTGTTGCGACGGTTGTTGCCTTTTTAGAATCATTTTCTTTTGTCTCTGTGTCTAGTAAAGAGACATACTGTGAACTACAAATATTATTAAACTTCTACCAAATATCTATCGATTGAGAATACTTCTAAATTTCCTAATTGTCCTTTATTAGTTTTTTTCAAGAGACCTAGTGACTATAAGTTTTTAAATATCCTGATTCTCCTCCCTTAGTCATACTTAACTCTAATTGTTAATACTATTAAACTTCTATTTTGTCTGTCATAGATATCATATCAATTAATTTAGGATAACTAGGAGATATTACTATTAAGTGACCGTTTCATCCTAATAGCTTAAGCTGTTGTGTGAGGCCAACTTAATTGATTTTATATATTCACTAACACACCCCCTCAAGTGAAAGCCTTTTAGGCTTGAAACTTGCACAGGCTTACTCTACCTTGTGCTGAATAATAGTTGAGTGGTAGGATTTGATCTCACAAGTACTTGATCACAAAGGTTCTGATACCATGTTAAATGATCGTTTCACCCCAATAGCTTAAGCTGTTGTGTGAGGCCAACTTAATTGATTTTATATATTCACTAACAATTACTAAGAGCCATCTTAATAGAAATAAAGTTCCATGAATCTAAACGTCTTTATCTATGCTTTTTTTCCATCTCCTACGGCTTAATTATTAGTCTATGCAATGCATGATAGTAAAACTAAGCATAAGCATGTTAGATGTTTATTTGACTTCTACAAATATTTAGATTATTTTGTGCTTTGTTTCACTAAGATGGGCGCTTTTTGGTGGCTGTTGCCTAAGGCTATCCCCCCGGAAACTAAACAATATCTAATTTATGAATACGGGGTTATGGGAGAAGCATAATTTTCAAGTGTAAAATCATAGTTAGAAGCCTAGATCTTCATGATGTTGGGTTATTTTAGTGCTTACCTAAGTGTTGGAATTATAGGCTTTCTTTCAGAATGCTTGATGATCAGGTACTTCTTGATGCTTTCATAAAACAGCTGTTTCAAACTGAAACAAATCAACCATATGTCGGCTTGTTGAAGTGATGCATTGTTAATCTATGGTCTAATATCATTTAGTATTTTACTCGACAACTTAGTATTCATCCACAATTTGACTTTGTTTCAGGTTGAATGAAGCCTACGAGATACTCAACGAGATGCTCACTAATAGTACATCGAATATTCATCAAGTGATTGGCCAAATGATCAAGGGAGATTTTGATGATGAATCAAACTGGCAAATGGTTGAGTATGTATTTGACAAACTTAACTCTGAAGGTTGTGGATTGGGGGTCAGGTTTTATAACACACTTCTGGAAGCTCTCTGGTGGCTGGGTCAAAAAGAACGAGCTGCAAGAATTCTCAATGAAGCATCAAAAAGGGGGCTTTTTCCTGAACTTTTTCGTAAAAGCAAACTAGTGTGGTCTGTGGACGTGCATAGGTAACAGAGAATTACTTTTTGAATTCTTTCTAGTTACAATGATGTCTTGAATGTTTGATGTTGGAGAATCTTGCAGGATGTGGGAAGGCAGTGCCTATACAGCACTGTCTGTTTGGCTCAACGATATGCATGAGATGTTCTTGAATGGCAAGGATCTTCCTCAACTGGCAACTGTTGTTGTAGTGTAAGTCCACTCATGCTTTATTTCATTGGAGAAATATATGTTGAAGGACTTGTGGGAGCTTTCCATGTCATTTTGCTGTGTCTGTAGCCATTTCAGCTATTTGACTGCTTATATTGACTGATTTCTTTTATACTGTATGGTTTCATATGATTGCTCAAACCAAGCTCCCCCCATCATTTTTCTTGTTGCTCAATGCAGGGCTAGCTTGGCTTTTGTTGTTGTTACTGTCAAGCATCTTTGTCAAATATCCCAAATTTGTTGCATTTCTCTTGTTCCATCTGTCTGCCTATCATATGGATGTTTAATTGTAACATAATCATGTATAAATTAAGCTGCGTTAATCAAGCACAAGTTGCATTTTATTTCCTATTGTGTGAGTTTCTGTTGAATTGTGGCGCTAGTGTTCTTTTGGTTAGACTTTCTGAAAACTTGCCGAGAGTCTTATGTCTACAGCTGCTTCAGATATAATAATAAATCTTCCTTCCTGGTCAATTCTGTGTTCTCTTTTGTTTGTAATTATCTATTTCAAAGGCTTGTCAGCTTGAGGGTTACTTTATAGATATTACTATGTTGACTTATCTTTAGGTTACCTAAATAATAGAAATAAGTGCTTACTCACATTATTTCCAAACCTTCTGGTTTCAAGTTCATAAAAATTGTTGAAGTTGGATGGAGCATGACATTTGTAGTTGACGTGTGCTATGTGACAATGGTTAATTTTACATGAAGTTCAAGTAAATCAAGGTCCCTTTCTGGAGATTTCAATTGTTCTTTGATAGGTTGTAACAGTAGCATTCAAATTGGATTTATTGTTTGATCTTAATTGATTGGTAAAAGGAGTTATTCTATGCTTGTCTAGCTATAGATGTAGAGCTCATAGTGAATAGCGAAAGCACTTGAACTCAAAGCTGAGATATGGCTTTTCACATATCGTATCATAGTGAATAGCAAAAGCACTTGGACTCAAACTGAGTTATGGCTTTTCACATATCGTATTCTGTAACTTTGTTGGCACTTTGTACTGTAGTTGATTCTCTGACTAATGTTGCATATTTTGTTTCATTCCTAGGAGGGGGAAGCTGGAGAAAAGTTCAACCCAAGACATTCCCCTTGTGAAGGCTGTGTACTCATTCCTTCAAGAAAATGTATCGCCATTGTTTTCTTTCCCAGGGTGGAATAAAGGGCGCATTACCTGCCAAAGATCCCAGCTCAAGCGGATTGTGTCAGGATCAGAATCAGTTTCAGATGGGATCCAAAAGAATACAATTATTTCTTTAAGTAACTCCCAAATATCTTAACCTGGAATGAGAACATCAATTGGTGATGCTAAGAGTACACACCAAAATGATGCCAATTTTGAAGCAAGAACAGGAAATAGATCACAGCTGATCCCAAGCACGGTCTAAGTTGATACTAGAAGTTGATTAATGAAATTCTTGAGCTTGTAAAGTCTTACACCTCCCTATTCTTAATAAGAGAGGTGTATGCTTGTTATCTTTTGCTGTACCTTTCAATGTCTCTCCCAAATGGGACAATGGACGACGTGGTATTGGGAAAGGGGTATTAGCTCGCCTTGGTGCAAGAATAAACCAAAGGATGTGATACAACGCCTGGTAAGTTGTCATTTGCTGCTTCTGTTGTGGTTTGATTTGAAATTCCTTCATCACAGGCTCTTCAGAAAATGAGAATTTGTAACTATAGATCCGTTTTTCTCCACTTGTACATGAATTTCTTCCCACCACAATGCTCTTGATTGCATGCTATTTCTTGCCAACTTTCAAGTAGACTGACTAATGATCCCAGTTTTATCTTTACGCGTTAGATTGTAAGCTTAAATGTGCATCATTTGATTAAGATTCTACTGACTTACAAACTTTCTTGAAGTGGAAGAGGCAAACAGAGACGAGGGACTGCAATGGGCTGTCGCGGGTCAGTATAACTTCAACCTTATTAATGTGTCTTCTCGTTAGTGGATTATTGACTATTCATCACTTTTAACGTGAACCAAGTGATTTACATTACATATACAAAAACCATTGGTGTTGTAGTATTTCAGTTAATTGAATTCTGGCAGAAGCATTATTTAACTTGACTTGGGAGGGGGATTCCACTGGTAGGTTCCCTCCACCCCAGACCCCAGAAGGAAAAGGAAAAACAAAGCAATCTTGACATCCACACGTTCCACAATATTTTCAACTGAAAGCTTTATAAACCTGATCTCAAGATAACCTTAATAAGAACTTTTATATGTTTGCATATGATATTCAATTTATTGTTTTAAAGTTTTTCAAAAGATAAGAATCCTTGTGAAGTCTCATCACAAAATTGTTCCCGAGATATTTAACTTAAGCATCTTTTTATATATGTATATTCATTTTTAGTTAAAATATTTTCAATGTAGATAAAAGGAAGTACATTCCAAAACACAGGGGTTGGAGTTGGATTCCTATAGAAAAGGACCAAAGGTAGGAGCTTAGGCATGGGCTGGAGGAAGTCACGACTCACTCACTAGATAGCTATTTACTTTACAGTTTTTATATATTCTTTTTTATGCAATTTAATGTCTTTTCCTTTCATGTTTCGTACGAGGACAAAAGTGTTCTGTCCGTAAGCTCTTGGATCTATCATAACTATTGAGGTGTAGTAACTTTATTCTCCTTTTGCACCAAACCTAGTATTGCGTGACCAATGTAGAGCATAATCCGTTTCCTTTGCCACCAGGAATTCCCTTTTGTGACAATGATTCAGGTTTGATTCATCCCAATGCCAAAAAGAACTTTCAATACGAATGTTGGAAGTGATGAATTTGAACCCTCTAGATCCTAAGAGCAGAGCAGCTAACTAAAAGGCAAAAACAAAATTTCTTAAATTAAGATGTAAAAGTATCGATGAATAACTGATGGAGACAAAAACAAGTTACCCTAAATTAAGATATAATGTTATTGTTGAATAATTTGTGGAGATTTGATTATTTTGGCCTTAATTTAGTTATGGGTCAAAGATCTTGAAGATACGAGTAGGAGTGAAAGGTATGATTATTCAACCCTTTTATGTTTTGTTTTGTTAATGAAAGAAAGGTCAAGTTTGTTGACAAACTTCTTACATTTTGTTTTTCCAATTTGGCAGGAAGATATATAGACATCAATTGACTTATTTTGGTATTTACGTTGCAATCAAAAGGACTTCAAACTTCTTACATTTTGTTTTTCCAATTTGGCAGGAAGGTATATAGACATCAATTGACTTGTTCTGGTATTTACGTTGTAATCAAAAGGACTTCATTTTATAAAACCCCAAAAAACATGACCTATCTAAATGATGATGGCTAGAAAAAAACATGAATTACCTAAATTGATTATTATTATTGACAAGTCCCAATTGATTATTATTATTGACAAGTCCCAAAACACATGACCTATCTAGATGATGATGGCCAGAAAAAAACATGAATTACCTAAATTGATTATTATGATTGACAAGTCCCCAGTGATATGTCCGCATCTTTTATCTCTTATTTTGTTATATTAAATCTCAGACATTCATTTATTCGTTTACTTTGAAATTTAATGATAGTAAGGGAGAAAGGATCCGTCACCTAGGGTTGCAAAGTCAAAATAGGTGGGGAGATAGGTTAATAACGAAACCTTATCTTTGCTCTATCCTTCCAAGACACCGCTTCCCCCACCATTGAAGGGACATCAATAAAATTATCTTCTCCTTTTTCTTAATGGATGGACTATAAAAAAAGAATATATAAATTTTCCTGTGATTGATTCCTTTTGAAAACAGTTATTATCATTTTTATTGTCTTATTCGCATGTACGATGAAATGCCAAAGTTTATATTTTGCGTTCAAAACCATTTATTCAACAAGAAAAGTTCGTCAAGGTGGCATATTTCTTAACATATTAGGTTTCCCAAGTGAAAAAGGGCTATCTTTGTTTTATGATAAATTATATATTGGTTTAATTAATTGGTAAAGAACTATGCGCAAGGCTCTTTATTTTAAAAAGGTGGAAGGAAAGTCATCAATTATATGTACCATTCTTTTTGTATTTTAAAAAGATACTATTTTTGTGACTCAGAACCGAAACGACAACTTTTTAGTTATAAAAAAATAATTATATTAGAAATTTTCAAAATAAATTAAAAAAGATATTAAGGTCCTGTTTGGTTGGCGGGAAAGTAAAGTGAATTTAAAATATGATTCTTTGAAAAATAAATTTATAGGAAAGTAAAGATATTCACATGTTTGGATACTTATAAAAATTCTAATAGAAAAATTGGGTAGATTCTTATTATAGTATTTGGTATGTAACAGTATTTTATAGAATTTAACTTAATTTTGACTTGTGTTTCTAATTATATCCCTACAAAAAGAATAAAAATTGAAATTGTTAAATAAGGAAAAATATAAACTTGAAGATTGTCGATTGAAACTTCTGAGAAAAAATATTCAAAATCTAAATACCGACCGATATCGAAAAATTTAAAAAATATGGGAAAATTTTTGAAAAATTTTCAAAAATTTTAAAATTTCCCTCCCTCCCTCTTATCTCTCCTTTTCCCATTTATTCAAAATTTTTTAATTAGTTATTTTATTTATTTCAACTTTTATAATTATTGTGAATTTTTAATTTTTGTTTTAAAATA
>JANZLC010000007.1:19766352-19795189 GCA_026413385.1 Erythroxylum gracilipes | reverse complement strand
ATGATAAACAAGTTAATCAAGGGCATAAAGGTCTCAAAAAATTCTTTTGTCCAATATAAGTTTCAATTCCCTCCTTTGATAAATTAGGAAACCAAACAGGGGAAAGGAAATTTCATTTCTCTTCCATTCTTTTCCTTTCTTTTCCCCTCAATATTTCATTTCCTTTCCCTTGTGCAAATAAGGATCCAAACAAGGGCTAAGGAAAATGAGAAAGGAGAAATGACTTTTGCCTAGGGCTAGTTGTTAAAATTATTATTTCGATTTAATCCTTAAAGTTATTAAATTTGATATTTTATGTACCGGCCAATATCGACCAATACTGATCAAATTAGTCAGTACCAACTAGTTTACATTCTGAAACTAAAACATTCAATTAGAGTTCTTATCGAAAGAATGCTTAGATGGTTCTTTATTATGGTTACAAAGGAAAAAGCATACAACCTAATAAGCTCAGTGTAAAGGTTTGATTAGTATTGCATGATCATTTAGCCAATTGCATGATCAATTGTCTATAGAATTTTAATATGATTTAGCCTCGTCTACCTTCGTTTTGGTCCTACATAGAATGGGTAGTTTCTTGGGCCTTGCTCCTCAAGCTGAAACACTTGAAATGGAATAAAATGAAGGAAAGTATGCCAAGTAAAATGTCTTTTTTCTGATTAGGTCCTGACTTTGGATTTGCCTAAAGGCCAACTTTTCTAAGCAAAACGACCCGTTTGAACTTGGGCCTAGCCCATGAACGGTCCATTAATAACACAGGAGTCAGCCCTATCAAGAACACATTGATAACATGCAAAATCACACGAGGATCCAATGAATTTAACCACAAAATCTATATGTAAACTTTTCTTTACTATTAGTAAGCCTTTCTGTTCTTACAAAAACTGTGGTTCATAATCTTTAATTCTTTTGTTTACTTTTCTGCTACAGAGATTATAATTTGTAACAGATTGGCTCTGTCATCATCAAATTATAATATTTTGTATTTATCTTATGCTTTATATTTTTGCATACTAATAAATTCTAACAATTTAACTTTGTTATATTTATTTTACTAACAATCTCCAACATCTAACATTTTTATATACTCTTTTTTTTATTATTTTTATTTTTATTTTATGCTTTAATTATTGTTTTATTTATATTATTTTAATATTTTATTCATATCAAAATTTGTTATGCTTTCAAGATATTTATTAAAATGATAAATAAATAGATTAAATAGAGAATATATTAGGTTAGGAGAACAATAACTACAATTAAGAAATTAATAATATAATATGTAGGGTTATTAAAAAATAATTTAAATTATACATAGACAATTAGAAAATGTTTCAACGCCCGAACTCTTCAAAATTGTTTTTTTTTCCCTTCACTTATCACCATTTTTTCGTTGATATTATAATTTTGCTTTCCAGAAATAATAATTACTAATTAAAAATGTTTTTACGTTTAAGATATTTAACTTTTTTTTTCATTTACAAATCTTACTCAGTATTTTTCATTATTTCGACTCCATCTTTTGCATGACAAATTACGGCGGATATAAGTCGGTACATAATAACACTAATGATGAATACTCGATGCACATTAAAAAATTTTGGGAGTTCCTTCGGGACTTTCAGACATTAATACTAATCGTGTAAGGTTCCCATAATTTCACATCACCCCGTCAGATTTGTCATTGAACCAAACCCGTAAACCATGTAAGCACAAAAAAGTTGATAAATGACAATGCCTAGCATCTTTTGTTTTTGGGTATACCAAAAGCATGAAAGCCCCAAAAGCTGAACTTTCGGCACAAAGATGTCACTTTCGAACAGCTTACAATGGCATATGTATGACATGAAGTTGTACGAGATTAGTAAGTAAAACCGCAACAAATTACCTCACTATATTAAGAAAAGAATCCAAATACATGAAATACAACTGTAGGCCCTCACCATTCGACACTAGAACTACACCTTTATGCCAAAAAATTTGACCCGACAAATGGAGCCATTGTGGTTTAAAACCACCCTTGCATTTCAACTCTCATCAAAGGAGATGGATATACCAGCTCTTTTCTCCCAACCAAATCTGAAGGGGCAATGGTTCTCCTCAAAAAATTGGAGAATCATAATCATGGATAATACAAAATGATGAATGAAAGCCACCTCTTAAATACAAATGCAAGCAACTCATCCGACGACTGATCAACAAAGCCTTGAAAGGATGCCTTCTGTGCTACTCTCTGCTATGATACAACAGCCAATTTGAGGTCGTGTGGTCGTAAAGCTTCTTGAACAATTTCCTGAACTGTTCGGTTACGTCGACAAACATCAGAAAATTCATCAATCGAAGTCATTAGGGCATTGATATCGACACCAGATGCTGCCTCAGATAATGCTTGAATAAATCTTGTGCGCTCCACTTCTGTGACAGCTGTTGATGGGATTAATGAAACACTCTCCCTAGCCCACTCCAATGCATGTGCTCCAAATGCTCGAGTTAATGCTAGTAAGGCATACGTCACCTGAACGAGAGAAAGCAGTCCCAGTTAAAATTGTTTCAAACTCTTCACCCCTACAATTTTAATTTATAGGAAGGATTGCGGGCCTCTTAATATATGCAGATTAAGAGGTGGAGTACCGATTCTACTCGAGAACTTGGTAATGCTCCTGTTAACGAGGCAACTAAAATTCTGGCAATGGTGGAACCCCGGGGAACAATAACACTGTTCCTGACCGATAAGTATTGCTCCCCCATGCTAGACTTGGCCAGATCAAAGACATCGGTCAAGAAGGACAATATGGAACTAGAAGCTTCTCTGCACAAAGTAAAAGTCAAAGTAAACCACTTGTCAGATGACATTTGGATAGCATGAGTTTACGCCATGTATAAGGTATGTTATTCATGCTCAAATGTGGTTTTAATCTCACACAAAACAATAAGGTATAAATATATGACAAGTAAAGAGTTGACTGAAATGATAACGTATATATTGATGTCCATACTGTCAACAATACATTAAAATTGGTAATTTACAAGAAATCTAAGTATTTATCCAGTCTCCATTCCATCACCTATTATCCAATTTTTAGATGTTTGCTATAAAAATTGAGTTTGAATTGCCATTGTACATGTAAAACATGATGAAACTCGATTCAAATCCACCCCAAATGTCACTTTAAGTCCAAACCTTATTAAGGCTTATTATGCTTTTACTTTTGGGCAACGAGAGATATTAGAACACTTTAACACACCCTTCATGCTCAAGAATAAACATCTAGGAGTTAAAGCTTGTAAAAATGGACATTTAAAGGTGGCCTAGCATCTACGGCTGACTGTGCCTAACTCTATCTGAAAGGCACCTAAAGGAGGGGAATTCCCTGAACCTTACGACATATGTTATGCTCTTACTCCTAAGTCATGTGGGACACTAATAAACTTCAACAAGACAAAATAAGGCTGATCATACATGGCTCATGTCTTTGTTATCTAACAACTCCATGCCATAACATACCCTACCTTACCCATATATTTCGGAAGATAAAACTATTCAATAATTCAGTAAGTCCTAAAGCTTATCATATTTTTAGAAATAAGTATTAAAATTTTATACCTATATAATTAGTACTGAAACTTATTTAAAGGAATCAAATGAGTATAAATTTAACTGTCATACAATATCAAATTGACAAATTTTCTAAACATATGCTAGCTTATTTAGTTCATACAAGTTCTGGTACTGATTTGTAAAATTCAACAAGTTTGACGTGAACTCTAGGCATAGATCATGGAGAAGGCCTAGACTGCGCGTAGATTCCTATTTCTCAATAACATGAAAGGAATGAGTATATATGATTAATTGGAAAATTGACAAATCCTATATTGCCAAAATATATAAAGTCCAAGTCAGAAGCTTAATTGTGTTTGATTAGAATAACATTCCGACAATCAATCTATTTTTGAACATGTGAAGCAAAGTACTTAGAACATATTGTGAAGAAAAAGGACACGCAATAGACAATTACCTGTGTTGTACAGTGATGCCAATAACGGAACAATCAATTAATGGTGGAAAGACAACAGATGGAATAAACAGTTGAGGGCAGTAACGAAGGCATCTTGATGCCAACAGAAAACAGTCATCTGCTATGTCTGGTCTTGCCGTAAAATCCTGCCAAATAGATGGAAATACAACCATTAACGACAGTATGTCATGGACATATGAAAATAAGAAAAGAGAGAAAGCACAACTTGTTAAAAATGAAAACCTCAATACTAGTGAGAAGACATGTTGTGTGCTTGAAGAGGACTTCTATCAAACTTTTCAGGTAGGTTGCACAAGAAGGATCCATACCGAATATCTGCAACCAAAGACAATGGTAGGACAACTTTGAGACTTTGCAACAGAGTGTAGAGAGAGAAAATAAATTTGCCTAGGATAGAAGAAAAAAGTCATACCTTTATCACCTCACTAGAGAGATAAAGGAAGCATGGTTGGTGATGCTGTTGATATAGAGCTTGAATCTCTTCTAGCATTTCTCCAATAGTGATCCCCATGAACCTTCCAGAGGTTCTCACCTAAATAAATCGCTATCCATTTCATATTTTATCTCTTCAAATCACAAGTAAAGAAGTAATACCTCTTCATCACTAAATAAATAAAAAAAGTTATTGAGGAATTCTAGAGCCATTTAAAATCCAGAAACTGAATTAACTGGAAAGTTCAAAAGAAAATTTATATGCAAAGATTATTCAAGGTGTAAAAAATAGCCTTTGAAATTTATCCAAGTATTTCCCAGACGCATTTCCCACGACATGCCTTCTTTAACTGTTGAAAACCATGTCATTTTACTTGGAAATTTTCAGGCTTCAGGATGAGTAGCCAGAGCCTGAGCACAGCCTGAAGCCCAAAATGTTTTTGAAAAAAAGCCTTAGCCTGATCAACTCGGACCAGACCTCCTGTTGATTCCGAGCTAGGCTGGGCAATATTTACCATTCCTACCTAAGCCTAGTTAAGCTTAATCATCTCTTAATTACACTTTCTGCAGTTAAACGCACTCATCAGCATCAATGTTCATTGACTCACTGCATATTTACAAGCACGGCAAAGAGACTCCATTGTTCGCATGTCCCAAGCACGACTACAGCAAAAAAAGAGGGATCAGACAAGAGAGTGAGACAAGACAATACAGGAACTATGTTTTTTGTCAGGGTCTGTCCAGACTCACAGATCAAATATTGCCTTGAATAATGGCCAAAGCCTTTGAATAGCATCAGCCACAGCTTCAGGGTGATTTACATACCTGAAATTGGTTTTGTAGCACCTTGAAAATTACAAATAGAAAAATTAACAATATAAAACATAATTTTGAAAAGGATAACAACCAGACCTAAAGATGTATGCAAGTCGATCAATGTGAACTGTTAATTCACGAGCAAGTTTCTTCTGCAATATTTCCAGACCTTGGTTGATTGCTTCCTGCTTGTGCACATTGTAGAAGAACCATGATCAAGAATTTTCAACTATAGACTGAAGATACCTATTGAGAAGGAATCAAACCTGTAGGGGAGAAACAACAGGCAAGCATAAGTTTTCCAAAGCCTGCTTAGCCAGTTCAGGAGGAAGTTCTGTAATGACCATGCTGCAATAAAATAACACAACACATCCAAGTGAAAATAATCACAAAGAATTCTCAAAATCACTTACGCACAAATCTTGATAATTATCAAGCATCAAAAAGTACCTTAAGGCTTCTACTACATGCAAAGAGTCCTCAGCAGAGATTTTAAAACTATCTTCGCCAATCATAGCCTTATGGTATATGGAGAAAAGATCATCAAAATATCCACTAAGCTTACTCCGACAATCTATGGTCACCAGAAGAATATCAATTAAGACAAGGAAAGAAATATGGAAAGAAGGTTGTCTCAATAATCATATAAAAGCCATATATCACAGTCCTAAACTAAGTTAGCCAGCCAATAGGCTAAAACACAAACATATTTCTTTTCCCTCAAGATACTTAAATTTATATCATTCCCTTTTCACCATTTCATACCAGTAATTCATAGTCATGGACCAAACATGAGATGCACACCAATCATTGGCATCAACCTAGCATATTTGAACTGATCTTGCATTAATGAATACTTTAATGACAAAGCATCATCAAACAACACTGATGGCATCATCAGGAAAAGAAAGTTATACAGGCTGCTATCCCATTTCAGCCTTGAGACGAATATTCATGACCTTTTGACAGTCCTGCCATGCCTACAAATCAGCATCTATTTCACTAACAATAAGGTGCCTTAATAGCTTTTTGGAACAAGTTTCATCCATGACAATCTAAAAAACATGCTAAATATGGAATATAATATGAATATGGCATCTGAGTTGTGAAGATTTAATGCATCACTAGACCACTAAATGTTGGTGGAAACAATGAATTTCATCCGTCCATACTCTGATAGTCAGAACAGTAGTTTGAGGAAATGATTACATGTCAGAAAAGAATACTTACCATCACAAATGTGTCTGAATGCCACAGCTGCTGCTGCTGCACAATCTTCTGATGTACCCATGCCTTGCATAAGAATTTTCATGACAGAGGACAATAAGGGCAATCCATCTGAGGCAGCATTAAGCCATTTTGAATATGCTCCAATAGTCAAGCACACTGAAAACATTTGCAACAAAACATAAAGTTAAAGACTCATGTCCACGGACACATTGCTTGGTGAAGTAGAAGGTGTTTAGAGCTAAATCTTAATCATGTTTGAACTGATACGATTTCCCTCCCCCAAATAATAACACCAATAAACCCATTTCTGAAAAAGTCAAACAGAAAAGGCAAGAAAATAATAGTAAACCACTATAAAAGGCATAGTACCTGTCTGCAGCAATTGGGGCTGATGGGTAAGTTCCAAAAACAAGGACATGATCTGTGGGGGTAAAAAATCAGCAGCCACTTCAAACCATCTAAACCAACAAAATCTTAGGGTTCCCAAGAAAAGTTAATCAAAATGAGATTCACTACAAAAAGAAAACCCCAGAACAGAGGACTGCAGTTGTTTGCCATAATGGTGCATGAGTAACAATTAGGCCAAAAACTAGATTTAACAGATTTATGCAACTCAAAAATACATAACTCCTATGATCACAACAGCTGCTAATTACCGTCCATTCTATTAATTGACTTTGAACTCACAGGATAAAAACTGAAAGCAACGCCAAAGAACTTGACAGTAAAATGAAAAAAATCTGTGGCATGAGGCTTATATGGACATTTGACATCTCAGGAAAATTCATTATGTCATGATTGAAGTAACAATGGCAAGGCCACATCAGCAAGCCAGTAAAACCCTCTACATCTAAGCTAGTAGGACTTCTAGTCATGTTTTGTGTCAATATGTGGGAACATCTCTAGATTTCTGACCTACCATTGCTGGCTTGTAACTTTAATATACCATAATATATCCTCTTGTAAATGTATCATTTATGAATCAATCCAGAAATTCACTGAAACCAGGAATTACAAAAAGCCCAAGCTCTGATGCTACACAAAGGGGACAGATGAATGGATAAGGCCCTGTTTACATCCAGTAGACTTTCAATGCTTGAGATGTCTATGATTCTGACCAACTGAGTTGATCAACCAGAAAGAGAAGTTGTCAGAAATAAGCTTTTCAATCAAAACAAGGATCTGCCTATCAAAATGATCTGCTGGGTTTGTTTATTCAAAGGGGCTTGAGAAGAAGTGGGTGAGGTTGATGATCTAGAATGAGATTAGCTTCAATGTTAACATGATCTAGGTTTGTCTCCTTGTTATTTCTCAGTGTTTAGGTGTTATTTTCCTTAATGGTCATTTGTAGTTCATTTTATGTACTTTTCAGTTTCCTTCGTAGGAGCTAAATTAATACGGCATTATTTTTTAGTTTTTTTAGTTTTGGTCCATGAGCTCAACAAAATGATCCTGAAAGTTTTGGGAAAACTAGACAACCTGTATGTTAGCTTTCAAGGCGGTAGAAACCTTAAAATAGATAACCAAGTCAGCCAGTAACCTGCATTTGATAGGTAATTCTAACATGATTGAAGCTAAGGTAGGATAAGGGAACTGGCTACCACCAGAAGTTGAGTCAATATGGAGAGTAAAGATAATAGTCCGCCATGTTAGAAGACAATGGAAGATAATGATTAATGTCGACATCAACTTTTGTCAAGCCGGAATGGTTTTAATAACTTATTTATGAATTCCAACCCTAAATTCTAAATTCCAACAAAACTAACAATTCAAGCATCCAAGATTTACACTTTATATGTATTTTATCAAATAGTTGGCATATACTCAGACTATCCTACATTAATGGAGCTAATAACTGGTGGAACTTCATCCATTTCCAGACCTTTGTACTAGCTAAAGGGGATCAGATCAAATCATTCCCACAAAGCAAGAAAAGAAACTTCATCCTAAAAGAAAGCATGCTTTGCCCAACTTCATTCAAATAAACCTATTGCAAAGACGCAGGTGAAGCAGGTATTCCTTTCATTGTGAACACTTGCATTTTGTATAAATATTTCTCTTCTACATCCCCCAGACATCTTTTATCTCATTTATCTGTTCTAGATGCTCATGCCTTGTATGTTACAGTTCTTCACAGCTGGCATTTCTGTGATGTCTGTCCCTTTTTCTCTCCACATCTTATCTCTTTTTTCCCCACAAATTGTGCACTTTCATTGATGTGAAGTGCCCAAGCAATGCAGCTCTACGTAACAACTTACAAGTCAAAACAAGTGCCGAACATGTATTTACAAAAGACTTTACCTTGGGCATCACTTCAGCTTCAGCAACTGAAACGTAACTTGATATAGCCCTGATGCAAAATAGAGCAGCTTCTGCTGGACGCCATTCATTGCTTCCATTTCCCCAAAACACTTGTGCCTTGAACAATGTGACATGATTTGGCATTAGAAAGAGGAAAGCAATCATTAAAGGATCTGGAACAATTAATGTGATTCAGAAGTCAAAGAACTTTCACAAAATTTGTGATCTAAAAGAGCCCCTTGCTCAAGTAAAATAAGTTGCCACTTATAAGAGATGAGACAGCTGCAAAAGAACTTCCCAACAAGCACTAAAGTTACACGCAACACCAGAACCATAAAATCCCAGTATTAATTCTCCAAAATATGCAATGACTTTAAGCATGTCACTGAGAGCTCTGCGATCTATTTACCTAACGAGGAACCCTCTTAATAAAGTAACTTGCGAAACCTTTGGTTAGTTAAGCACATTAATTTCTTAAAGATTTACAAAGGCCAACTAGCAATATCTTCTATGTTGTCAACAGGATAGTATTGATTTTACACCAAATAGTACCTCTATCATTAAGAGTTACGCTGATTCTTTTAAGTAAGGGAGAGAAAACTGATACTGCTTCCAAATACATAATACACACCTCAGCAAGCTTCGTGTAAAGAATCCTAAGAGTTGTGTCACCACCAAGAACTGATGCTGCATCAATTAATACATCGGCAACAGCTGGCAATATCATTGGTCCTGTTAGTTGGTGTAAAATGCTAGAAGACTAATCTTCAAAAGTGTATGTATCTAAGCTCATTCATATGTAAGTCAAAATATAAATGATAAGAAGAACAATCTTCAAAAGTGGCCACATACATGCCTACAAAATGTATAATCAATTCATAACTACAATTGGAGAGTATCTTTTTGAAGCTGTTACAAATAAAAGACTATAAAATGTTATCGGAAATGAATAAAAGATGTAATTAGATGATTTCTATCCTTTTTTCTGCTACAATCTGAAGGGAACAAGTATCTAACAATAACTGAACAAATGGCAACGTAGAATCAACAATTAGTTGAGCTTAATGAAGGACAACCAAAAAGTACAAATTTCCAAACAGTTCATCATTACCATATCTAGTGTGTTTAAATTCCTTGAGGTCTTCAATAGAGAGATTTTGATGATCTTGGGGATATTGGACTCGAAAACTAACCTGAAGCAACATTCAGAACTTGTTAAGTTTTTTGATGAAACACTTAACGGCAAAGATAATCAACTGTTCGCTGAAACTAACGCATACAATATCTTCCATAGTCACAGACATGCCCGAAGAGAAAGATAAAGTATTTCGATCATTTCTTGCAGTAGGAAATTTTCTATTATACTAAAATGAACCCAGCATTAAATAGGCTCAATAGCAGTAAGATTAAGATATTAGCTACTGCATGACTTTGAGAGAAAGTGAAACACTATGAACAGTATATCCAGTATACAATCCATAAGATAATCACCTCTACATGAGTCCACCTAATCTCACTTCAGAAATTCAAGTGTCATCAGACTTAAAATTAGGGCTCTGAAAAACTTTTCAATTTTATGAACATATTGATCAGATCAAACGAATGCAATGAACTAGGGAAAATATACAAACAAAAGAAAAGAAAAGGACGGTAAATGCACTGTCATTTAGTTATCTAGCCTGGTCTTAAGGGAATAAATCCATGCAGCATAGTCTAAAGGTCTCTGTGAAGTTACAAGTGGCATATTTCTGTACACATAAAAAGAACTCACCAAGGATACAAGTGATCCATAGGCTGGCTGGAAAACTTGAAGCCTTCTACTTCTCTCTGCTTCAAGCGATGCTTCAGTGCTAAATGAAGTATAGGAATCCCTGGTAGATTAGGACCACTCTATTCACCCATTTGCCAAAAAATGATCTCTTATAGTAACTGAGCTCCTGATGGATTTACCTGTTTGTCAGGATAACTTGAAGACTGTGCCAAAAATTAAAAGTCATGGAAGCAATATCATATTCTGGGTGTGAAGTAACTTCTAATAATGCATTCACTATCATTATTGCCTCTTCAGAACCTGGAACAACAGAGGAAGAAATGTTTTATACACTAATCACCCAATACATCATCATAAAATAGAAATCAGGTATCTATGAGGAGCATTTTTAAAAATTTGGACATAAACTTTGACCAGATTACTGATGGTTTAAATACATACCAGTTGCAATCAGTTCAAAATATGAATCACCCATGTCAGCAAACAAACGAGCAATGGCCTTAAGATCTTCTTCATCCTAAGATAAAAATAAAAAGAACAGAAGTATTGTACCAAATCAGCATCGATTGAAAATGAAATCAGACACTATGGTAATGAAGATTGATTTCACTCACATTAAAAAACACAGGTTAAAATAGCTAAGGGCATAGAGGTATGCAGATTCTATATTTCCACGGGCATATGCTGTATGGGTATAGTAACAATCCTTAGCAAACATATCAGGATTCTGGGGAATAATTCTTTCACATAGTACAATATTCTCTTTGCTATCAAGTTTAAATCTCAACGTGCCATTTGGTACTTGTATTCTGTGCACACATTTATCCCAAGAAATATGTGTGTGCTAAGGAGCAACAAAATTGAGACTCATAAATTAGCTGTTGAACTCACCCAAAAACTTAAGCTTTTCACAAATCTACACCTAGAATTTGTTAGCCATTACCAGATTGCTTTAGCACATCCATGCCTGGAAATACAGATGGTTGTTATCAATATTGAAAATAGTTTATTCCCTTCAATGAAATACTAAAAAGAAAACATTGGATCTTTAATGAAATCATAATTGATTTTCTACATCTCATGTCTGTTAGTTATGAGTGCCAATTTATTGAGCTTAAGGTACTTGATAGAAAGTCAAAGTATAAACGAATATGCTTGAAATTTTGTCTTCATGGCAGTAATAATCCCCCAACCCAAGAAAATAGAAAAACAAGTAGCAGAAATTTCAATGAAGCATAACATTGCTGGGCAAAACAAAAACTTTATCTTCTTCCAGATTCATTATCATCATACATCTGTAAGTACCTTTGAAGGATCTCTAAGCTGCTCCTTAAGACACATAACATGAGGTACAATTACTTGAATTAAGGGCATTTGTACAGAAATACCACCAGAGTTTGCTGCCGTAGTGTAGTGTATCAATTCTGAAATGACTGCAAAAGATAAAGAGGAACTAATAAAAATGGTAAGGTAGGATTAGGACACAAGCACCCTTGTAAGTAACCTTAGTATGGAAAAGCTAAAATGCCATCTACGCCAAGTTGGAAATAATAAAGAAGATATAACGGATATTAAACGAGACATTAAACTTGAACAACATGATTTAAAAAAACTTTGAATAAATACAGATATTCAACCAATGTTGTTTTAATTTTGGGGTGGGGAAGGGAGGTGAAAGTGACGCAGGAAGATAAGCACACACATTCGACTTCTGGGATCTGCAACTATGTAATTCATGATAAGAAGAATGGCATTAATAGATATCACAAAATCATATGTTATGCCACCAAAGACAAACATAACTTGTACTGTTTTTGGTAACTTATAATGCATCAATTGTATTAACAACCATATCACAACAAAAACTTTTAGCATTTGACAACCTTCCTAGGTATAAACTTTTTAACACATTTCTAATTTTTCAGATATATCCCCTGTAGCTTCTCTTCTCTCTGAACTGTTTCCACTAATCAAACTGTCACTATTACTTCAGCAACATTCAAACTTAACTTTATTATCTACATAGATTTCAAAATATCAAGCCCTATTCTACATCTTGGCAATTGCACACGTAAGCGTAAGGTGGCATGACAGATGGTCCCTGAAATTAAGAAAAACTGTCACAGTACTAAAAGCACTAATGAGGTTCTTATATTTCATCAGCGGTACCATTTACAACCGCCTCTGAGAGTAGGTCAGAATTCAAACTTGAAAGAGCTGTAAGAACCAATGGATGAGAAGCAAGAATGGAACCAGGGATCCTGAAACCAATACAATTCAACATAAATACCAGGAAATCTGTTACTGCCAAGTAATATAACATATTACTGAGTAAAGTCAATCCAATCACTTATTGTAACATCAACCATTTCATAAGAGGTGACGAGAATGGGGAAGCGGGAATGGTCTGATTTGGACAATTGATGAGTTTTTGCAAAGATGAAAGAAAACAAAAAAAGGCCATTTCCAATAAGCTAGACATTGATGAGTTTTTGGAAAGATGAAAGAAAACGAAAAAGGCCATTTCCAATAAGCTAGACATCACTGTATTTTAAAGAAATCAAAATCAATAAAGTCGCAAAAAATTGACTAATGACCACTTTGCCCATCATGTCTCAAATACTTCCAATTTTTTGAGGAAAAAAATCTGGTCTAATTTACAGCAGACTCCAGGAGATTACGGCAGCATTTATTCTTTCTTTAAAAGTAAATAAGGAGGCTGTGTAAGTAATCTGGCATTATTGGCATTCTCCATCCTCTACTTGCTACATTCAACTTTTTAGAAGAATTTTGTATCATTACTGCCTCAAAGAACCGCTTCAGAACAATCAGGAATCACCAATTACTGTTTGCAACTTAAAATCTAAGTATCTTGCACTTCAGGAGAAAAATACTGTGTTGTCAACACTTCAATTAAAGGAGCTGCACTTCAGGAGAAAAATACTGTGTTGTCAACACTTCAGTTAAAGGAGCTGCCTACCCATGCCGTAATCGAAGCCAAGAAGCAAAAGCTTCGAGAACCTAAAAGGAAAGAAATTATCAAAGGCCCATGTTAGTTCAGTATATCAAGCAGTTGTATTACAGTATCAAGATCAACATTCATCTGAAAAGGAACAATTTCCACCTGTTCCTTAAGTTCATTAATTTTCAAACAAACTGTCAAAACATCAAGAGCAATATTCATCTGAGAAGTGAGCTCCTTTTCAAACTGGCGGCGTCTTTCTGGACGAGCAGCAATCTTGTAGTTGAATACTTCCTGATTTATTAGCAAAAGAGAAAACAAAAGAAACTTCTAATTGATAATATGTTTTCTTTCGGTATCTACTTGGTGAAACAGATTATGTCAACTTTCAGAACTTATTATTTTTGAAAAAAAAAATCAAAATTCATTAAGTAACAAGAGCTAAAAACCTAATTAGACAACAAAAAACCAACAAAGAAGACATGGCAAACCAACATAACCCTGAAAGGAAGGTGTACCACTTGCAAAGCTTAACCAAGAAGACATTTCTGTCCCCAGCATAATGTTCAAATATAAAGAAAAACAACATTAGATGCAGGTAAGTCAGTTAATAGGTACACTTTTCTTTTATTAAAAATAAAATTTGTGTATGGAGATGAGATTGGCTAGTAAATTGGTGATAAGTTGTTAAAATACTTATGATGCTTATTAAAGAATCTAAACTTTTTGAGGACATAATCAATTCACACAATCAAAACCAATGAGAATGAAAGCTAAGAGGATGACTCAACACTAGAGCTAAACTTTTATTAAAGTTCCTGAACTGGTAAAATGTAGAGACCCAAAAGACATCAAACATCATCTTTTATATCCCAAAAACTCATGGACATAACAGCATCACAGGTTGATCAAAAAATAAAACAGAAAGTGACTTTGTGAATGATATCACAAATATTTGCTCTTTTATCCAAAAAGGTCATTAACATTAATAGAGAAGATTGTGGCTTCACTGAAGTGTGAGGAGATCTAAAGATGGTCCTTTAAATACATTTCTACTAGATGAATAAATTTTCTGCAGCAGCATGTTCCTTTCAGCTTTTTATTCACGAGAGTAAGAATTATTAAAGAATCAGATTTCTTTAAAGAGTTCATAAAGAGAAAAAACATATTTTACTTTGACCTAAACATTAATGTTTCCCATTTTCAATATCTTCTTAACACTACAAATATGTGGCATGTAGCAAACAGAAAATCCATATACCTCAGGTAAAACAGTAAGTAGCTCCAAGAATCCTGGTACATACTCTGGATGAGAATTCATCTCATCCCGAAGCCAATTGACAATGCCACCATCTCCCCAATCTTCTGGCGGAACTTGTACAGCCAAGGCAGCCATAGCTATGCTAATCTACAGGTCAAAAATCAAATGCCATATCATCTAGGCAACAAAAGGTCTGGTTTAAAAAAGACATAGTTACAGTCACCACAAGCTATTGAAATGGCTGCAGAAATTTTCAAATATACCTGAGTTCTTACTTTGGGTGGCCCCCTATGGAACTTTTTCAATAAGGTCTGCAGTCAAATTCCACAAACAGCATAAGACTGCAAGAAATTACATTATGCAGAAATCATAAAAACTCCTCTAATTCGTTAAGAATCAATTAAACAAATTATGTTAAAGCAGGTCAAAGGCATGTGGCCAATATATGATTTCATTCACAACCAAAATAACCCATGTAAAATTCTATGCAGTAGTCCTAAAATCAAGAAAAAAAAAATTATGTAATGAGTTATCAAGGAAAAAAATTAATTCAATATCCTCGTCTTTTCATCAGCTAAACAAATTTATCCAAGCTGATGTCCATGGAAATGCAATCACTAATTCACCAATTGAAAATTTAATAGATCTAAATATCTCCAAGACACATTAGCTTCTTTGAAGTTGTATGCGTCACTTGATATTTACCTCCCTCTTGAGACCCATCCTTAATCAACAAAATTACTGTACAGGACTAACATGGACACTAAAAAGTGAATGAAAAAGATAGCTGTTCCTTTAAAGGGATAAGCATAGCGCATCACCCAATACAACAATGATTTAGATAACTCAGCAGCAGTTAATATCCAAACATTTTTTTCAATACATTAAGTAAACCAACAACAACAGCCAGCGTTGAGAATGGAATGGCCAGAAATCTCAAATCTCCAATGAAAATGTCTTCCCAGTGAGTTAGACAACAATAACTACTACCAAAGTATTCAGATCAAATGAATGCACACATGACATCCAAAAATGGCTGCAATTCTAGTACCAGAAAGAAACATTCATTCTTTCAGCCAATGGTCCTATACAGATTTAGCAGAGTCAATACTTGGTAAAGAGGTAAAATTATGCATGCACAACATTAGTAAAACATTGAGTATCAAAAAAACAAAAAGTCAAGCTTTCTCAATACTTAGAAGAGTGCGCAAAATCTCACATTCAAGGAAGTCCGCAACGGTCGAAAGGCTTCAGAAGGTAGCTCTTCAAAATCACGTTGTACCTAAGATCGGATCCAACATGGGAAAAATGTTAAAATCATTGGCATATTTTTAAAAAAAAATTAAAGCAAGGGGAACAAGACGGAGAAAGAGAGAGAGATAAAAAAGAAGAAGAAACCTCAAGCATCCAAAACACTGTAGTATTTGACACTTATCAACATGTTCAAATATGTTGGCATTAAAAATTCAAAATTCTCACAGAATATTTAACAGAACTATGAATATACCTTGCTTCTAAGTGTTTGAGAACAAAAGATTAAAGTTTCCAAGTTGCTAGAGGCATCATGAAGCAGATTGTCAGCTACCTGAAATACCAAGAAAAAAGATCATACCAACATTAGTAAAATTAAATGAACACGAACAAATATATGTTGACAGCAGGGACCAAAGCAATACAGCTGTCATCAACAAGCATCTCACAGTACAGTGGTCCAACTTGTAGAAGCACAAAAAAACATTCAACAAATAATACTTGCAAAATCATCATGAGAAATGGTTAAAGCAATGTCAAATTTTTTAAGAATGAAAAAAAGGAAATACTGCCACAATATCGAGTTGAAGGTGTAGACATATTGCACACTGCAGTTAAAGTTAGGATTAGAAACAAGAGATTATCAGGAAGTTGGTCTACATCAGAAAATAACATGTAGTATTTGCAACTTTCCTCACAATCTAAATTGAACTTTCCCGCAATTTCAAGTTAAAGAGATGTTATCTGTACATTTTTGGCAGTCCCAGGTAGAAGACATCTAACCCCAATAGTCATAAACAACTTCATGTAGCAAAAAAATACACTAAAACTTGTAGAATTAAACAAAAATCAGATAACTTCATCAAGTTATAGGGAAAATGTCATGTGCAATGGTAATGGACATTCAACATTCAAGTAAAAATTCAACTTTGGAAATACAGAACTGATGTTCAAGGCGGGACATAAGAAGCAGACACACACACACACACACACACACACACACAACCACACACACACATACACACACGAACGACTACTGCAAGTTCAAACAAAACCCTAACGCAATAACTGCCTCGATCAATGTGACTGAACATTAAGAAATTCAACCTAGCGCATTCAAATTCTTTACCCAAACTAGAACTGAACGAAAATTTACTAGAGAGTTCAATCACGCAAAACCAAACAAGTGGACCAAAGTAATTACTTAGCTCACCAATCAATAAATCACTAGAAACAGAATCTTACAATACCTGCCAAGCATCAAGTGTCCGTTGAAAACCTTGAAGCCAGCGATCGGCCTCCATTCGTACGGCGTCATCGGGATGATGATAGAGTGCGTTTAGGGCGTCTTTCACCGAATTCTGGAGCTCCATAGCTCCGATTCCAACAAACCGAACCGATCGCGATAAGAGAAGAGAGATGAAACAAACTCACAAAAAGATTTAACTTTCTCACTTACTATATGTATTTGGTTTAGGCTTTTCTGGGGAGAGTTGAGTTTTCAGATAAATGGGGTTTTTGGCGCCCCCAATTCGTGTTCGAGAGACGACGGGTTTTTGGGATTTTTGATCAGAGATCGGTGAGTGAGATGTTTTGGACCGTCCGATTACGACTGTATTTTCAAAACTTGGTCAGTTTCTGGTCAATGAGATGATGAACACGTGGCGTGTGATCAGGATTAGGGTGGGCTCGTGGGCTCGTAAGGGCCCGCACAAGAGATAAACTATAGGGTCTTGCAATTTGATTCGTGATGTTTTTAAATATAAAAATTACATAAATTTATATTTGATAAATTTATATTTTAACTTTAAATTAATATTGGATTAATAAAACGATAAGTTCTCAAATGGTAATGAATATAATAACAATTTAATTTCATATTTAATTGAATAAATTAATAAATATTTACTTTAATTATGACCGCACTCTTTAAATTAATCATTAAATTATTAATATATCAATGAAGTAATATCTTATTTTTAATTATTATGAACTTTAAAATACTCGCACACATCTAAGTCCCACTTAAATACATGATTGAGTTTGTTAATGATGTGATGACACAACGACGTCGGTTTATAGTGGATTCGGTTTCTTTAAGAGGTTCATGATAAACCGTTAATTCAGGTACACGCCTGAGTCCTCCGAAAAATATCAAATGCTATTAATGCGCAAATGAAGATGACCATCCAAAATTTGAAACTCCAAACTCTTAACATAACCTGTTAGTTTCTGTCCTCTCCCTCGCTCACTCCCCAACACAGAAGAGAGAGATAGAGATAGAGTTCATGATCTAGGTCTAGTGCATTACCATTGCCAAGATCATGATCTTCTATCTCATCACCCTTTGAGCCCTCTTTTAGTTTGGTTCAAAAAGTTTGCATCTTTCTGTACTATATTACCTACCTAAATTATAAGCGAAGGAGATTAAAAAGAGCACCCAGATACTCTTGATCCCTTTTTTCTTTCTGATTCTGGGTTTTTTATGGGCAAAAAGTTTTGATGGCAAAGAGGTCGTTCAAAAGTTTTGTGGAACAAGAACTGGGAAAGTTCCCACTTTTTGTGATTTATGCACTGCTTGAATGGGTGTTGATATTTGTGCTGTTTGTTGATGGTTTTCTTGCGTTCTTCGCCAACGAATTCGCCAGGTTCTTTGAGTTGAGAATCCCTTGTTTGCTTTGCACGAGGATTGATCATGTTCTGGTTCACAGAGATCCTGACTTCTATTACAATGATTCAATATGTGAGAATCACAAGAAGGATGTTGGACGTCTAGCTTTTTGTTATAATCACAAGAAGCTTTCAGACATAAGAAAATTGTGTGAAGGGTGTCTTCTTTCGTTTGCTACAGAGAGAGAATCTGATACCGAGACTTACAAGTCTCTCATAGGGATTCTGCACAAGGACATTGAGTTACTTGTTGAAGATGATCAAGAAATTCAACTGACATTGCCTACTGGAAAGAAAAATGAGGTGGTGGAGAGTAGCCTTCATCGATGCGTATGTTGTGGGAAACCATTGAAGGTGAAGTCGCACATGAGGGGAAAAAATTCAGTCGGGCTTTCACACGCTCCAGCTCCTTCTCCAAGGGCACCATTTGGGAGTTACAGAAACGAGGACCATCGCAGTATGGACTTGTCTCACATAAGATGCAGAGAACTAAAGGTCCCGGAGCATGAAGAGGTCCATGAGGATCAAGAGGATGGCCCAAGTACAGCACATTCTGGTAAGCAATGTGAGTTTCATGAAATGAATTTCTTTTTAACTGAATCAGAATTACAGTTCTCTTGCTCCTTTTTTTTTACCATTATTTAATTGGGAAGGCGAATCTTCTGCATGTTAGTATTTATGCATATATATATGTAAAAAAACATTGAAGCATTGGCAAATCTTGCATTACAGCTAGAGAAGATGTGAAAGCTGCAAGTGTGCCATTGCTGACAGAAGGTGAAGACATGACTGGAGAAAGGACGCCTATATTTGCCAGAGGAAACAGGTTTTTTGGAATACCACTAACAGATTCGGCCAATGCCAGTCCTAGGTGGGCTCACAGGATTATAAGGAAATCACCACTTGAGAAAACAGAAATTGCTTCTGAATCTGCTGATGGAAGCATGCCAAATGACGTCGATAGTGACTCCATTTTGCTTCATTTAAAGGGACAGGTCCGTCTGGATCGAAAGTCATTGATGGATTTGTACATGGAACTAGATGAAGAAAGAAGCGCTTCTGCTATCGCAGCGAACAATGCTATGGCCATGATCACCAGGCTGCAAGCTGAGAAGGCAGCTGTTCAGATGGAAGCATTGCAGTATCAAAGAATGATGGAGGAGCAAGCAGAATATGACCAGGAAGCTCTGCAAGCAACCCACGATTTGCTTAAGAAAAGAGAAGAAGAAATAAAGGTCTTAGAGGCTGAACTTGAGGATTATAGATGTAAATTTGGTGAATTAAGTGAGGATGAGAGAGATGAAGACCATCAAGAATTCAAATCACAATCTTACTTATCCTACACTGAGATATCGAATTGCATTAGCCCAACATATAGTTCCACTGAAGGGCAGAATAATGTAGAAAACGTACCTATTGATGATCAATCTTCATCTTTGCACGAAGAGAAAGGTGAGGAGATGGAATCCAAGTCACATCACAGGCTTCAGGCAGCCAAATCCCGCCAGCTTGGCCGGTTAAAAAACCTGGATAAGAGAAATCAACTTGCAACGGATGATGGAGCTCCTTCATCACGTTCTAGCTCTGAAATTTTTTATCACATGGAGGAAGAAAGTGGTAAACATAAATAAATATGCATACAAAGGCATCTGCAGATCTTCCTCACTTTTAATCTTCATAGATCGTTTGACTTCAAATATAGCAGACAAGATGGCGATACAAGTTTGCGAAACGAGTTGTCGAATCTTCATTACCGAGTGAAAGCACTTGAAGCTGATGTTGAATTCTCAAAACATAGTAATAGTACACTTCAGAATGGCAATGAAAGAGAGAAGTTTTGACAGAGATATCTGATAATCTTCAGAATCTTCACCGTATTATCATAACGCCCAATGATGGTGCTTGATTTTCATCACATATTTGTCCCTAGTAATTTCTTCATAACTTTACATCTTTACATGGTTGATGAGAACCCTTTTTTGTCAAGCTATTTGTTGAATAATTTAGTAAAGATATGCAATGTTCTAATTTCCATGAGGTCGTTTCACCTGTGCAAGTACTGGAGCATACTTTTGCTCCACCAGACCAAGTTTTAAACGCTACCCAACAACATTTTTTTGGGTTAAATGGTTGCTTAATAGCAATTATGTTGTTTCTAGACAAAACCTTGACAACCCCTTTTTATGTCTCTCAAAGAAGTTCATTTCTTAATGGAGCTAGACAATGTTGACACAAGGGTTATGGTGAGAAATGTACGGAACTTCCATGATTACAGGTCATTTGTGAGTGCAGGTATAGGGACACCCTGGTTGTGGAGGAAGACATTAAGAGGTGAATGGGCGCAAGTAGGTTCTATATGTCTTTATAGAATTAGTGCATACACTTTGAGTAATGCAAATGCTTGCTGTAATCTGAACATCGTTGGAAGTTGGTTTCAGTCAGATTTTCTATCATTGACTGAATTTTTGCGACTCCCTCTGCAGAACCTGATACTTGTAACACCCGATGAATCTTTATGTCCTACAAGATCTTGACCATTCAGTTGACTATCTTCTGGGAATGTATCTGTTAATGAAGCACCACTTTCCTTTGCAATACGTATTCCTGACAACGTTAGAGTTGGGATTACAGCCATAAATTTGGAAGGCCAAGTTCAAGAATGATACCCGTTAGTTTTGAAAAATAGATTTTGTAAAACCTTCCACAATGGAAGCTGATGCAAATGAGGCAAGTATAAGGATAGTCCTTTAATAAAAACAAACATCCCATTGGATTTCCAAGTAAGACACTAACAACAAAATATTTAGGGCTTTTTCACATATGAGAGGAAGTTCTTAGTGGTCATCAAAGTTGTCAAACAACAGTATCATTATTTAAATGGGAGATCATTCAGGATATAAACAAACTATCAAAGCCTCAATTGTCTATTGGAGCGAAGTATTACCACTCTATTTCAATAAACATTGTTGCCTAAGCTATGGATATTGAAGTGGGTGTTTTATCTCAAATAACAACACTAACTCTTAACCTTAACAATATTGTAGGATCATTCCAATTTACTTAATGAAATTAAACAAAGTTGAGAAGAAGATGCTATTATTCAAGATTTAATCAAGAAGTTAGAAGCCAAGGAATTATGTTGTTAAGGTATATATGAATGGATTGGTGGTTTGTTTTAGCAAACATCTAAGAGATAAATCAATATTTATGGCCTATGATATTCCTTAAGGTGGTCATTCAAGAGTCGCGACAACAATTAAAAAGGTACAAACCATGTTTTGTTTTATTGGAAGAGTTTGAGTAAAGATATCAAAAACTTTGTGCAAGGAATGCTTAACATTTCAAAAAGCAAACATGACCATGTTGCATACTTTGGACTACTATAACCTCTATTAATATTTAGGGGTATCTGGTTGATGGGTTTGGGAAGGGGTATAGATAAGGAATAAAAAGTGAATGGTTGGTTGTTGATTATCATTATAAAGGCAATAATTCGACATCTCACTTTTGATAAATCCTCTGTACCTTTCATTTAACATAAATTTTAGATTAGTTTCGTCTAAAGGCAAAGTAGTGATCTTTGTAATGGTTAGATAGACATGGTAAATATTATCATTTTAGTGCCATCAAATGTTCATATATAGCACCAAAAATTGCACATGTTCTATCGATCATATTTTTAAGTTTTATGGAATGTCAAAAGTTACTGTGAGTAGTCGAAATTCCCTATTTTTAAACGCCTTTTAGCAATAAACAACATTCAAGTTGCAAGGATCAATTTAAGATTCTACACCATTTATTAACCATAAGTTTATGGACAAATTGGAGCCATTAGTAAGATCCTATATGAGATATATCTATAATGTCAATTCAAAGAAATAGTTAGATTGGATATCTATAACAGAATGGTGGTACAACACTATCTATCATATAGCCACTAATTCAACTCCCATTGAGGTTCTCTATAACTACCATCCTTCTATATATGTTCTTTATTTTGTTGAACTGCAAGATCCTAAAGTTGAACCTATCAATGAAAGATAGGGAGTTAGCTCTTTTGGTTGCAAAATTCCATCATCAAAAGGCACAACATCGAATGGAACAACAACAAAATAGAAAGAGGTCAAATACACAATTCAAGACGAATCAGTAAGTGTTATTAATTTCCAACCTTATAACCAACACTTAGTATAAAAGAGAGTTCATCACAAACTTTCTTCATTATATTATAAACCTCATCATGTTATAGAAAAAATTTACATATAAGCTTCAATTGATGGTATAATCCTTAATTCATCACATATTTCAAGTCTCACAACTCATAAAAGTATGTTTATGAACTTGAACCTTTATTTATGGAATTGTCAACATTACTCGAAATTGTAGACCGAGCTCCAATGATTACACTAGAACGAAGAATGATTAGATGTTATAATAAATCAATCACACAAATATTAGTACAGTCGTTAGACGGTTCTGCAGAAGGAGCAACTTAAGAAAAACTATTTTTGTTGGAAATTCACGAGTGAAGTAATCTTACATCGAAAAGAGACATCAGGATTAAATGAATTGTATACAAAGACAGGACTCATAACTCGTTGCCTTAAAATTTTAGGTTAAGATATAATATTCTGGTTATATATAGGCTCACTTGGATCCCATTCCATTTCTCCTTAGGCCCCCTCAAAACCCATTAATGGTATCATAGCTAATTTGATCAAGGCTGAAGAATAGAGATTTCATGGATTTGGATAAGATGAATGAGTGATTTATGATTTGACTCAAATGGCCACTTTTAAGGGGGAGATGTCTGGTTGTGAACAAAGATTTTGAAGAGGAAGACAATGTTATGAGAAAAAAAAAAAAAGAGGAAGAAGGAACACAGGAAACAAAGAAGAATTAAATAAAATTTATATTTCACTAATACTTCTGAAGTTCTTCTTCTTCCCGACCTCAATTCACTTAAAATTCTTCTTTTACTCATTTTTTGGCAACACATGAGCAACTGAAGCTAATGGGGTTTAGTGCAAGTCGGTATTAATTCAGAGAGCAGGAGGAAAAGTGTGTTGAAGCCAACGTCCATCTAGGATAATCATAAAGAATGCAGAGAGGGGTATGGGGAAGAGCATTCATCTCCGATAAAGCAAGGCTTTCCAAGTGGGCTATATTGCCTTTCCAAGAAACTGGGTAGCTTGAAACATCGTTGTATCTATGGCCAGAATTCTGTCACGCAAGCCTTTGTAATCTTGATAATAAACATTCAAGTTTCATCACCAATCAGAAGTAGATAATGAACAACATTCTTCCACTAAGGTTGCTCTTTCCAATTCCAAGCTTTTCTTTTGGAAACTTCTGCAGTTCTTTGTTGACTATAAGTCGTAACATGATACGGTATGATCCTATAACCTTGCAAGTTTCATGTCTTTAATAGCAGGATGGACCTATTAACACAATTTGTTTTCCTCCTACAAACTGTATCACCTTAAAGTTTTTGATTTTCTAACACCATCAGCAGCAGAACTAGAGATTACGGGATACACAAGTTCTTGAACTTAAACTCGAAATATGAAGTTACAACAGCATCACGGTTATCCGGTCTCAACAACAAACTAGTATAGCTTCTGAGGTGGTTTGGACGACTATGGACAACCAATATTGTTGCTGTGGAAATTATCCAAGTCGGTTCTTTTAAAAAAAGTAGAGAAAATGTACTAATACAAGAAGTTCAAAATACTAGTAATATGATTCCTGCTCGAACCAAAAAGGATGAGAACTCTGTAAGAGTTCAAGGTTCTGATGGTTAAACCAATAAAGGGAGAGAGGTCCTACGTTAGTGTACCAGAGGTGAATTTATTAGAACAACTAAATGGCAGCAATGGTGGGAGTATAGAGTAGATATACCCAGTTTCCGCACCAGTAACCTAAGTGGAATACTCAACTACGAATTATTTGATGTACATCCAAATAACAGCGATGACGAATTTCAGCAATATGATTGAACTAGAATTTAGAGCTGTGTTATCCAGTGCCAAATTAGCAGAAAGTGGGGGGGCATGGGAAGACCAATTAAAACAGTACTTTTCTTTGGCCATGATGTAACAGCAACGAGCAACAGAAAGCACAAGGCTTGTGGTCAAGGACGATTCTACAGATAGAGAACAGGCAAATCCTCTGTTCTTCGGAAGCATTCACAAAACTTTATAAAGCTTAATGAATAGTAGGAAATGCAATTTTGCCATCTAATCTATTGCTGTTCTGCTGTTCAGAAGGCTGCTAACGTACCCCCAGTTCATGGTGTTCTTCAGCGCCCTGTTTTTTCCACATGCAACCTATGGCGAAGCTTGTTTATCTATTTATATCAACACATGGCAGCATTCAACGTAATTCTTACCTTGTATGATAGGAGTGTTAGTTTCACACGAGCTCAGATACCGCAATGCAGCAGAAAGTTCTTGCAGAAACAGAAATGTGTAAGAGATATCATAATAGCAGCCTAGATCAATTTTAAAAATTAAAGGGCAAAAGTTAAATATTCATTTAAAAAATACATGCCGTACACTCAGAAACTTAAACCTGTGTGGTCAAGAATTTGCTGTGATTGCTACTTCTTTATCTTTCAAAGATACAGACAAAAGTACGCCTAAATAGTAAACCTTTCACGTCAATGCAGAAACAGCTGAATGAATTTTCAATCAAAACGAAAAGAATGATAACAACAAATGTATCCCGTTGTCCCCTTTCCAGGCGAGCACCAAAATTCTTCTGTTGCATAATTGCATCTACAAGACCACTAAACGCAAACAGAAAAATTTTCAGCTGAGAGGAAGCTACACAAATTACAAAAAATAGTCAGGAGTTCTGCGTGTGGCATCAGGCTCTATCTGACGAGGTGCTGGGTCAAATTGAATAAAGTTCTGCTCCATATTCTCCCCAACCTCAAGTATTGCAGCCATATTCCCACATCGATAGCAGTAATTTGGTGCACTGAACACTGTGACAACATTCTTCTCCTGTAAAGATTAGTAGGATATTAGAAATCGCACTGGAGCTTCCCATCCAAGACTAAAATTTTCTTCGCTTGAACCCACAAACCTGGGACCAATTGTATCCTTCCATGACAAGCTGGTGAGCTCTAGAAACAAGACTAAGCCCGTTTGTGTGGTTGAACTGTGAAGAGATATCCTGTCCAAAGGTGTATCCAGCTCCACGAGGAGAAATTCCCCACCCACATCGGTCATCCGGATCAGACCACAGGAGATCACACATTGGACCTTCATGAGGAACCTAATAACCACAGAATAACAAATAGCCGCCACTTACAAAGACACAAATATAGATTGCCTTTTTATTTCTTAAAACACCCAGTAGGTGAGCTACATCACAATGTCAACTACATCAACTAGTCAACCAACTCATTCCAAGAAATATAGAAAATAAGAAACTATATCAAAATGCTTGCCCAAATATACTAGCATTTATGGTATAATATGTTCTTTAGCATACTCGTATTCATTCAAAGGTAACATCAAACTAAAAGATTCTCATAGATACAAAATAATTTATTTAGACACAGTAAAACATTGGCTCAAGCAACTTGCTTACAAATGGAACTGCAATACAACATGATAAATGCAGGCATACCTCCTGTATACGATCCAGGGCACGAATATTATCTAATGTGTCTAAAGATGGAGAGAGACCACCATGCAAGCAGAAGATCTGTAATGAAATAATTAAAGGTGATTAGATGAGACCTTGTAGATCATTGAAAGTAAAATCATGTAGGGTAATCATGCTAAGGCAGTGCTAAAGAAATAAAACCTGACTCTCGATCAAAGCTGTGAGAGGTAAATAATCAAAGAGGTCAGTGAAATATTTCCATATGTTTGCATTTCCATATTTCCTCAAACACTCATCATAAAATCCATACCTGAAAAGAAATTACGCCGTTGAAAATAGCAACAGGAATGAAATATGACCAGATACCACAAAAACAAAGTACAAGAACATAAAATTGTATCTTATGTCCCATTTTTCCTATCTAATATATTCTTTCGAAGGATCCAGAGTTGGAATCATTGCATCTATTCATTATTTATAACAGAAGAAGAAAGTTCAGTTTGCTCTTTCCTCCGACACTTATATTCAGTTCTGCATATGATTGAAATGAGAGTTCTTACACTTGAGTTATCTGTCGACTCTCATGGTTTCCTCTTAGAATTGTAATCCTATCTCTATATCGAACTTTGAGTGCCACCAAAAGAGTGACCGTTTCCACTGAGTAATATCCTCGATCTGCAAAATGCTCCATAAGGGTTAAAATATATATATAGCAGTACTCTGATGCCTGGGAATAAAATAGAATTGAAGACAGAGGCAAACAATTTTACTTTACAAGCAGGATCCACAAAGGGACGTTTGAATCAGATAAAATATTATCATCCAAACTGAATATTCAAAGAAAGACGTACAGAATTACGGTGACATGGCAGGTTTACAAATCTAAAATGTTTACCAAGTCTCAGTCATCTATTTTCAGCTAATCTACTTCAATTTAAAAGCATCCCTGACAGATTACCATTTTAATGCTGGTAGCTCCAATACAATATCTATATAAACACTCGCCTTCAGGTCATATGCAACAATTTCAGACTTAACATTCGCATTCCTACCATGTCAAAGGTTCAAAATTTTGAAATTAACTTGACGTTCTGCATCTATCGAAACACCAAATTCTATCACTACCTAGTCCCAATTCATAGTACCATAGGTGGCAACGCCGTGTTTTGCAAACGCCTTATAGAGAAAAATTTTGATCAAGCAGATCATTTTGTGCATGCAACGCAAGTACACTTGTGGGTCCACAAAATTGGATATAGAGAACAAGCCCTCTCCACAGTTTTAATAACTCGTTTAAATGCCATGAAAAATAATTCCCAATGACAGATCTTCAAAATTGAAGCTCTCAGGCTTGCAATCTGAAATCTTATATAAAGCTCAGAACTGAGTTACATAAAAAATCGCATTTTTCTCATTTCGAATTCACAACAAGAAATTCACAGGCAACCGACCTACGTAATCGCCCATGAAGAGGTAGTTGGTGTCTGGTATGCCGCCGCCGATACGAAAAAGCTCGACGAGATCATGAAACTGGCCATGAATATCGCCGCAAACGGTGACAGGACACTTCACCGGTTGGACATTCCATTCCTCCACAAGGATCGCTCTCGCCTGTTCGCACAAGGTCTTCACTTCCGCTTCCGGCAATGGCTTGCACTGCATCAGATGCTCGATCTGACGGTCCAGATCGCCATGAGACGGCATGGTTCCGGTGTCTTCTCTCCTCTTCCCCTTGCCAATTCACAAGTTTGATTCAATTGGTGATTGTTGGGCAGTCTAGCTCATGGTGCAGATTCCAAATTAGGGTTTTTTTTAGAGGGAGAAACATAGAAAAGAAAGAGGAGTGGTGGTGTTAGTTATGTATTGTCATTTCTTGGGCGTAATTTTCAAAATTTACACTTTTAGCGCTGATTTTTTCTTTATTTATATTTTGTACCCGTTATTTTGTATTTCCTTACAACTTAGCCCCAATTCGGTACGGACGGCTTTCCTCTCCTCTCTATCGTACTAGCTTCCTCTTGTTTTTGTAGCGCACCAACTTCCAATTTCCTCTTCTCGCACTGGCTTCCTCTTGATTCTTTCTTACATCGACAACTTCCAATTTCCTCTTCTTCCTCTTGATTCTCTGTTACATCGACAACTTCCAATTTCCTCTTCTCGCACTGGCTTCCTCTTGTTTCTCTCTTACATCGACTTCCTCGCACCAGCTTCCTCTTATTTCTATCTCGTACCAGCTGCTGTCTCATTTGATGATCAACTTGTCGCAGAGTTTGTAAATTGTTATATCTTCTACTCAAGCACATAAATTTATCTTCATAAAACTATGGCAAAATAACTTTTATAACTTGTTTATAGAAAATGAAGATGAGGTGTGATTCAGCCGGATTTTGCCAAGGCTGGATATTGTCATTTGGATCCATGATTCTGAATAACTTCTGCTGTAGAACACCTGCAAAACAATAAAGGCACGCCGGGGGTTGATTCCC
>JANZLC010000007.1:19745316-19759679 GCA_026413385.1 Erythroxylum gracilipes | reverse complement strand
GTTAGTTGGTCTTGTTTTACTGTTGACATTGTATTTGAGGTTTGTTTGTGTTGCAGTTTTTCTGCATCTTGGATAAATAAAATTTTACTTATCCAAAAAAATTTACCCGGAAAATGTCATGAATGCATGCCAAAATACATATGCACAATTAAGCAATTAACAAGCATAATAAATATAATTCGTACTAAATTTCGTTAATATTCTAACCCCTAATTTGGGGCGCTACATGATGAACACTCTACCTTATAGAGCATGGCCAGCCTAATTACTCAACGGTATAATTTATTTTTGAGCTTCAAATTCAATGGTATCTTCTTGTCACATAATACACATTCATCTCAAAATTCTTCTCTCCTTTCTTTCATTCTCTCTTCTCTACTCTTCTCATTTACCTCCTTGAACTCATTTTTGCAGAGTACCACGGTACAAATATACTGAAGCTTCTGGATGCGGATATTACAATCTTCGATGTTACCATTTGGAGAAAAGAGAAGGAAAAGAAGAATCGGTTCACTGGACTTCCATTTTCAAAATATGACGCATGACCATAGTTTACTTCTACTGAATGATTAAAAATGTTACTGATATTGCAAGAAAATGCTATGTACACTAGAATATGGTCGACTCTCATTCACGTTAAACTGAAAGGACCCTTGAAAATTCTGGATTTGGTCGACCCTTTCCTCGGAAAGAAAAACTGGCCAAGCCAAGTTCATGGTTCAGATTAGGAGTGAAGTCACCTAAATCAATAAAAGCTATTGAGTTGTTTTCATGGACCACATCAAACCATCAAGAAGAAGGTCCTGCTCAACCATTTCAACTCGGTGGACGAGAAGGAGATTGTCCCTATTTATTGCAACCAAGGAATCCACAATTATTGTCCCAGACTACGGTCCTGTCTACTGAGTACAGAGAGTCAGAGACCAATTATATCTTTCGTGTCCTCTGTCAACTTTAATGTTATTTAACTGCTGTCTGAAGTCAGCAACCTTGCCAAGTTGCTTGCCCCTTATAACTAATCCGTATATCTGCAAGGAGAGTTCGGGGGTTACCATGAATCTTGACAGACCAAGATAAAAAAGGGTTTTGAGCTCCTCTAATGTGGAAAGCTGCTTACTTGTATTTGGTTACTGGATCCATGTCTGCCATGATTTCTTGGAAGTGCTTTGTCTTGTCGAGTTACCTGATCACAGGGTTATTGATTTCCTTTTGCTTGTCAATTCAGCTTATCCTGATTCCTTGCAGGATTTCTGTGTTGCAGACCTGACTGCTCCTATATCAGTTGATGGATTCCATTGTAAACGTGTGGAGAAAGTAAGTTCAGATGATATTTTTCTTTGATGGGTTGAGTAAACAGGGGAAAACAACTAACATGTTTGGTTGGTTTGTCTATCTCTGCTGCTAATGTTCTTGCATATTTCCTGGTTTGAATACTCTATGAACCGAGTGGACTTGGGCACTTTGCTCCCGGTTGATTGAACCCTGTACATTTCACAGGAGCCACCGAGACGGAATTAGTAATCAAGGGAAGTTGTTTGTAGGAATTGTTACAACTCCAAGATTTGACCGAGGGACAGATGTTTGTTGTTCCCAGTCCCATGGCCATGTTCACTTCCAACAGAATTGGAGAAGGGAAAGCCCTGCTTTTCACAGCCTTCAATAGTCATTTGCTTTTCATAAGTCTCTTCTCTTCAAAACCTTCGATTCGAATTGAAGTGTTAACCCAGGCTTTTCAAGTAGGCGATGATGTCATTAATTGCATAAATTCCAAGTTTGGCTCTTAATCTTTCTCAAACATGGCATGAACTCGTGCTACTCTACTTCTGATTGTCTTCAGCTTCTAATCGGCCTCCTGCACGATTTCCGACCTTTCTTTTCCCTTCTGTCTATGCTTCTTCTTAAACGATGTGTCAGACTTCCTTCGAGTTATTTCAAATCTTAGTAACATGTATTGTTTTAATTCAGGAAAATCATCTACGTTGATTTGTAACCACAATGGCTCTCGAGTTGTCACTACTATTAGGAGTTGTCTCTTGAATTTCATGTAGTTTTGTTTCAATGCCATATCTTCCAAATGACTAGAATCACAATGGCTTTATATGTCAGGAACACACCAAACAGAATCAGTCAGATGTATTAGAATCACTTCGGTCAATGGAACCATTTATCATAATTGTCCAAATGACAACTTCCAGTACACAGGTAAATGAATTCACTCTAGAAGCTTATGCCTACGAACTAACCTAAATGAGTGCAGTGGATTCAGCCATACAACACATGAAGGATTAGAAGCAACAGCTACGATTGACATGAGATTATAACAGCAACACCAATAGTATACGTACTAAACACATTTCTCCGGTATATGGGAAGCTAGAAACAAGTACTCCCTTTCTGATAAAATAAAGACCTAGCTCCTTCATCAGGATGCTCGTTCAAGACTTCCACCAACCTGCATGTGTAACCATTCATGTTGTGATCCTTCAGCGTGATTTCTCATTGTTTGTGGGGCAAGCAACATTCCGGCTACATCAAATGGTTGCACACCAAGCTATAAAATTACAAAAAGACGTAACTGTTGGAAAGATTACACATCAAATACAAACCAATAATGTTGTAATCTTGAACAAGTTCATGAATGTATGCTTTGTGAAACAAGAAATTTGAAAAGTTGATGTTTCTTATGTACAGGTTATCTTTTCAAACATGATTGTTTGAAGGAGCTATAGACTACCCTTCCGTTGTAAGAATCACTAGAGATACTATTGCCTGGAAGGAGCTAAGATGAATGCTTGTTCACAAACCACGAGGTTGCAAAACTGAGCAATTTAGTGACGTTCTCAGATATGATATAAACCTGTGGCAGCACGCCTAGCAAGGGATTATCTAAAACTTCAAATTAATTGATTGAGGACTACCGACAACCCCACCCAACCCATTAAAAGAAGGAAAACCAGATGCTTCTCAATGATTTATATTCAAACAAAGTTGCCCAACTTGTATAGTGTGTCTTCAATTACTTCGTTAAGGTTAAGACTGAAAATTAACATAGTGCCCCATGAACATAATGATAGGCCTCTAGTTAAGCATTTCTACTCAAGAAGGAAGAAAAAGGGGCTAAACAATTTAGATGAAAGCAACAAGGCTGGCAATTAAAGGAAAAGCCAATCATTCCTAGGATTGATATTGAAGGGCTGCTGTCCACGATTTGTTATTTATGCTTTATTAGTTGTCAGTTTTGTTGCAGGTAAGATTCTAGGAGGCTGAGGTGGCATGATTGCTAGGGTGGGATGTTAGGTCAGTATATATTTGGCTGGCAGAGGGGAGTGGATAAGGCAGGCATAATGTACCAAGTAGAATGTGTATTAGGGGAGTGGCACCTTTCGAATGTTGCCTGTGATTACCCTTCTTATCAATTTTCATCTCCAATGAAAGATCTGCTCTACTAGCAGCAGACAATTCCTAGTCCTTTTCTTCTTTTCCTCTATTTCTTTCACTTAAATCCTGCTTCTTGTTCTTATTCTACTGTTCTATTGTGGGACCTAACACATAACACCCTGATTTACTATTGCGATTAAGGGAACATAGATACTTCCAATCAATTTAATATTAACATAATAAACATGAGAAAGATTGCTTTTTGAAACTAGCCCAATTGCAAACAAATTAGATGACCAGTCAACATGTGCCTGCCCTTCCACTGCTAGAATGGTAAGCTATAGAAGTGAAAAACTTCTGCAACGTTAATTCAACCTTCCTAAAAGATCATAGAACAAGAAGTTCCACAGTTCATTTTGAATACATTCTTGAAGTACCAAATTCAAAACCTCACAAAAAAGTTCACATTCTATAACATTTCTTTATAGGTTCAACTTGCAACATACAAAGTAGTGATATGCTTTGGCTTTAATATGTACAACCTCATCCAAGTTCGAGTGTTGTTGCAGGCAGTAAAACCTAACAGCCTTTCAGGCAGCTGTAGAAACTACCTCAGAAGGAAGCAACAAACCAAGATTTCCAAATATAGAATAGGTGCAAACCAAAAAAGTTTTCGATTCTATTTACTCATATCTATACATGCTCACTGTTGCTTCTATATACACAGTCCTAGTAGAAGAAAGACAGTTATCATACAAAAATTCTCTAAGGGTACAATTTAAGTTATCAAGCAATCAGACAAAGGTTTAGCCGCTCAAAAAACGCATTGCAGCACCAAAAAAGCCCTTGTTTTTTTTCACAGTTTACACAACCCTAAGGAACCAGCAATCATAATGCACTTCTAAAATATGGGATAACTAATATATGAGATAAGCTTTATTTTAAGTTGGTAAAATATGAAGACTTACGCTTTTTGGATGAAAGCCTTCAACTGTGGGTTTCTTATTCATCCTTGAGTTAATTGCTTCTAATTTCATGGACAGTAACTGCAAAATCCAATTTGAAAAGGCACAGATCTCAGTTACAGCTTCAACAGAATAGCTTGTCAAAAGTGACAATAAAAGACAGTATGATAGCGGCAATACCTCAACTTGTCTTTGTAGTGACTGGATGTAATTGATTATTTCATCAAGGACGAGTGCTTTACCTATGACCTGTTTGAAGGTATTATACATAATTTATCCAGAAAGTCATTATGAGTCCAAAATCTATTCAAGGATGTGGACTGAACCAATAATGACAGATGAAAGACATACGATAACAAAGAAAAGGCAATAGACTGATACCCTTTCAAAATTAAATTCAAAATCGCAGATTCATGAATCTAGAAAGTATGATAGAAGCTGAAGGCAAGAGGTACCTTATGACACCCAGGAACCAAATCTTGGAGTATCTTCATCCTCTCACTTATTTTTTCTCTCCTAGCCTGCCAAAATGGGCAAAAGGGAGGAGAGAAGGTTTTGAACAAATCAAGACGCACTCCTTTGAAGATAACATTTGAAATAAATAAAAGAAACAGGAACAATAAGAGTATGTGAATATAAAGCCTATACGACTTGAACCTACACAACTGAATCGCTTCTGTTGTTACATGAATCAACAGGTTAAGTAAAGAAAGAAAAGCTTGAGAAGGCTGACTAGAATTACTCTCTCTGCTAGACTGTGGCTATCAGTTGCTTGACCCCTTCTCGCTCTTACATGAATGTAGTCTTGCTTAGGCGGCTCAGCTGGTTTAGTGCTTTTCTCAGCAGACTTACAGTTTGCAGCAGAACTTGCTTCTACTTCAGTTTTATTCTTCTCATTTCTGAAAGCTGACGTCTTCATTCGCTTGCCATTAGAATCATTCTGTGAACAAAAAGAAGATCATTAGGCCAACTGAGTTAATTGTAGCATCTGACATACTAATTCTAAACAAGCTAACAACTCCATATCGGGAGGTAACAATAAAAAGATCCACTTCCATGCCTACAGATCAAAGATCAAAAGTGGAAGAAACGTCTGAATAGCACAAAATTATCAATCACACAATTTTTGTTACTAAGAAAATATAAGAAGTTCTCAACTTCTAAGACATTGAGCTCTCAATTAAGAGAATTGGAGACGAAGGTTCAAATATTTTGCAGTTTCTCATTTCCTAAGGTAAACAAAGAGAGAAAATCCAAGAAACGATAAAAACTAACGGCCAAAATTCTCAACTTTCTCTTGTCTCTATTTGCATTTCTCATCAAAGGTCACACTCTTCTTCTCTATTCCTTTTACATCCTCATCAACTCACGTCATCATTTTAATCAAAACAAAGAAGCAAAAACGACAAATTGAATTTAAAAAAAAGCCAACCAGTTCATTGCCAGTGCTAGTTGTGGACACCATCTTAGAAGATTCATCCTCCGAACTCAAACCTCTCCGCTTCCTCCCATTTCCACCGCCACTCTGCTCCGTCACCGTCGATTCCTCCACCGACCCGTCTCTCTCTCCACCGAACCCACTTCCCAAATTCCCCATTCGGAGACCCAACCCACCACCGGCGTCACCATTAAGAGCTCCGAAGAGCCAAATCCCGGACAAAGTGTACGAGGAATGGTTTGCCGCAGAAAAAGATGTCTCATTTATCAGTGGAGGATCCATTCGGGTTCGGGTCAAATTCATTCAGTGTGACCCGGCGAGCTTGGGATTGGAAGTGAACATGTGCGTGACCTTAGTGCTCAAGGAGTGAGCTTTCGAATCTTTTAAGTTTTTTGTAATGCAGTTGGGATTATTTAAAGGACTGAAATTTCAGAGAGAGAGAGAGAGAGACAGGGAGGTTTAAGTTGGGCAGAGATTTTCTCTTGAGGTGGTGAGGGAGTGTGCGCGCTACGCCTCCCTGTGCATTTTACCACCCCCCAAGTCATTTTTTTTTTTCCTTTGACTTCTTTTCCCAATCCTTTTTTTATTTAATAAAATTCAAGAATGATAAAATTTTAAAAATTATGAAATATAATTAGGGTTTTACACTTTTACTAGATAATATGTTGAGTAATGATTTTCTTTATTTAAATATGATTTTTATCTTATATATTTTTAGCATAATTATTGCACGTGGGTTTATTCAAAAACAATTTTTCTATCAGGCAAAGATAAGAATAAAAACTATCTAATCTTTATAGATTTTGCATGAATTTTTACGAAGTATTATGTAATTTTAGTAGAATTATCGATTTTATGAAAATTTAACACCAAAAAGCTATCATTCATGCTTGCTTCATTTACTATTTGACATTAAATGCCTTAATGACAATATAATTTTAGCAATTATCACATATTTCTTCATTATATTTTATTTATTTGACACAAAATAACATATTTTTAAAATTTTTAATTTTAGTTTATTTTGAATTTACATATAATAAATTAATAAAATATAGTAGACAAAATTATACAGTCAACAATAGCTCAAATATGATAATTAGAATGAAAAATAATAAGGACGCAGAATAATTAAATTAACCTTTGATTTTTAAGCACATCAAAGACGCGCCTCCGGCGCATTCTAGTCTGCCGCGATTAGGGATCGGGTTCTTTCATTTTGTAACAACATTTTGAGGCTTTTCTCGGACAGATTTAAGATTAGCACACACGCAGTATTAATTACGTGAGAACTACTCGCTTCAAAGTTCGGACACGTAAGCAAACTAATCATTCTCCACATGATGTTGATGATTCGCGAGTAGATAATTTTAACAAAATAATGAGAATGGTCGTTTTCGCTGGGCTTTTAATAACGAGTGTGGGATCGTTTTCGCTAACTCGGAAAGAATTACTAACGCCACACCATGTTGAGTCGCTGGAATTACTAGGGACACGACACTAGTTTTATGGATAGTTGCATTAATTCCATTAAAAGAAGAAGTACGCTTACATGAAAATGGTGATTAAATTAACACTAAAGTTTGTGAAAGTGTTCATTAAATAGTTCCCCACTCGTTTTTATGAGGTTAGCTCCTGTAGGAAGTTTGGCAGAACTCCTTCCCTATAAGTGTGTAATTGATGTAGGAAAATAATCTAAATTCAATATAAATATGTAAAATATTAGTTGAATTTATTAATTGTTTATGAATTATTAATTTATTAAAAAATGTAATTTATAATTTATTTTATACATTCTATAATTTATGTAATAAAAAATTTTATCTCAACAACAACAACAACAACAATCTTAGCTTATGTTTGGTTAGTTTTATATCAGTAGAGCTTTTTTTCTATAGAGCTTTTATGAGAAGAACTTTTCTAAGCAGCCAGTTGGCTGTTTGACTGTCATTAAAAACAGAGCTTTTTTGAAAAAGCTTCGTACAGTAAACTGTTTGGCAACATAAAAATAAAAGGTATTTTTAAGTTTAACTATAATTTATTTTGTAATAAAAATTATTTATGCATATAAATATTATTTAAAGTATATTAAACAATATGCAAAGCACAATATTTAATTATCATATAATTTTAAACCATATGAAACATAAATAAAAATATATCTAACCAAATCTTTTATATATATTATAACATAAGTAAGCTTATATCGAAAATAAATATTAAAAATATAAAAAAGTTAAATAATATTATATAAATCTCAAAATAAATATCCAAGCTGAGTAAATAGTTAAATACATAATAAACAGGAATATGAGTTTGTGGGTATTGTGAGAATTATGTGTAAAACATAAGGACAAAAGGAACTAAAAATAGACTCATTAATTGATCCGAAAAATGTACCTAAAAATTTACTTTTTTAAGAAACTCCAAATTTGAACTTCTTAAAAAGCTATATTTTGGATGCCAAAAAGACATATCTATTAAAGAAATACTTTTTTATTTTACATTCAAACACTCATTTAAAAAAAAAAAAATTGTGGTGAAGAAAAGGATTTATTGGCTTTCCAAAAGTTCACCCGAACAATACTTAATGAACAAGGTTCCCTTTTTTGCAAAAGTTAGAAAATAGACATTAATTGTACACAACTTTTTTTTATTTTACAAAAAAACTATTTCTATGATTTAAACTGTGACCATTTAATTACAAAAGAGCAACCTTGCTGATAAATATTAGAAAACAAATTAATATATTAGTATGCGAGGTTGAAATTTTCTGAGAGTGAGAAGGTGAGTACTTACAGTTAGAGGATAGCTAAGCTGTTCATAAAAATTGGAGAGCATCAACTCCATGAAGCGCCTAACCTTCAATTTGCTGTGTCACTATTCGCAACCTAACTTGCCTAGCAAGAAAAGGGGTGCTTAAACAAGCAAGTGCAATTAATCCTAAAGAAAGCTTCTTTATGATATGCCTTAATTAAAAACTCATGTGCCTAAGTGCTCTTTGCCAATGCAAGTTGGTGACTGTTACCTGTTCCTTTGTTTTGATTAGTGTTGTCCTGATGGCGACTATCTCCTCCCTTTTGTATCCATTAGTTTCTTTATAGTCACGTGCTCCATATTATGTTTCCTTTTCCATTATAGGAATATTTGAGTTATCTTAGAAATACCCGAGAACAATTAATAAGCGGTTGGTTAGCATGGAAGAATGGTAATAAAAATATGAATGAATATAATGAGAAATGATAATGAATATTATCATTATAATTATAATAGTTGATTAAGAAGAAGAAATGATTATTAATATCATTGATAATGGTTAGTTTGTAAAAAATATTAAGAAATAAAATTTTATTATATTTTAATTAATTAAATTTTTTTAAAAAAAGACACTACTAAGGAATGAATTTCATTCCTCTACTAGATGAGGGGTATGAAGGATTATCCAAAAGTGGGATATCAAACTATTGTTCCTGTAATGATAAGCAACAACCAACCACTCATTTTTCATTCCTTACCCATTAATCCCTTCCTAAACATATCAACCAAGCACCCCCTAATAACTCTATAAAAATTTGTTTGAAACATCGGATTTAGAAAGATTCAATACTACACAATCTTATCTCTGACTAATAGAAAGATTGTTTTTAAATAGTCAAATTTAAATCGTTTGTTTCTCATGATTATGTAAATTCAAACATAATATATTTGGGTTACAAATTGAAAATTGCCTTTTAGATAAACAAACATTAATTAGATAAATTTATTATTTAGTTTTAAATTATTAATTTATTAAATGATTTATTTAAAATATAATTTATTTATTATTACACACATTTAATATTTAATTCAATACTTACTAGAATGATATAATGACGTCTACAAGTTTTATCATTAAATAAATTCATAATAGTGTCATCATCTTTATACATCTCATCAAAATAAGTATCATGTTATTTTGTACAACTTATTACATGAAATTAAGGATGAGATCTGCTCTGCCATTTACTCAATTTTTACTATATGCTAGCAGATCTCATTCGTTCACTTCTATCAACCATCTTCATCCGATGAAATTATGTCTTACGGATTTTTATAGGAGTTTATTTAATATAGACCTAAAAGTTATTGATTATGAGTTCTCAATTATTTTTAAAATATATAAGAATGTACATTCGCTTGAGTTCTTTGATATCATACATACCGATGGATGGGAAAATTATGTTCTAAATAATAGAAAAAAAAAGCACTTTTAAAAGTTGAAGTGAAGAGAAATTTTGGAAAAATTACCAATTTACGGTATCCCCTTTGGGATGTCTTGATATCCTTTCTGAGCATATGTGTGGGGTTTTGACCCTACGGCTCACTATTTAGGCTTTGCTTTTGCTTTTTTGCAAAAAAAAAAGTTGACAAAAAGTTTAAATTTGGTTTAATTTAATTCAAAAAATATGATCGGTTAATTGAATTTTAAATTGAGTTTGATTTTTTTTAATTTTTTAAATTTTACGAGATAATTTATCCTAAAATTTAATTATATAAAATAAATAAATAAACTAAATATTGCTACGGTGCAATCAGCAAGTTAGGGCTAATGATTCAAAGACATGATGTGTATAAAGAAGACATATGTTTTAGATTGGCCTTAATTGCTTCTGCCGCTCTCTCCATGGCATCAAAAATATAACCCATTTTTGTCTTTTCTTTACTATCAGCCAAGTGAAGTACCTTCACCAAAGGCTCACAAATTCGGATAACAAATTGACGTTGAGACCAAAATTCTCTATCTTCTAGTATAATATTACAAATTTCCACTCCAGCATTAGACCTAGCATGCTGAGATGCAATCCATTTATCACTTGTAAATATTTGTCTTAACTCTTTCTTCATCGAAATAAAAGACTAAAGTGATAAGAAATTTGTTACAATTCTTGTCACAACAGGACGACACAAATTTCTACCATTGGTAAATTCCTTTCTCATCAAATTCAATACTCATGCACGATTATAAATGAACTTTGTCACATTTTTAACTTTCTGTATAGTCTCATCAATAACAGGGAAATACCTAGGATCCCCTATATTCTTCAGCATTAGGTCAATACGTTGTGCAATATAAAAAGTCCAAAAAAATGAATTATACGTAATCTGCAACCTTTTTCCTGCCGCTTTATAAGCGAAATCATTGTCAATAATAAACTGAACATTGTTTTTTGGCCCTACTCCATTCATAACTTCATCAAATGTCGTAAACAAAATATCAGTATTTCTAATAAGGCCAGATGCATTAATAAATTTCAAAAATATAGAGTCATTTGTAGAATAAACCAAAAAATTTATAATAGGCTCTTGTCTCCTATTTATCCAACCATCACACATAATTGAACATTCATAAGTACCCCAATTCACTCTTCTTTCAGCCAAATAACTTCTAATTTTAGAAACAGAACAACTCAAAAGTTTACCTCTTAAGTCATCAATCGAAGGACCCTTGTATCTCGGATCAGAAGAGGCTAAGAAGCATTGAATGACGAACATATATCATATCACTATCTAGTTACTTCCATATCGACATTGTGAGCCACATCTCTTAATTGAATTGCACTATGAATTGAAGGTTCGGCTTCAGGAGTTGTTCGTGGTCCAAAGAAACTAGTCATCTGTCTTCTTCTCTTCCTTATATCAGGTTCAGGTACTTCTTCTTGAGCTTGAGATGGAACACTATCAGTCCATTACCACCACTACCAATACGACCTTCAACATTTCCATAATTACCACGGAAACTAGAAAATGAACTTCCACTACCAATTTCAAAATTCAACCTTTCCCTTCTATCTCTCTCATATTGATATTCATCAAGCAATGTTTTCATCTGTCACTTTACATCATCACACTTTTATACAGGGTTCCACATCTCCTTTAACCTAGCTAAATGTTTTTTTTAATCGGGTGATTCCTCCACCTTTCAAATGCTTGTTACAAAATAAGAAAATAGTATGGTTCCTCGTACTTGAAACCAATGCAGCATGAGCCCAAGCTGGATCGTTGTATCTTCTTGAAGTGGGTTCATCAAGTGCACTTGAACTTCCTTCCATTTATCTGTAAAAATAAATGAATGCATATATCAAAATAAATAACACATAATTTTATTACACAATATGTATACCCATCTTATAGAATATAACTCATTTTGTATGATTACATTACACACAATTCAATTTCATGGAACACAATTCACTATAAGTCAAAAAATAACAATTCAATTATTCAACATATATAATTACACATAAACACTTTTTATTTCCAATAATTACAAAACATACATAAATAATTTTCATTTCCAATAATCGCAAAATATTTATAAAGCAATTTCCATTTCCAACAATCACAGAACATAAATAAACAATTTTCATTTTCAATAATCACAAAACATTTATAAAACAATTTCCATTTCAAACAATCACAAAACATACATAAACAATTTTTATTTCCAATAATTTTCAACAATTTCCATTTTCATAAAATAATTTCCATTTCTAACAATCACAAAACATACATAAACAATTTTCATTTCCAACAATTTCAATAATTTCCATTTCCAATACTCACAAAACATTCATAAAATAATTTTCAACAATTTCCATTTCCAGTAATTACAAAACATTCATAAAATAATTTTCACTTCCAACAATCACAAAACATACATAAACAATTTTCATTTCCAACAATTTTCAACAATTTCCATTTCTAATAATCACAAAACATTCATAAAATAATTTTCATTTCCAACAATTTTCAACAATTTCTATTTCTGATAATCACAAAACATTCATAAAACAATTTCCATTTCCAGTAATCACAAAACATTTATAAAACAATTTCCATTTTCAACAATTTATAATAATTTTCATTTCTAATAATCACAAAACATTCATAAAATAATTTCCATTTCTAACAATTTTCAACAATTTCCATTTTTAATAATCACAAAACATTCATAAAACAATTTCCATTTCTAATAATCACAAAACATTCAAAAAATAATTTTCAACAACTTCCAGTTCCAATAATCACAAAACATTCATAAAACAATTTCCATTCCCAACAATTTTCAATAATTTTCATTTCCAATAATCACAAAACATTCATAAAACAATTTTGATTACCATCAACCCCAAAACATACATAAACAATTTCCATTTTTAACAATTTTAATTCAAAGTTTCAAACATGAGGATCAAGTTGAAGGGTATGATATGATTTACATAATTGTCAAATAATGAATGACATATCTTATACAATTGATCATACACATCTATTCATAACATGATGATCAAGTTGAATGATATATTCATAACATGAGGATCAAGTTGAAGGATATAACTTCTTTGAAAATGTTTTCTTTTTCTTATTTAAAGCTTTGAATATTCTTTTCATTTATAACAAATCATGATATTATATACACCATTCTATATTTCGTTCTTAATTATATAAGTTGCTTTTACAATTTTTAATTGACATTAGTAAGTCTAAGTATAAGTGATTGGAACCTACAACATGTTCACAATTTGAAAATAAAATCTTTTTGGGATACATTTATTACATCACTACTTTAACACATTATCTATTATAAATATTAATGATACCCCACACATATATATTACCAAATAACTCAAGTTTAGCATATTTTATACTCAATTAATTATTTACCCAAACTAATACCAAATAGGCAACTATTATCATTAACTACAACCGAATTATTATTAATTTACAATTGCATAATTTTAACTCAACTAATTATTTACCTAAAGTCAATACCCAAATACTAAAAATGAAATACCATTTCACAAATGTTAAGAATGTGTCAATTAATGATTTAAGTCTTTGAAAGTTTACAATAATATTCTCGGTTTAAAATTTTAATTTAAGTTGTTTCAACTTTCAAGTTTCAACTTACAAACTTTCAATTAAACCAATTCAATTCATCTATATCATCACATATTCACATGAGGCCGTGCATTTCATTCATCCAAAAACTTATTATAAATTTCTCTTAATCTAATAAGCTTAAACCAATCTTTATTTTATAACCAAATCAGAAATCAACCAAACAATAGTTCAACTCTAATATCCAATTCAACCCACACAAATCATAAAAGCAAGACAACACTATGAGTGACTCATTTAATTCAACTCCAATATTCAAATCACAAATAACAAAATCGTGATCATTCAACTCCAATCTCCAACTCATATACAAGCAAATCACAAGACCAAGTTCCAACCAATTAACAAATTTAAGATCCAATCGATCACAATAAAGACGGTGGAATCTTCGGGGGACGCGAAGGGAGGAGTCGAGGGAGGATCTCTGTCCTTTAATGTTGACGTGGATCGGGGAGGATGAGAGAAGGAGTAGCACTGCCGGAGAGGGACCAGTATTGTTAGAGATGAAGAGGAGAATATGAGAAAGAGAACGACGGCGGTGGTGAGTGAAGAAGTGAGAGTCGGTGAGAGAGAGAGAAAAATGAGAAGGAAGGTAGAAGAAGGTTCGGGAGAGCAGGGAGTTGCACAACAAGAGACTGGGG
>JANZLC010000007.1:19727732-19741743 GCA_026413385.1 Erythroxylum gracilipes | reverse complement strand
AGTTTGAATCATTTCTCCAGTCATGTTCACTTTCTCTTGATATTGGAGAAACCACTCATACAATACCTTTTCTAATTTAGGATATTTGACTGATTTGTGCCTTTTGATATTGCTATTTGTTATCTCTTTTGAAAAATACTCTGCTAACCTTTTAAGAGTATTTGATATTATTGATTGACTAATAGAGAGATTAAACTTTTGTTGAATTCACTATTGCAAATCTTTTTGACTTGAAGAGGGATGCTGATTTTTATACTCACATAATGATTTTCTCATCTCATCAGTTAGCGTAGCCTTTTTAACACCTTTCAAATGAGTAGCCATGGAAGAGAAGATATAATATATGAATTTTTATATTTTGGTATATGAAGTTAAACTACATGTATCTATTTATAAACTCTATATAGTACTGTGTACTTAAAACAATTCACAACACTTCATATTCTAATGTACTTACATGTACTTTATTTTGAATCACGCTAACCTAAGATTAATAAACTTATTTTTGACAAGATTAATAAACTTAGATACAATGCACCATTATTAATTAATTGTTTATTTTTTTCTTAGTTATGGAAAAAATTAATTGTTTAATTTGACAAATATAATGTTCAAAATAAAAATAATTATATAAATTAATAAATATTAATTTATCGATAAATTAATAAAATATTTATTTATTAATAAATTAATAACTCTGTATAAAATAATAATTTTTCAGGTCCCAAAAAATATTTACTTATAGAGGTTTTACTGTATCTCATCTATATCTACAGTAGATATTCCTCCACGTCCTTTCCGTAACCCACTCTTTCTCGTTTACGTTTTTTTTTCCTTCTTTAAATTAGCTACCTACTCATTTTCTCTATACCTTTCTTACGCTCAAATAATCTAGGAAAGAAACAGAGGCTGAATGCCTGATAGCGGTTAGATCACTGTAGGAAGAGCATCGATTCAACTGTCTAGATGGTTCTGAGCACGATCTGCAAAGCAATTGGACCGTGAAGGACCAAACGAGCATTTGAAGAGCTAAAGTGGCGAGTAACATGATGCCGGAGCTCGAGGTAAAGAAAATGTTGTTGTTGGGTTAGAAGAAGACAAACACACATTTACTAGTGTGGTCGTTAGGTGAAGACAAAACTGGTTTTTACCGTTTAGAAAAATCGACCTGTTTATTATTTAAAAGTGAATTTTTATCCATAAAAGTTAACAGTAAAAATTGAAAAAAAATATTTTTAAAAAATAATAATTACAAATAAAATGTAAAAAGAAAAGTAAAGATTATAAAATTATAAAATATAATTTATTAATTAAAATGTGAAGGAAATTAAAAAAAAATATATTCTTGCAACTGTATATTGTATCAAAACTCAAAAACTAGAGAGAGGGGTCTCCATGTTTAAAACAATGGTAGGTCCCACGTGCTATTCTGATTTGTTAAAGAAGTGAAGAAGAGAAAGGAAGACATTTGCGGTGGTCACATGTTTAAAGGATGTGCAATCGTAGTGCAGGCCATTGATCTGGTGGGTTCACTCAAAATTTAGGATGGCGCTTATCGATGTTGGCAGAATTTTGAAGAGTATTTACAGGGCTCTCGATCCTACGGAGCCTGGGCTTCTGTTAGATAGAATTGACTGTAGATTTTCTTGCAGTGCACAATCTCCTTTTTTTTCTCAGACAATCGCTCATCGGTTCTTAACCTCATCGTAATGGGTATTCACGAACTATTTATCCAAAATTGGATTGTTGTTTATCGATATGTATATCGAGAGAGCAACAGATGTGCAGACTGGCTAACTATGAACGCAAAACATTCTGAAGTTGGTATCACTTATTTTGATACTCCACATATCAGGTGCCAACATATCCTTTTAGAGGATAGGTCGGAGATTCATTTCTTCGGACTCGTTTTGTAATCTATTTTCGTTAGTTTCCTTTTAATAAAAAAAGGATGTGCACCCCACATAACTCAAAAAATTGGTTGAGTTATTTTTTGAGTTATTACTCAATCGGTTTGTAAAAAAAAAACCGTCTAGTTTTCTGAAAACTAACTGGTTTATGTCTTAATTGGTCGGTCTATTAATTAATTGACTGATTTTTACTCGTAAAGATTATAAATATATATCGGATCAAAAATTAAGTTGATTATTTATTTTTTAAAGTTAAATCGATCGGTTTAGTCTGATTTTTAAAACAATAGTTTTAATTCATCTCAATTTGTAAAGGGATTATTAGATAGATGTAAAGATAAGTTAGATTCTCCACACATTATTCCTATGGAATCCATTATTTGATTATAAATTACTATTCTTTAAATGAGTTATTTGATTGTGAATTACTAGTTTTCAAATGAGTTATTTTTAACAACATTTTAAAAATTAGACTTAAAGTTAAACCAGTAAGATAAGATATTTAAGGTCTAAAATGTTTAATCGTATTAGACTGTCTTAAATTTGACTAAAAAGTTGAAAAAAATTAAAGAATTTGAAATACGATTGAAAAATATTATCTTTATATATTAAATAATTTGAAGTTTAATTAAAAAAGATTATTAAATAAAAATTAATTAATTTATTTTAGTTTATAAGAACTTATTAATTTACAAAAATTAATCGCTTTTTAATAACATTAAGCCAATTCAACCATTAAAACTTTGAATTGTCTAACTTTTCAATTTAATTTTTAATTTTTAAATTTAATTTATTTTAATAACTTAGACAATTCAAAGTTTTAATGGTTGAAGCCGTTGAATCAGTTTAATGTTTTAATAACTATAATTCTTAACATTTTTCCGTAGACTAATATATGCTAATATGAAAATCAAAAGATTAATCAAATGCATATTAAAAAGTACTCTATATATCTATAATTAAGAAAGAAAAACTATTGCCTCTCACGGGGTAGCCTAACGATAGAAAGAGGAGAGGATTGTGTGAAAGTTGTGGGTTTGATCTTTGAGAGGACCAATCTTTATTTAAGGTGATGTAATTCTTCTGGTAGTAGCCCATCTTTCAAAGCAATTACTTTTAATATTATCTAGGATCAGACTCAAATTTACTTATTTGTGAGTCTGAGTAAGTGACTCGTAGGTTTCAGAATAGTCGAAGAAAGCCCAAACCTGAGTTATATATATAAAAAGAGTTATTGCAAATTTGTTTGACGGCTCTCGAGTGTCGAGCGGTCACACAAACCCCCACCGCTCATTTGGTCAACAGCAACAAACACAGTGGGCAAATAATCGAATGGGGACCTCAAACTCTCATAAAAGTGTTTGATCATAGTCCTTTTGACGAGCCAGCATAAATTCTGTAGAAAAGAAGCGAGATGGGAAAGATCTCACCTTTTTTCAAGTGGCTGAATGCAACGGTTTGACCCATCAAACATTAAAAGCATTGGCGGACTTGCAGTACCAATGTGAGATTTGCAAATGCTCTTCTGCAGTGACAGTCAGTTAGATCGTAGCATCCCCAAACTAGAATGCAAAGAAAATCAAGGCAAACTGAATATGATAATAAGATAAATAGGTATTTTTTAACAAAATTGTGAATATCATTTGAATATTAATATGATAAAGCATTTTAATATTTTATATCATTTCGTATAATTACATATTTATAAAAACATTAACACAAAATTACATTCCATAACATATTTACTTAAATTATACTAGTAGGTTTTTTTTAAATCTTGATTTGTGCACCGCTTGAATCCGAATTTAAATAATATCTCTAATTTGTGTGCTCCTTTCCTAACCAAATGTACAGTGTCAGAGACTTTCAACTTTTAGTTTCCCCTAACTATCCATACTAGAAATGCTTTTGCTTCCAAGTTATTCACTATCGTAGCAAAATAGTGCAAATAGTATGTTCACATTGGCACAAGTAAATCAAAGTAAACAAATAAGTTTGGTCTTACAAGAAAAACAAAATTAACAAGTAATTGGTTACTTATTGTAGTATCTAATTCTCTTTTTATCAGCATAAGTTGTTGAAGAGAACATGAATTTTTACCACTTCTCTCTCTCACATTTCATATTTTTATCTCTTAGAGCCACAATCCACTAGGCTTGGGATTTGGGGCGTGAATTAGTATGAGTAACTCTAATAGCTACTCACAACATAGAGAAAGGACAAATTTGAGCTACATTAGAGAAGGTAAACTTATAAAGCAAGCACAAGTTCCAAGGGACTTGCCATATTTGAGAGGTAAGGTCTCACCACACCTTCTCTCATTGGTTTCAAAGCATGTATAACTTGCTTTCATCCTTGAAATTGTGCCAAATGAGAATGATATGCCATATATGCTGAAATTTGTTCATGCATGTAAAACATGATCAACAATGACAAATTTTTGTGTGCTTCATTTTAGCTTGAAATTTTGGCATGGATGTGTTCCTTATAATGTCAAAAACTTTGCCTAAAATTTGGTTAAAAAATAGTTTTGAATTGAGTGAGATATTGCATGATGAATTTTTGATTCATGTATGTGTTTTTCCAAAAGTTTAGGCCCATTTTTGACCTATTATAGTACTGTTCTACATGAGTTATGTATATGAATATGTTTCTTGTCACATTATCTTTCCAACGGTATATTATATGCCAAAATTGGAGTTAAAATGATTGAGAAACGATAGCTTGAAGTGGCCATCGTGGACATGAAAGACAGAAATTTCTGAATAATATGAGTTTAGTATAAATGAGTTCATCCTTGGTTCCATGTGCCCTCATTGGGAGATGCGCTTCACCAACGACATAAATCTCAAATTTGACCCCACCAACGTCATCCACATGTACTGGTGAGTCTAGAACTATGTTGAATGAGGCCTAAATGGTTGTCTAAGGTGGCACGTGGTGGATGTGCGGCACAACAGATGCTACGGCCACACAGTCGCGTCTCACACACGCCCCGGTTAGAGACTCCTTTTGTTGTGGTCTTTTGATCTGTGTTGTTAAAATCACCATTTTACCCCTATATGATTTATTAAAATTTTTCAACATTTGAGTTATTTGTTAGCCTAATTTAAAGTTTTACTTAATTACATAAATGAAATAATTTTCGGGCTATTAACTTTTTGATGCTTGATAATTGTGGATTATGTTCATGAATTTAATCTGCATTTCATATATGTTATGAGTTGCATTTTATTATTTATTTCATTTATGTGTTAAATGATTATTATTTATGTTAGTAATAAATTGATTAATTATTTGTCGATTTGACTAATTGTTAATTAATGCCAATGGGCATAAATTAAATGAACCCTAGAGCCAAAGGCCTTCCACCTTCATTCAATATCCTTTTTAGTTTAAGGAATGAAGATGCATTGATATTTTGAATTAATGCCTATATTGTGTGATGTATGTTTTCCAAAATGATTTCCTATATATCAGGAAGAAAATGTGACATCCCTATTTAATATTTATTAATATAATGATGTAAAAGAATTTGAATTGTAATTATTAAAGGGGATGAATTTTCACACTAATTCTAAGTATATCAATGGAGTCTTAGATTGAGACTTACTAATGCATGCATGATTGGTTCATGCTATATTTAGTAGATGTGTTACCCATAATTAAATTAAAATTAATCATTGGGCTAAATATAATTAGGAGCTTAATACAGCTTATGTTATTAGTAACGATTACTAGCAAGTTTGCAAAATTTTCGACCTAATAATATAAGTGGGAGTTGAGCTGACTAATTGAGATTAGCAAAGATAGATATGTGCCTTAATTAAACTTGTGCAATGATGTAGTGAAATGGCAACCAAGAGTTTAATTATTGAGATAACCAAGGGAGATAAACTTGATGGTAAAAACTATAACATCTGGCATAAGAAGGTTTAGTACCTTCTCAATAAGCATGAGTTGCTCGACCATTTAACCACCTATCCGAGACTGGGAATTCGACCCAGCATTGTTGTGACTGTAAGGCTTATGCCCTTTAGCAAAAGAAGGATAAAAGTGCATGCTTCACGTTGTTAGCTTGCATGTACGATGACCTTATTGGGGAGTTTGAGAACTACTAAACTGTCATGGAGATGTGGGAACAATTACGCCTAAAATATAGAGGGACAACAACCATAAGGCTTCATGCCTTAACATTGTTTAATCAATACATGATGGACCCTAAGCATAGCATGATTGAACATCATAGGGTGATGTCCTCCATGATTTGAGAAATGAAGGTAGCAGATTATGATCTCTTAGATGAGCAGCAGGTTCTAGCTATCATTAGGTCACTTCCCGAGTCCTCGTAGGGACAAGTGAACCTTACTCACAATGAGGCCATTAAGACCTTTGATGACATTTGCCACCATTTGGAGCTTGAGACAGAGTGCATAAATGTAAACCGCAGTGTTGTTGCATTAGTTGCACAAAATGAGCGAAAGGGTGATGGCCTTAAGCACAAGAAGAAAAAAACTAAGAACCAAGGGCCTCGAGAAGGGCAAATTGTTAAACGCCGTAGAGGCAAGCGCGGGCAAGATAAGTCCAAACTTATGTGCTTCAATGATAGGCTTGTCGAGGGCTTTCAAAAATAAACCTTACTCCTAGAAATTAAACTTGTAGTAGTGGGAATAAGGGTCGATCTGCAGAGAAAGGCAACTGAAAGTGTATGTAAATTACTACTAAGATTGATAGGGAGTTTTGTTTGTCGCGAATAAAATAAAACGCTAATAAAGCTAATAAGATTAAGCTTAAAGACAATCAATAATAACTAGCTTGGCCAAAGGAGATATCCATCATTGGAACTAACGACTGATCCTTGACACAATGATAATTAATTCCACTTTGAGTATTTATCGAGGAAACAAGTATTTCCTATCTTTCCTCACGTGTGGTTAACAAAGAACACTAGCGAATCAATTAACCCTAATTATTAGACGATCTAAGCCCACCACGAAAGATCTAATCTAATAACAACATTAAGCAATAGAAAGATCAATAAACCAAAGTTCCTTTAACCACCAAAGATTAAGAGAGAATTAGCCTATTATTCCTCCTAAGATTTAATAACAACACCAACGAAATTACTAAATCCTAGTTGCTACTTAATTAACAGTGGATTATCAAACACAATTAACTAGTAGGCCTCCTAGCAATTTTGAACAATAATTATGATAATAAGCATGAAAGAACAATAGAACTCATGTTCTGAGGTTTCAAGTCCTTCGTTCAAGAATGAGATTAGCTACAAAGGGCCATAGAAGAAGCTCTAAGGTGTGAAGAGAGGAGAGAGAGGAGTGTGTTGTGTGTCTTTTCTTTTTTCTAGACGTCTTCCCCTCCTCTTTCACGTAATAAACCTAGTAGATAGAAACCTAGAAAATCTCCTAAAGATATGCCACATATTCTCTCCACAACAAAATACCCAATTAAGGAAATAATAATCCAAATAATAGTCTTCTTGGCTGAGGGACGTGGCCTTTCAGCCAGTATTTCATGTCCAAGTTGGCTTAGGAAGCTTCCTTAATTATCTCCTTGATTATTGTGTAGTAATCTTGCAGATCTGTGTTGGATAAGTGCAGCAACGTTCACTTATGGGCTCATTTCTGACCTCTTCTAAACAAAATCACTCAAAACTTAAAACATGAAAGTTGTAACCCTCTTCATGGGCTTTTCAATGCCACTTGAATCATCTCAATCAAAGTTTGTATGTGAAAGTTATGGCCCAAATATAATAATGTGTTAAACTGTCTAGATTCGTGAAATTATCTCGTTTTTCTGCTTTTTCTTCCATAACACACCTAAATCAAAATATACACACCTAAATCAAAATATAAACATAATTAGTACTTTAGGCCAATAATAAACATAAAATACTAAGGATTAGTGGAGAAAAATACAATATTATACTTCTTATCATTCAACTATAGAAAGAAGGGACACTTTGCTCAGGAGTATTGAGCCACGTGAGGTTTGTCCTTACTTACTTCTTTTGTACATGCCTTTGTTTGCCCATATGCATTTTTTGCTCATTCTCTCTATGATTGGATTGTAGATACGAGAGCGACAAAACACATGACCTGTAACCATGCAAGATTTGTAGATTAGCATCTATTACCAAAGGATAAACGTTTTGTAACGATGGGGTGTGTAGCAGAGGAGATGGTCCTTGGTGTAGGAACTTACCAACTTATTTTGCACAATGGACACAAACTGCACTTACATGATATGCTTCATGTACTCACTATTTGATGTAATCTACTTTCAATATCGACACTAGTAGACAAGTTTTCTTTTCTTGTTAGTAAGAATAGTTTGTCCATTTATCTTGATGATACCATTTAAGGTCATGGGCACTTTTGTAATAGTTTATTTATGATGGATTTAGATGCATCTGAATCTTATAAATATTTTTCTCACGTTGCTTCTTCTTTTGTTGATATTGAATATGAGTCCGTTAAATGGCATGCTCGATTAGGACATATTGTCTAAATTGGCTAGAGAAGGGCTATTTGGCTCTCTCATCAAAGTGAGTCTTCCTACTTGTGAGCCTTGTCTCGCTGGAAAAGCTAGTAAAAAGCCTTTTGGTAAGGCTAAGAGAGATTTGCATCCTTTAGAGTTGATCCACTCTGAAATTTGTGGGCTTATGAATGTGAGAGGGTGTAATGACGCGACTCACTTTATCACATTCATAGATGATTTATTACAATATGGTTTAGTATTTCTGTTGTCTCATCGCTCAGAAGCTTTGTATTGTTTTAAAACGCTTTGTAGCTGAGGTTGAGAATCAAAAAGAGAAGAGCATTAAGGCTCTTCATATTGATAGAGGCCGAGAGTATCTCTCTGGTCAATTTGCAGAATTTTGTGAGAATAAAGAAATACGTCAACAGTTAACAATTCCTGGAACTCCACAACAAAATGAGGTTGTAGAAAGAAGGAATCGAACTCTGTTGGACATGGTAAGGTAGATGATGGCTTAAGCCAACTACCCAATTGAGTTTTGGGGGATGCCTTTGTGACTGCGACATACATCCTTAACTGAGTGCCCATTAAATCTATCCTGAGTACTCCATATGAGTTATAGAATGAAGATAAGCCTAATTTCTAAGGCTTAAGGCCATGAGGATCTGTTAGTTATGTTCACCATTCTTCTCATAAGTTTGGCAAGTTAGGCCCTAAAGCTAATAAATGTGTGTTTATTAGATATTGTGAGCATTCTAGGGGCTATGTGATGTATAGTGAACATCATGGAGGGCTCACTAAGGTTGAGTCCTGAGATGTGGATTTTTTGGAGGATTGTTTGCCTAGTATTTGTGAGATCAAACAAAGTCTTGGGTTCTATGAATTAGAGAAACATCAAGACGAAGTGTCCCAAATGTATTTGGATTCACAATTCATTTCGATAATTATTGAGGTCAGTGGGAGCATAAAACTTGAGTCTCAATCTTCATAATTGTGTAGGAGCCAACGTAGAAATGTTCTGCATAGACACTTTGAAATAGAAGGTGGGTCTTTCTTGAGCATTTTTTTTATGTTGATGAGCCTTCTTCTTTTGAAGAAGCAATGAACTCACCATTTTCGAGTAAGTCTTAAAGGTTAAGCGCAAGGCAGATGGAACAATTGAAAAGTATAAGGCCCGATTAGTGGCGAAAGGTTAGACTCAAAAGGAAGGTGTGGACTATGATGAGACATATTCTTTTATGGTGAGATATGTGTCTATTCGCCTTATCCTAACTATTATTGCATATTTAGATTTGAATTTGTTCCAAATTGATATGAAAACAACATTTTTCAATGGAGAAATAAATGAAGAGATTTATATGGATAAACCCGTTGGGTTTTGGGCAAAGGGACAAAAACACAAAGTGTGTCGCTTGAGATGTTCCATTTATGACTTGAAATAATCATCTAAGCAATGATATCTTAGATTTCATCAAGCCATTATATCAGTATGCTTTACGATGGTTGAAGAGGACCATTGTGTATACATAAAGAGACAAGAGAATGTGTTTCTTATACTCTCTTTGTATGTAGATGACACTTGATAGTTGGGAATGATACAGAGATGATCATTGCCATTCAAAAATGGTTGTCTTAAAGCATTTCACAAGGACATGTGGTCTTAAAGCATGTCTCTATGAGAGATATGATAATTAATCCTTTTACTAAACCCATTGCTAGAGATGCTTTTCAAAAGCACATTAGGGGTTTAGGTTTATTGAGAATTTGATGTATTTACACATTTACTTATGCATTAGTGAAATATGTTTTTCATTTTAATCTTGTGTGAATTTGTATAGTAAATTAAGGATTAATTAAAAATGACACATACCTAAAAATTTTCACCAAGATTGATGTTGCTCTCTCAAACGAGAACATCGCCCTAATACTATGATAGCGAGTGGGATGAGACAAAGTATTGCAAGGTACCAAATGATTGATGCGGGTCTAGTGGAGTATGACTAGGAAACCAGCCAAGACTTCATAGATTAACATGAGTGTCTAAGGAAAAATCATTTTGATATCACACAAGATATTTGTGACTCATTGCCCAGGTGGTTACAAAGACATTAGTTGTCGATAGACTTAAGTTGTCTATATGGTAATTGTTACAAAGGTCTTATTAGGCACCGAACTTATCTACAAATTGCGCCTAATCTTTTGCATGACAATCGCACTTATATCCGTTTAAGCAAGACTCAGCCTTTCCCACGTGATCGTCAACCAACAATCTAGTTTTCGAACGCCTTACGACTCTCGCTGTGTTCAACTCTCACACTCTCAAAAATACAATGAAAGCAATAATAATGGCAACAATAGAAGCAAAGAAAAGATATAACAATAATGCTAAATTTTTATTGCTTTCCTCAAAGTATACAAATAAATGTTCTCTCAACTCTGTGTGAGGAGCAAGGCTCAAATGAGCTATATATAGGCGTTAAGGCTTGGGGAACGAGTTAGAATCCTAACAGAACTCTACTACCTATGATCACATCTTATCCTATTAGATTACATCATTACCCTATAATATAACCCTATAATATAACATCCCCATCTAAATAAGACTCTATCCGATAAGGTCTATCCACATCCCAACTAACAAGATAAAAGATGATATATGATCTATCCATATTCACGAAGATGTCCACTATCTTCAGATGATCATCCTGTGTGGTCTTTATCCTTTAGCGTTAATGTTTATCTTCCGTGATCTTATCTACTACATCATCCAAGATCCCCACGATCTCTATCTGTTTATGACAAGTCATCCAAACCAAAGCCCGTCATAGCATACTAGTTCGACCTAATGCTTACCCATGTTAAGTCCATTAGCCATGGTCCGTCCATTTGAGTACTCATTAAATCCTTAGTCCATTAAAAACTTAGCCTTAGCTATGTCAGCTCGTACACGGTCCAAAACTCTACTAAAACTCGCACCATACTTAATCTAATGTGCTAAGTCACCTTAAAGTTTTCGCATGGCACCGCCATGCACGTGATTCCGCTAACCTTCTACCTAAGGTCAGTCTCCAGCTAGTTGTGAAGTGCCTTCACGTGCTAAGGGGCTAATAGTAACTATAGTACAAATACATTGTGGGATTTTGCACAGCTCTTTGTGAAAAGAGGAATCATAGATGTAAAATCTAGTATGATTAGAAATGATTTGGGATATAATGAGATCTTCAGTGACGTTACGTTAGTTTGATGGTGACTTAATGTAACGATCCTTGCTCATATCTTTCTCGTATGGTCGGACGCTCCACTTCCTGTATGACAGTGAGAATGAATATTTGAGGTTGAGAAATACATGTGTTGTTATGAACAAAGCATTTGTGCTATGAACAGGCATGTGTTGCTCTTTCTAAAGCATGTGTTGTCAATAGAACATATGTTGTTGCCAATGTGTACAAGTGGGAGATGTAGCAAAATAGTGCAAATAGTGTGTGCAAATAGTACGTCTACATTGGCACAAGTAAACCAAAGTTGACAAGTAAGCTTGGTTTTACAAGAAAAGCAAAGCCAACAAATAATTGGTTACTTGTGGAAGTATCCAACTCTCTTTTTATCATCATAAGTTACTAAAGAGAGTATGAATTTTTTCCACTTATCTCTCTCACACGTTTCACACTCTTAAACATTTAGTTTTCTCTCATATTTTTATCTTTTAGAGCCACCATCCACTAGGCTAAGGATTTGGGGCGTGAATTAGTGTGAGTAACTCTGATAGTTGCTCATAGCATACAGAAAAGGCAAATTTGAGCTACATCGGAGCCATTAGAAGGTGGTTTTAAGAGATAAAAATATGGAGGAGAACTCAATGTTTAAGGGTGTTAAATGTGTGAGAGAGAGAAGTGACAAAAATTTATGCTCTCTTCTGCAACTTATGTTGATAAAAAAGGAGTTAGATACTGCCACAAGTAACCAATTACTTCTTGGCTTTGCTTTTCTTGTAAGACCAAGCTTACTTATCCGCTTTAATTTACTTGTGTCAATATGGACATACTATTTGCACACACTGTTTGCACTATTTGGCTACATAAACTCTAATAACCTATATTAGAGCCAAGTATAAGGTAGACTTGTAAAGCAAGCACAAAGTATAAAGCAAGCACAAAGTATAAGACGCTTGTCATATTTGAGAGGTAAGGTCTCACCTACCTTCAACTATAATCAATCAATCAATCAGCTCTTTGCACTGTAGTTTTAAACAAGAGAATGTACAACTTTTGATCCATTGAGAAATATAGAAATCCACCAACTGAATGTGTCACAAAAGACCCGAAACTTGTCCCAACTATGCAGTGCCATGCCGGACCATACTCGGCATCAAATTCCTACAAAAAATGGAAAGGAAATAAGAATTCACAAAACACAACCCTTCAAGCCTATCGATTATCAGGGACTTAGAAACCCACTTCGCAGAGCCGTGAAAGGAATCTTCTTTATTTAATAAACTATAATCTCAACGTGATTATTGGACAAGGATAGAACCTTCTTGAGAGTGAGCGCAAGGGTCTTGGAAGTGAACTTCTCAAGACTATCGTGAGTCCTCCTTGCACAGTCAACAGCATGGATCTGCATAAATGGAGGCATGTCAACTGAAACAACTTTGGCACCACAATTTGCAAGAGCATCTGCCAACTCTATATGTAATCCACCAAAGGAACTCCTTCTGCCGCCACCTAAAGAAACTGACATCCTCTTAATATCAAGGGCTTCAAATGGATTCCTCACTTCCTTACATTTCTTCCCCGAGGCCAAAGTTTCCTTCCTTTGCATTTCATTGACTAGAAATTGCCGTAGTTTCTTCTTCTCCACCAATTCTCTAGATGCTGATTTCTCGACCTTTTCTTTCGACCCTTCCTTTGCGGTTGTTACTTTCCTCTCCTTCTCAACCTTTGAATCAATTGGTTTGTGCTGCTGGTGCTTTCCTTTGACAACCAAATATTTAGAACTATCATAATCAGCCGAAACAGTCATGGCTTTGGCTTGCAAATAGGTGCCAACACTTGATGGGGTTTGGTTCTTGATGGGTTTATGGGAACTTGTACTGGTTTTGTGACGTGGGTTTGGTTTGGATAACTGGTTTGACAAGGATTTAGAGGGTAAAATAGACTCTAGGATTTTGGTGGTTGGGAGGATTGAGTTGCGTCTTTTGTGAGTGGGATCCATGGACGATGGAAGTATGAGATCTGGCTCCGGCTCCGGAGATGCTTAGGTAAGTCTGTGAGTGGTACGATGTGCCATTCTATTTGCTCGTTGGCTATGGGGTTGGAGGGAATGATTGAGGGGGTTTTGGGATGTGTTAGCGACATGTGTGGTTAGATCTGGTGTTGTCTTTTTCAAACATATGCCGTGAAGGGAGGAGATTAGGACCTGATTGACGGTTGACCTCATTTCTATTGGCAGCGAAGACGTGGAATGAAAACAGAGGGATTAAAAAAAAAAGAATTAAACTGGGACCCAGATTGAGAAAGGCAGACACTTACGCAGCGTTTGGTTAGCGTCTTCAGCAGGCAGGGACGGGACGTGACTGGGCAGGACGGGACGGAACAGAACAAGAA
>JANZLC010000007.1:19686364-19704442 GCA_026413385.1 Erythroxylum gracilipes | reverse complement strand
TGTCCTCAAGCAAACCATAATCAAAATTATAAATTTCACAACATCATTCTTTCACCAATTTAAACATATCCACTCATACTATACATCATATATCCTACAGAATCAAATTAACATACAATTAGAGTCAAGTTATGATAGAATTAACTTACTAAGTAATATTAATAGTAATTACATCAATGGCCGAATTGAAATCAAAAGCATAACTCTTTACACACCAAACAAGATTTCACTAAATGAGCTCAAATGTTTAGGGTGAAATGTATCAAAACTCTCAATCAATGCATAGTAGAATTCTTACCATAGACTTGCAGTAAAATCACATCTCCACCACTTATGTACAAACTAGAAACAAAAATCAAAAGTTCCTTATATAGGTTATAATGGAGCTTAGATAAGGTATCATTTAGATAATAAAAAGTTTAAATTGAAAGAAATTTACTACGTAACATATTTCAAGACGTGTTTACAAATATACATAGGTCCTTTCATTGAGAAACTAATTATACTACATACTTTTTTCTCTTTTTTCTTTTTTTTCTTCTTCCTCTCTTTTTTTTTCTTTCCTTCTTTCTTTTATGATTTCTTTTTCACAATAAACATTCAATACCACAATTTAAGAAATATTGGACCTTTCACAAATTTCGAGTCTCAACAAGTAAATAATGTAAATAACTTTCAAGGTTCAAAATAATAAGAGTTCTTCAAAGAGAAGTAGAAATGAGGCTTAATATGTGGGTTTGATCAATGAAAAAGGCTAAGGCTCAACTTGGTTGTTCCTAAAGGTTAACTTTTGGGTATGATAATTTTCAAAGAAAAAGGCTTAAACAAGTTGGTAAATCTAAGTGCCTTTATCATATTAATGTTTCTAATTTTCACAAATATAGTCTCAACATGCATAATAAAATCAAGTTCTAGAATTATCCTACTATGCACGATATCACTCACTCTTTAAAAATTTTAAAATTTTCCTTTAGACTTAAAAGCTCACGAAAAAGATGGGTATATATATGTAAATAATATGCAATATCATTCAACTTGAAAATTTCAATGATTACAAAAAATATGACTTAGAAAACTAACTTCTTTCTAACCATCATCCTTTTACATAACAATTCAAATTAATATTCAAAAAGGAAATATAGTATTCATGAATAGATTCAACCAATTCAAGATATTAGCTAATAAAACTTATAATTAGGATTATAGTCAACATGAAGAAATTAGTTAAAGATTCATTAAACCCATCCCCACACTTAAAATTAGACATTGTCCTCAATGTTTATAAATAATTAAATATGCAAGTGAGTGGGATGTTTGGTATTTCCCTGATTATGACGATTTTTTATTTGGATCCATCCAATGTGAGACTAACATCCTTGCAAAATATGAAAGAAAAAGGATAAAAAGAAACAAAAGAACTAACATAACAGAAAATAAAATCATATGCTACCATGAAAGAAAACAAAAGATAATATGAAAATTTAAATAAAATTAAATCTAACTCATGGGTTGCCTCTCAGTAGCACTTTTTTAACGTCAGTAGCTCAATGTAACATGCATGTTTAATGTCATCCTGGATCAATAATTAACGACTTTCTTCCACCCTTTTCTCTATAAAGCAATTTTCTAGTCTATAAGTAAACCACCTGTTGCAAGATGATTAAAAGGACATAATTGATTAGATTAATAAAACCAATAAACTCTATTAATGTCCTTTTTAATGACAAATTGTTAAGAACGTAAGGAATAAAAAAATCCCTATATCATCGGCTAGCTCAAACAGTTTGTCCTTGAGGAATCCTCTGTAATTAAGGTCATTACTTACACCTCATCAGTAGTATTCTTACTTGGTTCCTCTGCTAGTTCTTCTTTAATCACATATATCCACTCTTCTTCTTCTTCTTTGAAAGAGGTTTTTGACTCATCTTCTTTAGTTATCTTCTTCCACTTCTCTACTTTCTCTTCTTGGATGCTTCTTCTTCTTCAGAAAGCTCTTCTGTACCACTAAGGGTGATTGCCTCTCAACCAATAGTATCAGTTTCAGTAGAACTAGACAAACTCCCTTGTATCTCGTCAGATAATATATCCATCAGTTGATCAATTTGATTTACCATATTCTATATACGAGCCTTTGTTTCCTAATGCCTCATATTTGAAATTTAAATATACTCAATCATCGCATATTTAAGAGTAACAGTTACCTCCTCGGCTTCTTCCCTCTGAGATGGTTAGAAGTTAAGATTATAATCATCATATGCAAGTAAAGGAAGTTTCTTATTGAATTCACGTTGACTTGTTACTCTCTTGATAAGGCAGTCTATTAGTCTATCTGTAACACTTTCTTGTTCCTCTAGAAGCTCTTTTTGAAATGTCCCTTCATTTATGAAGCTAACTCTTATATTTTCTTCACTATCAAATTTATGTTAGTCAACTTTCATTTCAACAATGGCTTCCATCAATTTATCTTCCAGAGTTGGCTCGTTATATGGAGATGCTTGGTGCTGTAAATATCTAGCTGGAGAGTAATCTTTCCATCCATAAGGTTGAGAGTTGCTCCACTATGAATTGTAGCAGTTATCATACACTACATCATGAGGTTGATTACACATGATAGGTTGCTCCCATCTATATGTTGGAGATCGATATTCACAATTGTACTAATAAATCCCACCAATGCCGCTACATAGTCTAAATATTGATTAAGATTCCAAAAACATATGTTGACACCTCACTCTCCTATATAGTGATAATATAGATCGCAAAGACATGTAAAAGTCTTATCTGCTCGATCCATCCATTGTGAGTTATGGCTATGACAATAAATCATAATTCCTACAATAAACCACAACTCAAGATCAAATAGAGAAATTAAAAAGATAATTAAATTAATAAGCCACAGATAAAACAAAATAAAATAAAATAAATACAAAAGGCATAATTAAAATAAAAGAAAATAAAAAAAGATAAAATAAACTAAAATGAAAATGGCTAGAGTAATAACATTCAGGCTTACCTAATATGAAAGTCCCCGACAACGATGCCAAAAACTTGATTGATCTAAAGCGTGTTAGTCAATATTGTAATAAATTACAAGCGCATGGTGTAGCTATAGTTAGTATTGACAAATACAGGTCAATCCTATGAGGACTATGAATATTAGCAATTACTCTTCCCCTATTATCTAGCCTAAAGATTGATTTTAGATTTTTAATGAAAATAAAAAATAATAAATAAAATAGGAAACAATAATGAGCACAAAGATAGTGGAATTCACTTAGAAACTATCGTTATCAAAAATTAATATCTAAGCTTGAATCTTCCTAAAACCTTAACAAATTGATCTTTTATCTTTCAATTGTTTGTTGATGTATTTATCAGTTCTGAATGCAATATTTGGAACATCTACATCTTTTACCGAAAGTAGGTGATAACCTGACTGCAAATCAATCTTGGGGAATACTCCTACACCTTTCAACTGATCAGATAAATCTTCTATTCTAGGCAATGGATATTTTTTCTTTATAGACACTTTTTTCAACTTTCTATAGTCTATACACATTCACAAGGTGTCATCTATTACAAAGGTTTTCCTTCAAGCACTAACTTACCTGCTAGTTGTACCAACCCCTTTGCACGACAATCTCACTTAGATCTGTTAAAACAAAATTCAGCCTCTCCTCATGACTATCGACCAACCTACTTGGTCTCGAATGCATCATGACCCGCACAGTGTTTCACTCTCACACCTTTGCAAGAAAGCTAGGAAAGAACTAAATATTCATGGCAACAATAAGAATAAGAAAGAGATACATTATAGTGCCAACCTTTATTACTTCCCTCAAAGTATACAAAGGATGCTCTCTCAATCTCCCTCCCTCTGTATCTCTCTAAGAAGAGCAAGGCTCAAATGAGCTATTTATAAGCACCTCTAGATGACCAAGTTGGAATCCAAATAGAACTCTACTAGCTAAGATCACATCTTATCCTATCTCATCTTTATCAGAATATATCACACTAACTAATAGAATGACATCCCCATCTAATTAGGACCCTATCCAATAGGATTAAGTTACATCACAATAACAAGATAAAAGATTACATCTACTTAGGAATGATCTATCCATATGCATGAAGATCTCCTTTATCTTCAGATGATCCTTCCACCTTATTTTTATCTCTTAGAACTAATGTTCATCCTTTGTGATCTTATCAGTCACATCATCCAAGATCTCCTCATCTCTATCTTTTAATGAGGAGTCATCCAATCCAATAGCACACTGGTCCATCCAATGCTTTTGCATGCTAACTCCATTAGCCATGGTCCATCCCTAGTCCTTCAAGAACCTAGTCTTAGCCAAGTCAAGTCGTACAAGGTCTGAAACTCTTCCAAAACTCACACCATGTTTGATCTACTACCTAAGTTATCTTAGAACTCAAGCATATTTCATCATGCATGTGATCTAGCTAACCTTCCACTCTATGTCCATCTTAAGCCTTCTTTTTGGTCTCACATCTGAATCTTGCATCTTGTTGAAAATTTCTACCAATGTGCATTGATGCTCGGCATTGCCCCTTTTCATCCTTGCCTCCTTACATGTCTTTTCCTTGTTTCATTGTTCCTTATGTCAAAAATTGGTAAAGTTTTTCCAATTCTTGCACAATTCCACTATCTAGGACTTAGGGGTTTAACTAACCACCCCTACCAGAAAAACTTGATGTCATCGTCGAAATAATTTGTAGGCAATCCTTCGAATATGGTTTCCTTGAAGACTCCTTAGCCATTGACATATCTCCATGTACCATATTCCCTCCTCATTGGGTTTCTCCTTGTTTCTGTTTGAATGCCCCTTGACAAGGTCCACTGCGCCCAATATAGTATAACTACCAAGGTAGACTTTTTCCATTAAGTCCTTCTCTCCTTCTCTTTTATCCTTCACGACCATGTTGTTTATTTGCTCCCTTGCCTCCTTCCCTCTTGGGCATTCAAGAGAAAAGGGCTACCCTTCTCTTTTCCGTTCTCGGAGACATTATATGTCCCACCATTCTTCTTGACCTCGTAGCTAGTTCAAATTAGTGGTGGCATTCAGAGATCCATTAAGGCGTCCGAAGCCACTATCGTGCTTAGAAGGTCTTTCATGTTTTTCCTCCTAAACTATGTTTATGTCCAACCTTACAAGCTACTTATGAAGTTGAACAATTTGTCCTCTTCTGAAATATTATGCACATCCAACATCAAAGCTGTGAATTTGCTCACATACTCCCGTACTAAGTCATCTTACTTCAACCTCTTAAAAGCTTCCCTCATGAGCTATGAAGTAATGTTGGGGAGGAACTGATCTGTTAGCTCCTTCTTTATCTTTTCCCAAGTGTCAATAGGAGGTCTACTCATATTGATGTCATTAAAGGTTCTCGCTCTCCAGCACAACTTTTCATCCTCCATTAAATGCATTGTCGTGATCAACACCTTCTTTGAATCAGACAACTTTTCCACTACAAAAAGCTACCCTATGTCCCACAAGGAATTTTTGAGCTCCTTGGCACTCCGCTTACTATCAAAAACTTGTGGCTTTTGTAACTTCAAAAAATTACTTTCAACGCGTCCAACATCCTACGTTGCAACGGCTCGCCTTAGGATTGTGATCTTAAATCTAGAATCCTCTTATGCCTCCACCAACTTCGCTATTTGATGTTGTAACTATTGGATTCGCACCTCCAACATCTTCTTCCTCCCCTTAAGGAATTGGCCCAACTGTTAGATTCGCACCTCCATTATCTCGAATCGAGTATTGTAAGATGCCACCTCTTCCACCCCTTAAGGAATTAACACAATGAGTGTCTCCACTCAGTTGATATGCTTTGTCAAATTATTGTCTCCCACTGTATCAAAATTTGTCTCTGATACCAGTTGTTACAAAGGTTTTCCTTCAACCACCAACTTATTCGCTAGTTGGGCTCTTTTTGCACAACAATCTCACTTAGGTCTATTAAAGCAAGATTCATCCTTTCCTCATGACTGTCAACTAACCTACTTGCTCTTAAATGCCTTAAAACCTTTGCAATGCTTCATTCTCACACCCTTGCAAGAAAAACTAAGAAAAAACTAAATATCCATGGCAACAATAAGAACAAGAAAAAGATACAACATAATTCCAACGTTTATTACTTCCCTCAAAGTGTACAAAAAATGCTCTCTCAATCTCCCTCCCTCTGTGTCTCTTTGAGAAGAGTAAGGCTCAAATGAGCTATTTATAAGCACCTCTGGATGACCAAGTTAGAATCCAAATAAAACTCTACTAGCTAAGATCACATCTTATCCTATCTTACCATTATCAAATTACATCACACTAACCAATAGAATGACATCCCTATCCAATTAGGACTCTATCCAATAGGATTAAGGTACATCACAATAACAAGATAAAAGATAACATCTACTTACGAATTATCTATCCATATCTATGAAGATCTCCTCTATCTTTAGATGATCCTTTCACATGCTCTTTATCTCTTACAGCTATTGTTCATCCACTGTGATCTTATTTACCACGTCATCTAAGATCTCCTCATCTCTATTTGTTGATGATGAGTAATCTAAGCCAATAGCACACTGGTCCATCCAATGCTTTCCCATGCTAACTTCATTAGCCATGGTCTATCTGTTTGAGCACACACTAAGACCTTATCCATCTAGAACCTAGTCTTAGCTAAGTCAACTTGTATAAGGACCGAAACTCTCCTAAAACTCGCACTATGCTTGATCTACTTGTTAAGTTACCTTAGAACTCTCCCATATTTCGTCATGTGTGTGATCTAGCTAACCCTCCTCCCAATGTGAATCTCAAGCCTTCTTTTGGTCTCATATCTGAATTTTGCATCTGGTGGAAGATTTTCTCCATTGTGCACCAATGCTCGACATTGCCCTTTTTCGTCCTTGCCTATTTGTAAGTATTTTCCTTGTTTCCTTGTTTCGCATGTCAAACATTGGTCAAGGCTCACGAATTCCCATACAATTCCACTATCCAGGACTTAGGGGTTTAACACCATCCTTCTTCTTGACAAAAAGTACTAGCGCTCCCAACGGTGACATATTAGGTTGGATAAAACCGTTGTCCAAAACCTCCTGAATCTAAATCTTTAACTATTTTAACTTTGTAGGAGCCATTCTATAAGGTGCCCTTGAAATAGGAGCAGTACGAGATACAATTTCAATAGACATTTCTACCTCCCTTTTAGGTGACAAACCCGATAACTCTTCTGAAAAAATGTTAGGAAACTCATTTGCTACCGGTATGTATTGTAAGTTCACCTTCTCACTTTTTGAATCAAGTACTAAAGCCAAATATGCCTCACAACCTTTTCTAAAAAGTTGTCTTGCTTACATGACTAATATTACATTAGTCAAAGGACTAGACCGAATACCATTGGCTACTGTTTCAAAACCATCAGAATCCTTGAGCACAATTGCTTTCAACCCATAATCAACTATAGTTTGATGCTTAGACAACCATTCCATACCCAAGATTAAGTCAAATTCATGGAAGGGTAGCTCTATCAGGTCAGCAACAAACTATTTGTTTGGGAGCCATGGATTCATGCATTATATGCATGACAAAGTAGTGAAAGTGTCATAATCTAATTTTGACCACGTGACATCCCTAAACTTCCAGAAACTTAGATACATACATACTCACAATATATGAACATGAAATTTCAATACATGTACTTTTTAATTCTCCTCCTTTATTGATTCTTCTCCTTGTTTAGGTTCTTGCAAACACCAAACCCTTCTTTGATCACCCAAGAACACATAAAAGGGTGGTTTGAGTACGAAACTAGATGAGTTGAAGTAGATGCTCAAATGGAGAGAAAGATCAAGACTATGTTGCATGCACTTTGATTTGTTAGAGAAGTGCTCTAAAGGCAATCACCTTTAACACTTATTGTACAAATCATTTTATGATTAATAAAGTGATTTTTCATTATTTCGATATTCATACATTTATGGATTTGATGTTGATTTTAAATTGATTTAATAAAGTCCTTGATACAAAAGATAGAATGGAGGAAATCATGATGAGATCATGGTAATGAGATTCCTATCATGTGTAATTATGTTAGTATCTAAACTTTCCCTAGTCATAGGATTAATGAGATGGGATATCATTAAGCCGCATAGACTAGCATGTTGTACTCTTTGATTAGATCAAACAGTAGATCTCATAAGCTGTAGACGTGAGTTGTTAGAGTTAACATGTGAATGCTTACTAAGGGTAGTAAGTACATTAGATTGACCTACTATAAGACAATCATATGGATATTCTATTCCAGTGTCAATGATGGTCTCATTATAACAATGGTACAAATATCCTTTAACTTGAGGTGCTTAAGGATATCTCAGATACTGATCCTATGCTTTGACTCCATTCATCAGTGCATTTTAGGGGTTACTCATAGGGTGGTGATTAGGTATAGGTTGAGGTATTCAAAGGTAATTGAGTAGCTAATAAAGGATTCACTACTCCTGATAGAAGAAAAATGATACCCACGACCTTTTGTCGGGATCATTACTCGGGAGTCTCTAGCTAGAGTGGATATGTGTCATGAAGAGAGTCTTCAATGATACATAGAATAATGAGATCCTCAGGAGAAGATCTAATAACAATTGGATTAGATGTGACGTAGTCAGTCTAGTGGGAGTTGACATTTTGACTATACTCTGAACCAAGTGGGGTATAAATGGTGAAAGGATGAATTACATGGCAACGTTGCATATGGAAGGGTTTGTAGTCAAACCACTGCCTTTTCGGTTAATTAGGGGTCATGACGTGCTGCCAGATACCGCTCTTGACTTACTTAAATTGAGTGTTAATTTAAGTGGCCAATATAATCGGGAACTAATGGGTCACACATATAGGAGATCTGAAGTATGAGTAAAATGGTCTTGAATGGTGATTTAAGATATGAGATAGTGTTTTAGGATTGTATCGTGATGTGATCATGGTAGAAAATGTTGCATAGAATGGATTAGAAACAAGTGTTGTTGGCTTCCAATAATGCGTGCTATTCATGGTCATTAACTTCCCATAACTTTGCATGATATTCATGGTCATTAACTTCCCATAACTTTCAATCATGCTTGTTATTCATGACCATTAACTTGCCATAACTTTCCATTAGTGATGAGGGTTATAGAAGGCCAAATGTTGCAAAAAATTGAGATGATTTTTATACGTCTTGTGTAAGACACATAAAGAGAAAAAGAAAGGTTCTTTTTCTTGCACACACACTTTTTCTCTCTAACTCTTTCAAGAGTTCTTGTCTTTACTAGCACAAAGAAATAATTCTAGCCATCTTGTAGTTAGGTTTCATCCTTCTATCTTCGTATGGACTTTCATTAGAGATGGTCTGCGTTGATCATTACGGTTTATGACAACCCAACGTAGAGAAGATTAAAGAATGAAGGAGATCATCAGAAAGGTATGTAAACATTTTACATTTCATGTTTTTGTTTTTCTATATCTATATGCATGAGTAGATCTGGTTTTTGAGGTTATTTTTATTTCTACTGCATATATTTGATATATTATATATGAGATGCATGATCGGAACCTAACATGATTCATGCAACAATTGCATAAATTGCATGAACAAGACTCAAGACACTACTCTCTCACTCTAGAACACTTCTAGACCCCCTATCCTCTCACTTGAGTGTGTAAGAACTGGTTAGCCCCTATGTACATAAGTGAAAAACTCACTTATGTACATCTGCCGAGCCTTTGGTCACGATAGTGACCTACTTAAAAACAGTCATACACACTTTATTTTTCATCCGATCTTTAATGCGTGTAACCTTAGGTTCTCGATTATTTTAGGAACTTGAATTAACTCTTAATTTAAGAAAATCATGGATGGTTTCATGCCACTTGAATTAACTTTTAATTCAAGCAAATCATGAAGGGTTTTATGATGTTAATTTACTAGAATATAAGTGGATTAACACACAAACTCATCGATAGTTAATTATCCGACTTATGAACCTTTCTATAGAAAATTACTGTGTAATTTGTTGTTTCACCATACTACACCCCACTTGGTTCGAAGTATGGGCTATATGTCAACTCCCACTAGCTAACTACGTCACATCTAGTCTAAGTGATGTTATTTCTTATACCGGGATCTCATTACTTTATGTGTCATTGAAGACTCTCTCCATGACACATAACTGCTCTGGCCAGAGACTCCTAAGTAATGACCCTGAGAAGAGGCCGTGGGTATCATCTCCTTCTATCAAGAGTCATGAATGCTTTATTGGCTACCTAATTACCTTTGAATAGCAATAGTTATACCCAATCACCACCCTATGAGCGAACTCGTCTTGAGGCAACAAGGAGTGATGTCAAAGCACAGGATTAGTATCGAAGATATCTTTGAGTACCTCAAGTCTAAGGATATTTACACCATTCCTATGATGAGATTAATCATTGACATTTGATAGATCATCCATATGATAATCTCGTAGCGAGTCATCTGATGTACTTACTAGTCTTAGTAAGCATCCACATGTTAACTGTAAACATCTCATGCTTACAATTTATGAGATCCACTGCTTGATCAAATTAATGAGTATAACATGTGCTAGTCTATCCGGATTAATAATGTCCTATCTTATTAATTCTATAACTAGGGATGATTTAGATACTAACATAATTGAACATGATAGGAATCTCATTATCATGTTCTCATCATGATTTCCTTCATGCTATGTTTTGTATCATGGACTTCATTAATTCGATTTAAGATCGATATCAATTCATAAATAAATGAACATCAAATTAATGAAAAATTGCCTTTCACTTTATTAATCAAAATAAAATTTATACAAAAGTGCTAAAGGTGATTGCCTTTAGAGCGCTACTCTAACAATCTCCTACTTACACTAAAGTCAATTGCCTTTATATCTAATACTATAGGTAAGTTCACTAGAATCAAATTTTATTTAAGGAAGTGGCTTAGTCAAAGGATCAATGATGTTATGATATATGGGCACTCTCTCTATCATCACATCATGTCTATCAATTAACTCCCTGATAAGGTTATATCTCCTAAGTACGTTCTTGGACTTCTGATGAAACATTCATTTCTTGGCTTGAGCAATAGCCCCATTGTTATCACAGTACAATAGTATCAGGTCTACTATGCTCGGAACCATTACAAGTTCCATAACGAACTTCTTTATCCAAACAACATCTTTTGTTGCTTCTGCAGCTACAATGTACTCTGACTCGATCATCGAATCTATTGTCATCTCTTGTTTGGAACTCTTCCAACTGATTGCTCCACCATTTAGTGTGAAAACATAACCTGACTGGGATTTGAAGTCATCATGTTTAGATTGAAAACTGGCATCCGTATGTCTGCTCACTACAAGATCTCCATTTTCGTATATCAAGAATACATCCTTAGTCCTCCTCAAGTACTTTTGACAGCCACCGAGTGATACTCACCAGGATCTGATTAATATATGCTCGCACCACTTAAAGAATACTATATATCGGGTCTTGTACATAATATAACATACATGATTGATCCTATCACTAAAGCATACGGGATCATACTCATGCGACTCCTCTCATCTTGCATCTTGGGACATATAGATTTTGAGAGTTTTATCCCATAAGCCATAGGAAGAAACCCTCCCTTGGACTATTTCATGCTAAACCTCTTTAGCACTTTATCTACGTACGTAGACTATGAAAGACCTAGCAACTTCCTTGATCTATCTCTATAGATCTTTATTCCTAATATATATGTTACTTTTCCAAGGTCTTTCATGGAAAAATTCTGGGACAACAAATGTAACAACCCGTTACCCCTGTTAAGGCTAAACTAGTAAGAATGAGAGATTTTCGAGAGATTTAGAAATGCATTACACGCTCATGCGTTATATGATATACACATACACGTGAATAGTGAACCTTTGCACATGAAAATAACTGTAAATGCATTCATGGATAATTCCGGGTATAATTGAATTGAGTTGTGATGTATTGGGAATTTTGAATTTATTGTATTGGAAATTTTATTGGTGATTGTTATATTTTTAAATTTTGGTGAATTTTAGGAATAATTTTGGAAACTTTTGACTATTATAGGATTAGGAAAAATGCCACTTGGCAAGTAAATTGATGTATGGAAAATAGAAATAGGGAATCAAATGATATTGGGGATAATTGGAATGTAAGGAGGCAGTTAATGAAACTAGTTCAAATAGAACTAGTTAGCTTGGGAAATTAGCTACGAGTGTAAGAAGTGGACAAGTGTCCTAGTTAAAGTTAAATTTTCTTAACCTTGAAAGACAGGTTACTGTTCTTGTCTTCATCTCTCTCGTAGCTTCTTCTCTTCCTCCTCTTCATCATTTTCATTTTCTTCAATCATAACCACATCAACTTTGAAGATCACACTTTCCTCCATTTTCTGCCATCATTTTGCTATCTTTCTTCCTCATTGTCACTAAAAACCTATCTCTACCACCTTTAGAAGATGATGAACGTGTGATGCTTGGGAGCTAGGGCTAGTGTTATTTTTGAAGAATTTGAAGCGAAACCAAGTAAGTTATGCTTTAAATATCATAGGTATTATCAAATGAAACTAGAATGATGAGAAATGTAGGATTGATGACTTGATTATGTGAGTTTTATGTGTGTGTCGTGGATGGTAAAAAAACCTATGTAAATGTCTTGTTTTTGTAATTGTGAATGATCATTAATGACTCATGATTTGTTATAGAGATGTTTTAGAAGTTGGATGATCCATATAATGGTATTAGGATGAGTGCAGAAAATCAATTATGAATGGGTTAATGAATATGTTCTATTTTTGGTTAATGATCAAATATAGATCATTATTTGGTTTGTGAATGTTATTAAGTTGAAATGGAGTAGAAAATGAAAAGTAAATGAAGTAGAAAAGATGATCTTTGTATAAGATGTGTTAGGTGTAAGATGTTGGAAGTTAAAATCTGGAAAATGGGAAGAGAGTGCTGAAAACCGAGTATACTTTTGTGAAAGTTCGTCGCGGCCAACTTGTAGAATTTCCTTTCTGGACAAGTTTGCTGCGGCGAACTCCTGACTTCGTCTCGGCGAATCCAACTTTCCTGCACAAACATGCTTTGGTATTTTGATGATATCTTATTCTGAAGTTATCCAAATGGAGTAATTTTTTATTTGGAGTAAACTAGAGACATAGGGCTACAAATTGTCTAAAGGAATCGAGTTTTAATTCAGTCTTTAAGAATTTAAATTTCTGGATGGAAGTTGAGTATAGGGCACTATTTCAGTATAAGAACAATCCAAAAATATTTGGGGTATAACTTTCGGATTACTAAACCAAATTAAATGATCTTAGAGTCCTTACAAACTTAAGAGATAGGGGAACAACTTTCTAGAAGGAAGTGTTGCCAATATACTCCATTTTTGTTGTCAGAATGTTTATGAAAAACAAATCTGAAGGTTCGAAATTTTGGGAGATGTTAGAAGAATGCACGAGAGTTTGGATATTGTATGATCATATGATGTTAAAATAACATTAGTGAATGAATTTTTGGTATTAAAGTACCAAATACATGTGTATAATGGAAATGAAGAGGTTCATATGATTGTAGTTGTGATTCAAAGGCAATTAGTAATGGTTATTAAATAAAAGTGAATGAGATTTAGATACTGTGAGAACTAATAATGCTAGAAATGAAATGAAGAGTAATTGAATTATGAATTTTGATTATAATGGTTTTATTGAGGTATAAACCTAAGTATAAATTATACTTAGGTGGGTTTTGAAATATGATTGATAATGTGAAGAGAATAATGAAAAGATACCCAGGATTGTCATTAAGCATGCATTGTACATATTTTATATTTGTGCATAAATGAATACTTATAATTGTGCAATTATTAATGTGTATGCAATGTGTGTATTGTATAATTTTGATGTCCAGGATAAACATTCACATTCAGACGTTTCCAGATCATGAAAGCTAATGCTAATCTGGAACGTACTGTGAGTCGACCTAGATGGTCTTACTTATTGATTTCTTTGTTTATATTATGTTTTGAATTATCATATGAATGTGACTTTGATTGTGTTGATTCTAGACACTGAAGGTCCGATGATTTTGATGTATGAATGAGAATATTGAAGTGCTCCTTCTATGTGAATTTGATGAAATATATGATACATGACGTGATTGTTAAATGCCAGACCTAGTTCTGAAGAAACCTGTGAATATGCATATGATTGAAAAAGTGTTTCTCAACATTTATGTTGAATGCCGGACTACGGTCCGATGATAAATGTATTCTGAATGTGAATATGACATGTGAAAGTGATTGATTAACCATGTAAGAATGTGAAGCATTCCATTACATGAAAGCATAAAAGATAAAGGTTGTTGCGACCGGAGTAGCCACCGAAAAAGAGCTTAAAGCTCAGAAAGTGTATAAGAGCCAAAGGCTCACTATGTAAAATGAGCCTGGTATCTCCAACGGATACGAGACAGTTATCAATGAGTCCAGTATCCACAATAGATACGGGACAGTTATAGGTACTCGGTCACAACAATAATAATTGAAAGTGAGTCTCATAAGAACTGCATATGTACATGAAAGTATGATTTAAATATTTGATTGATTTCTGAATATGATATGTGTTGAATGCGAAATGTGTAATGTTTGTGACTTAATTCTGATGAATTGATGAACTGTATGTGTGTTATGATTGAATGAGCCATCGAGGATAGTCTCACTGAGTTCGCAAAACTCACCCAAAATTTGTAATATTTTTCAAGCTCAGAAGAATTACGTCGTTGGGCAAACGGGACTATAGCCACTGCATTCAAATAAGAAGTTGAGGTCATGATCAGTTCGCATCTGCATTTGTACTTTCTTATGTGTATCATATGTATTTGAATATATTTCTGTATGTAATAACTTTCTAAATTGGAAGTGTTTGTACATGATTTTTCAATGTAATGACAATATGATTATAAGTGTTATGTATCTGAATTGGGCCTGATTTGATTATTGATTTCCACATACACGCATGTTATTTTGAAAATTTTGTACTGAGTTTTGAGTGTCTGAGCGTCTGATCGTTTTAGAATGCCACCCTTGCGGGATTCGCACTCGGGTACATGTCTTGCGAGAGTAGGGTGCTACACTTTGTACTGCACATTGCATTGACCTAATGCTAGAGAATATAACGGATCTTAGGTATTTTCCAATTATTGATGAGACTATGCAGAAAACCAAAAAGGTAACCAAGTTTATCTATAATCGTGCATGAGTTTTAAATTTAATGAAAAAGGAATTTACCATTGGTAGGAATTTGTGTCGTCCTAGTGTGACAAGATTTGCAACAAATTTCTTATCACTTTAGTATTTTTTTCGATGAAGAAAGAGTTAAGACAAATGTTTACAAGTTATAAGTTGGTTGCATCTCAGTATATTAGGTTTATTGTTGAATTGGAGGTTTACAACATTATACTGGAAGATAGAAAACTTTGGTCTCAATGTCAATTTGTTATCCGAATTTGTGAGCTTTTGGTGAGGGTGCTTCGCTTGGCAGATAGTGAAAAAAAGGTAACAATATATTGTATTTTTTGATGTCATGGAAAGAGCAAAGGAAGCAATCAAGGCCAATATAAAACATAGGCCCTCTTTGTTGACATCGTATCTTGCAATCATCAATGAAAGATGAGAAAAAACAACTTTCTTCTCCTTTGTTTGTAGTTGGGGCGTTTTTGAATCCTAGTGTATATTTCAGACAGGATTTTACAAAGAATACTGAAGTTAGTATAAGAATGTTATTCACTATTACAACAATTGTTGGCTATGAAATGATGCAAGATCTTTTACACTCACAAATAGAGCTTTATAAGCTGTCTTTTGGAGATTTTGGATTGTCGATTGCTATTCGACAAAGAGCAAAACTTTCTCCAAATATAGCTGTTTCTTTTTTCTTATTTGTTGAAAATTAATTATCACTTTATTTTATTTGTAATGCTACTTTTGTTATCTTAGGACTTACAGTTTCTTGGTGGGATCAATTCGGAAGTGGTGTTTCAGAATTACAAAAGTTTGCAATTCAGATTTTAAGTCAATGTGTGAGTACAACAGGTTATAAACAAAATTGAAGAACATTTGAATTCATTCATTCCAAGAAAATGAATAGATTGAAGCATAAGAGATTGGATGACTTGATATTCGTTCGTTATAATTTAAAGCTCCGGGAAAGGTATGTTATTATCATTATTAATTTCAATATAATTTTTTATAATTTGCTAATAATTAAATTTTATTATTTATTGGGAGTCTTAATAGCACAAGTAGTTCAACATATCCAATTTCTATTGATAATATCGATCTTTTGGTAAATTGGGTCTGAGGAACTGGTTTTGATAGATGTAAATAACTTGGAAGATAATCTTGGTTGGGAAAGCATTGACATATCATTTGGTGCATTGAAATTGAATTATGGTAATAATGAGGCTCCTCTCAATGATGAGAATTTTGTATTAAATGATAACTAGGATCAGTGTAGTTATAACGGGTATCCTCTCATAGACGATTGAATAAAGTTCCACTTTTTGTTTTTCCTCTTCTTTTAATTTTTCTTATATTTGATGTATATGTTAAATTCTATAAATGTAATGCAATTGTAAATATTTTTGTTAGATATTTCACTTCTACTTGGTTGGTTTTTCATCACGAACTCTTGTAGTAAATTGTAATATTTTGAAAGTTAAAGGATATTTTTTATTCTTTTTATTGACTGTTTTGAACTTTTGATATAATTATTTTTGATTAAAATGATGAAATTGTACTATTGTAATATTTTAAATATTTTGTATTATTTTTAATTTTATATTTGTATGATAATGATTGTCTTTTTTATATTAATTGTGGTTATTATTTATATGTGAAATATTTAAAAATTATTATTTCATATTAATTGTGATCATTATTTATTATTATGATTAGACAAAGTTGATGTAAACTTGTAACGTATACAATACAACTGTGCAATATATTAATGAATTATTTTGCAAATTTTAAAAATTTTAAGGGTTATTTCATAAATTTAAAAAATATATCCAAAAAGGTACCCATTATTGACCGGTACCGGTATAATACCGTACCAAAACTCAATCCAATACTAAGTCTGAAACAATACCAGTACAATACCTTACTAAAACCTAATCTAGTAAGGTATCCGCAACTTTGATAAGAGCCTATAAATTTGGCAATTATAGCCTGAAAGTTTCAAGTTTACGTAAGCCTATACAGCCAAGAATTTCACCAGCAAACAATTTATGATGTAATTCGTTTCTTTTGTGAAATATGTTGTTTTCTTCAACCATCCTGAAGGCGCACGAATAGATCAATTATTACCTTCAAATCTTAAAAGGAACTCACTCTCACCTTAAGCAGCTCTATCATACACCTAACTAGAAAAAGCTGCCATAGACTGGACCTCGTGTTTGTTTATATGAAAAGGTAGCTGCTTTTTTCTAGAGAATAAGAAATCAATTGCAATCAGAATGGTTACAATTAATTAATAATGGATAAAATTATCTAATCACTTTAAAGAACCATGCTTTCACCATAGCTACCTAACTTTATTATTGTAAAAAAAATATGTATTAAAAAGAAACTAGGCCACTCTTTGAACCAGTATTAAAATCTGAAAGGGCTTTTGTTTATCTATCAAACTCTCACCGAAAAAGGCAAGCCCACTTCAATCGATTTAATAAATATGCATGAACATTAATTCTATTCTTCCTTTTGCTTTTCCACCGGCTTGCCTAGGAAAGATGACCCCAGACAGACAGCATTACAATCCTAATAATATTTAGGGATGGCAATTGTACCCGAACCCGATGAATATCTGATAAAATTATCAGAACGGGGTGGATATAGGGAGCAAATTTTACCTGTGGGACGGGTATGAGGGGTTAACAAAAATACCCGTCAGGTATCGGGGCGGGTACGGAGATACCAACCCCCATACCCGTTTACC
>JANZLC010000007.1:19632516-19661443 GCA_026413385.1 Erythroxylum gracilipes | reverse complement strand
TCATCAATAACGAATCAACTTTCACTTCCAACAAATGAATGACTACTCAGTACAAGAAGAGGACATCCCAATCTACGGCGACAACACAAGCGCCATCAACTTATCGAAGATTCCACTTCAGCATTCGAGACTGAAGCATATTGAAGTCAGACATCATTTCTTATGTGACTACATTCAGAGAAAAATCGTGAGTCTTCAATTCGTCGAGACAAAACTTCAATGGGTTTGCTTCTTCACTAAACCATTGACTGAAGAATGTTTCCAAAAAATCAGACGGAAGCTCAACATGGTGATGTTAAACGATCAATCGTCTGACAAGTCCCAGCCAAGTTAAGAGGACATGGAAGTTAACGGCGTTAGTGAGAGTGATTCCTTGCGTCTGCTTTTGAAATTGCTTCTATCTGCTTTTCTATTTGCTTCCCGTATGCCTTTCAATTTACTCACGTTTGCTTTTCTATTTGCTTACATTCTACTTTTCAATTTACTTCCTTGTGCTTTTCAATTTGCTTTCGTCTGCTTTTCAAATGAAAATGACGCGCAAACACAAGGTTAATTTGTATTATATCTAAATATATAATACAAATTAAAACACTTTTACATTAAACTATCTTTAGATTATGCATGTAAGCTTGTTTTGCCTATAATTTCCTGTTAATTATTATATCATGACTAAATTAATTATACCAAAATCAACATTAATTCAAATTGACGAAAAAAAATTTAGCTGATTCCTAAAATTTTTATAATTAACGTTTCAATTTTTATTAAATCCACTAGGACTGAACAAAACATAACCAGACTTCATCTTACATCTATCATATTAAAATTTTTTCTTCTATCGTCTTAACGCTTCGTCTTACTTTTATCGTTATATTGTCTAAAAACTTCGTCTTCCTTTAATTGTCTAACAACTTCGTCTTACACAAAATTAAAATTCGATATCTTGAATTATTGTTATTGTAATTGATTTTAACTGCTATATATATTATATCTCCGTATATATATATATATAACAGCTAAATAACACGGAAGAATGCAGGACGATATCAGAGACAAATTATAAAGTTTATAGATTAAACTATCTATAAAATTTTATGTTGTTATAAATTTTTTTATTGCTGATTTCAATTTTAATTAAATATATTGAGCATTTTCACTGCACATTTGCGCAGAGATAATCTGCTAGTTCCTTGTAAAGACCAACTCTTTTACCGCTAGTCGCGTTAGGATTCTCAACTTAAAGATTAACGTCCGTCCAAAATTTTGGAAAACGAGAATCCATATCACCATTCACCTAACCAGCATCCGTCCAAAAATTTGGGAAAACGAGAATCCATATCACCATTCACCTATCAGCATCTTTTAACATTAACTTGTTTAGTTGCAAGCTGATTAGGAACGTCTCACCATTCACCTATTAGCATCTTTTAACACTAACTTGACCAGGGTTGGATTTTATCCTTATGGGAGTTTAAGAACTAATTTATATAATAAAATAAAATTTTAACTACTGAATGATTGTTTGGTCATGCTTTTGTCAAATTCTAAACGTAACTTCAATTCTATAATAATTACACAAATTAAATTATTGGAAATATATTGTCGGCAAGCAGCCAAGCACTGGTGCCTGCTACCGCACTTGGACGCTTCCTTGCCTTTTCACTCGCTCGATACGAACAAAAACCATTCATAAGAAGAGCAGCAATCTCGAGAATCATCCCATTTTCTTCCATATAGCTCCTGACAAGAAAAAGGCCAAGCCAAAAAAAAAAAAAAACAGAGCATCAATGATATTACCACCTCAATTAATGACCCAGACGTGGTCGACGATGGGTTCAACCATTGCCAGTTTCATGCTTTTCTGGGCTATTTTTCAACAATACTGTCCGCACGAAGTTCGTAGGTACCTTGAGAGGTATACGCACAGAATCATGAACTTTTTCTATCCTTACATCAAGATAACAATCCACGAGCACACAGGAGATCGACTCAAACGAAGTGAAGCCTTCGCTGCTGTCGAAGCGTATCTCAGTGTCAACTCATCAAAGTCTGCTAAAAGGTTAAAAGCAGAGATGGGAAGAAGTAACAACAACCTGGTTCTTAGCATGGATGAGAACGAAAGAGTGGCAGACGAGTTTAAAGGCGTTAAAGTTTGGTGGGTTTCGGGCAAAGTTGTGACAAGCTCACAATCCTTGTATCCACAGCCAGAGAGGAGATACTACAGGCTCAGCTTTCATAAAAGACACAGAGAGATCATTACGGAGAGTTACTTGAAGCATCTGTTGAGAGAAGGGAAGGAGATTAAGGTTAAAAGCAGGCAAAGAAAGCTTTATACCAACAGTTCTGGACACAGATGGCCCAGTTTCAAGCAGACTGTGTGGAGTCATATAACTTTTGAACATCCTGCCACTTTTGATACCATGGCCTTGGAACCTGAAAAAAAGGAGGAGATCATTGAAGATCTTGTGACCTTCAGCAAAAGCAAAGATTTTTATGCTAGGATTGGCAAGACTTGGAAGAGGGGTTATCTTCTTTATGGCCCTCCTGGAACTGGCAAGTCTACTATGATTGCTGCAATGGCCAACTTGTTGAACTATGATGTTTATGATCTTGAGCTCACTGCAGTGAAGGACAACACTGAATTGAGGAAGTTGTTGATTGAAACAACCGGGAAATCGATCATTGTGATTGAGGATATTGACTGTTCGCTGGATCTTACAGGGCAAAGGAAGAAGAAAGCTGATAAATCTTCTGAGGATGACAAGTTAGATAAAGAAGCCGGTCGTAAAGAACCAAAAGAGGACGCAACCAGCAAGGTTACACTTTCAGGGCTGTTGAATTTTATTGATGGTTTATGGTCTGCTTGTGGAGGTGAGAGGATTATAGTATTTACTACAAATTATGTAGAGAAGCTTGATCCTGCTTTGATCAGAAGGGGAAGGATGGACAAGCATATCGGATTATCTTACTGTAGTTTTGAGGCATTTAAAGTTCTGGCTAAGAATTACTTGGAACTGGAACAACATGCTATGTTTGAGACAATTCAAGGATTAATGAAGGAGACCAAGATCACACCTGCAGATGTTGCAGAGAACCTTATGCCCAAGTCCCCATTGGACGGTGTTGAAAAATGTCTTTCAAATTTGATTCGAGCACTCGAGGAAACGAAAGCAGCAGCAGCTGCCAAGGAGAGGGAATTAGCAGCAGATAAAGAGAAAGCTGGTAAAGAATCATCTAGGAAACAGGCAGAGAAGGAAGGGGTTGATGGTGAAACAGCAGAGAATATTTTCCAAAAAGAAGCTGCGCAGGAAAATGGAAACAGCGAAAAACACACACAAAAGGAAGAGGCGGATGGTGAGACATGTGAAGCTTCCGTCGGAAAAGATGAGCTGCGGCAAGAAAATGGAAAACGGTGTGATGTGATTCCCCTGAAGGGCAAATAATTACTTCGGTTGTCCAAAAACAACTTTTGTGGTTCAGATCACTCCGTTAATAAGGCAGGCAGCAATCCTTTGTTATCTTTTTGTCGCCCACTACTCCATATAAGATCAAAGCCAATCAAATACCAAATGAAACACTCCTGTTTCCAATATCACCATTTATCCAATTTGATATTGATAATGTAGAATAATGTATTGAAACCTCAGTAATGTGTTGGGAAGGGTTGATTCGTTAAATATATTAAAAATTCAGCCGAACTGGTCAATTTTTCAAGAACCAACCACCAAAACTGTCAGGACATGGATAATTGTCAAAAGATAATACAGGGCTTGCACATCTAAAAGCCGAAGTTTCAGTTACAATATCAGTTAAAGGTTATTGTACATTAGTTGGATAAAATAAAGAACCACCAACATATTCTCATTTACCCATTTTAGGTTTTTCTATGAACGTAGACATACTAAAAAATGACTACCTAAGCTACACAACTCAGCACCAGGTCGTTCCCTGCTGCAAATCCAAGATGAATCGCATCCAGGTTGCTTTAACTTACACCACGGAAGAACTCTGATCATAATTGCAAAATTTGTAACTTTCTAATATCATACACTATTAAGCTTCCCGAGCGGAGACTGCAAATCTTGTTTTCTGGTAAGAGAAAACAGCTCAAAAATCATCTCTATCATCATCATTTATAGTTGCGTTTGGACCATCATCAAAACCAGAACCGGGGGCAACTTCATTAAGATCAAGTAATCGTCTTTTTCTCACACCTTCACCTTCATATTCACCTTCACCTTCATATTCACCTTCACCTTGATTTTGATCTACGTCCGGGCTATTAGATTTTTCAAGTGGCTGAATTTGCTCCTTTTCTGCTGCCTCTGTACAACCATCAGCAGGCAGATTGATTTTCATATCTTGGTCATCGTCGATGCCATCAGAATCTTGACTTTCAGCTGAATACTCCGTATCTTCACTTGCATCTGAGCATCGTTCATCTGATGCATTTGATTTTTCGGGTTTCATCAACTCAGCTTCTGATTCAGAGAGTTCATACTGCCGGTAATTAATCCGGTTCCTAGTGGCCCTTTTACTGCGTCTTAGACCTGATTGGATCTCATCAACAGATCGTAATTTAAATTCCCTCCGAGTACGACCTGGCAATTTCTTGATTTTTTGTGGCCCATCACTCTCCTCACTGATACTTAAGGAATCCTCCTCTTCTTCCTCCTCATCTTCACCATTTTCTTCATCCCACTGGTATTCCTCATCCCCCTCTGAGCTACTAGACAGCTTCTTTTGCTTACGTTTCCTCGTATATTCCTCATCATATACGGCCTCTCCAACTATGTCATCATCACTGTAAAAATCTGCATCATTATCTGAAACTGCTTCAACATACTCTTTTGCTGAGTATCGTTGTGGCCTCTGTCTTCGCCTGTTACTGCAAACCATTGCAGATTATGAGATGGTGGAGCTTAGGGGCAATACAAGAAGCTGGAAATCGAAGATTGTTCTTACCTTCTGTCCAATGGATCAAGCATATGGTCTTCACCGAGGTCATCATATTCAGGTGAATCGGGAGATGTCATGCTAAAAGTGCCATGTGGGGAAGTATGTGAAGGACCACTCCACCTACCATTTGTGACCACTTCTGGTCTGGCAACTCCATCTCTTCTTTGAATAGGCTCTGGTGATGGTGGTTTTCGCCTGGAGACAAATTCCAAAAACAGAATTATTAATTTTAGATTGTACGGCTGTATGTAATATACACAAATTCCTATCAGAGATAAGCTATGCAAAAACTACATGAGAATGTGTCATAAACTTCATACTTGGTTATTTTGATAGCCTCACTGATTGACCGATCATAATCATCTGCAAAATAATTAGAGATGAATCAGACCTCAAAACACATGGTATCAGAACTGTCACTACTTACTACTAATATGTTAGCTTTTTATAGTATGAGGGAAATGGAAGCAGTAGATAAATCCCTGCCAAGGGCAATACACTAGGGGTTAATAGTTTTTTTAGTACTCTTACCAAAAGTGTAAGTAACAGGTTTCCTGTCACGAAGGGAGCGACCTGCTGCTAGCCCATCCATGTTCAGGAAGTTATCAAGAAGCAGAGCCTGCCTGTGTTGTTTTTTCAACAACTTCTCTTTCCTCTGAGCAAAAACAGAAGCAGGGAACTAAATAATTGATCAAGGAAAGCAAAAAGAATGGAAAGCAGATGAAATTAGGAACAGCAACATGAGTAAAAAGACACACCTGATTCTTTCCCGAGTATTGATATGATTAAATATACAAGTTCTCACACAAGCAATTAAGAATTACCTTATGAACCTTCGCAATCTCTGGGAGCATGTCATTCTTCAGCTTCTTTCCTAACGAAGCCTCTGTTCTGTTTCTACTCTCAAAAAGCTTCTCCTGCAGCAAAATTGACAAGGTAAATTGAGGAAAATTCCAAATAAGAACGAAACCAGTTGCAATTTGCAAGTCCAAGATATCTTGGTACAATAGAGAGCAAGGACCAGTTTCTTTGCACCACCAGAAAGGCAGACAAAAAGTCCTTTCAACAGGAGCACATTTTCCAAAATGAATGATTAGTTGTCTACACTGTGCACACAACTGGCTATACAACTGGAAGGAATGAATTTGCTGCAACATGGTTATACTCTATGAACAGAATTCCAAAGATCATATAAAAACCTCTGGAAGCAGGCCTTACTGATTTAACATTAATGTAGAATAATGAATTCTTAATTGGGAGCATTACCCATTAGTCTTGAGGTGGAACTGTTCAATTTCTGCTAGTCATTGCTTGAAAGAGAAAACAATATCTTTCTATCCAAAGTTCTATTTACATCTTTTTATCAGAAATCCAGTTAAGAAAAAGGGCTAGCGAATAAGATAGAGAAGAAATCGTACCAAGAAAATTCTATGATTACTGCTCAAAAATGGATTATGTCACATCCAGATATTATAATTTCTATCTCAAAAGAAAACAAAAATGTTCCATATTGGAACACGAGATCGTTAAGCCCAAAGCCAGATCCAATAACTTCTGTGTGCATGCACTAAAACATAGAAGCATGTTGAAATTAGATCTCCAAATTTGAACATAAGCGAACAGTCCATACAAGGTAATAAATACTCACTGGAATCCTATAGGCAATCCTTGTATGGAAATCACAAATATGAGTGTTGGATAAGTGAACTGGACTACACATAAGTAAAAGCCATGAATGACATATTAACCATATACAGTTAATAACGTGCAAAAACGGACTGGTCTACTAAACGACTTACAGAAACATCTTGAAATTCTTCCAAATTTGTTGCCACTGTTTCCCAAAGGTATGTTGTACTAGGAAGGACCTGGGAACCTTTTGTCTTTGCTTTCTTCACCTCAACATTTTGTATTTCACGATATAGTCGATGACCAATCATTGGATCGTCTTCATACCTACAACAATAACAGAAGCATAAATAACAAACCTATAACGTAGCATAGAATTGCATCAAATAGAAACTGTTATAAATATTTAAAAATTATCTTCCAAGATAACAGAAACACGTATCAATTTATAAATCAGATTTACAGTACCAGTAGTTAATTCCTTGGGAATCACCCCCAACGCGTTCTTTACGAAACATCGAGAGTTGAATGCCATGTTTAAGGGAGTTATCCATATAATTCTTGATATCTTCTTGCTGCAAAAGATTGATCAGATTCAATGACTTAGATCTAAGTATCTAACAATAAAAAGAAGCTATTAAAAAATAGTTGCAATTGATCAAGTTTGAAAAACTAGGATCGGCAAGAAACAGCTGTTCTGGATGGCCATTTTAGTGAGATTAGAAATACATTCTTGAGTTGCTCCAGAACTCAAAAAGAGATGGGACTGCACATGATATTTGTTATATGGATTTATTTGCACACATTAGAAAAAGCTCTGGTCTACTTGCAATTAGTACAGAACAGGAAAGAATATTACTAAAAGAATAAGCAACCAAATCAGAATGACAAAGACATGTAATTCTGAAAGAATAGGCATAACAAAAGCTTTTTAAGTGTGAAGAATACAGCGCCAGTTTATGGTAAATAACCCAGTAAAACCCTGGGAAACATTGCAGAAGACATCCAAAGACACCCAGTTTCTTTATTTTACAGTAAAAGCTTAGTGGAAAGGATGACTACGAGAACACATCAAAACATATGCCCAGTGCATGTCATGACAACCGTCAATGACAATCTAAAACAAGATTACACAGCCCTAAACAAAAACTCTTGCTGAAAGGTAAGAATAAACCTCTTTTCAACCATTAGAGAAAACCTAACCTCCCTATACAGCCCCAGTTCAGAGAAAGATGACTCCATAATCTGGACTAGGCACCAGTCAAAGTCCTTTACTAACCAATCTTGCCTGGAAATGTTCTTAGGCCCTAAAAAAATAGTCACGTGGCACAAAAAGGTTTGGGTTCCTAACAATTTTCCTAAGGCTTCCTTCATCCTGTGGTAGGCCATTAGACAGAGATGGAATACCAAGGATAGACTCAAATTCACATTCTCAGGCTCAGCAACCTGCTCCTTGTGCACTTCAGACAACAGAACCATTAACCACTTATTGGTCTGCTGTCAATATGCTTCTGCACCCTGGTGTAAATTCCAAGTATTGTGGAATGTACAATGATAAACAGGACTGGGCACAAATCATTGACTGGGCTAGATGCAAAACCTTTGGCGACAAAGGAGAGAACCAATTTTAGGATTGGCTTCAGCTGCATTGTCTATGCACTATGAAGAGAAAGGAATATAAGATTCTTTCAAAATGTGCACCAAGATATTCTTCTGTGGTCATACTTTTTCTTGGATCAGACAGATCATTATGGCCAAAGGAGTTGCAAACATAAGCACAATAGCAGCACAGAGATGGAACCTACAGCCTGTCCATGGATAACTACCCTCTGAGGGTGCTTGTTATCACTAACATGCTAAGGAAGCAGTCTCTCCTGCACTTCAACCTGCTCGGACTGCTTCCCATCAGCAGCTATTGTTTCTTGTTATGGCTGCATTTTGGCTAATTGGATATCTGCACCATTTTGGGTGTAACTTTGAGCATATGGAACATGCTTGGCTCTAACCTTGGTCCCCTTTCAAGGGTTTATTTAGTAATTCATTTCAATTTTCCAAAAAAAAAAATTATTCTCAAGTACTTGTTGCAAACTCCTAGAAAGGGCAAACTTTTGCACGATCACAACATTGCCAATGGTTGTTCCCAAATTGTGGCAATAAAGGGGTATGTTTTCAAGCTTTGGTAACTACAAAAACAAGAATACAAAAATCCAAGCATATTGTTTAATTTTCAGGTGGAAACAAAATAATTCGTTAACAAGAATATTGAGATACTATGTTGTGCCCCAAGCATTAAGTCAAAAAAAATCTCAAAACTAGCACATTCACCAAGCGTGACCATATGACTGAAGCTTTTGGGCCTAAGAATAAAGAAAGCAACAAAACAGAAGTTTGACGCAGTAAAGAAAGTTAAAATTACTAAACATGAGAAGATGTCTTGGGTGGCCTCAAATTTTTGTCAAAAGGTTCAGTTACTTACTGACAATTTGGTTCTTATACCACTGATCAAATGACATTTATAACCTTTTTAGTAAGAATCAAATGATCCATTTGGCACCACGTGTTATACAAGGTAATCGTATGATTTAAGGCCAACTAGGTGGACAAAGGACAACATACAACAGGCTACGGGCAATAATTTCAAGCTATAGTGATACCTCAGTTCGGATGTCACATAAAGCTTTCAAGATCACCACACGAACTGCAGGATCAAGGGTCTTATATGCTTCTATCTCCAGTCTAAGACAGAGAGACCATAAGAAGTTAGAAAAACAAAAAAAAAAATCATATACTGGAGTACCACAACAATGTCAAGAGTGCTCACCCATGAGAAGCAATTATTGGAAGTTCCCCATCTGCAACCTGCAACCAAGTACCAAACATGACTTAGCATAAGCATAATTAGAAAATTGAACAAGGTGAGGTTCAAATTTTCGTAGGGTCAATAGAAAAAAATGGATAACAATGAAAACAAGTGCGACAATTGAGTTACCCAATACCACCAGTCTCTTAATTTTCTGCACAAAACAGTAATCCAGGTATCTTGTGTAAGGGCCATTCGTGTAATTGGTGGAATTGCCTGCAGTGAACATAGACCAAACAGCAATGAAAAAAAGCATTTGCAATAGCAAAATAGAATTTATTCTGGCCTTTTAATATGTTGTACAACAGATCAAGATGGTCACGCCCATGTAAATGCTGAATTGGAAAGTATATATTTCAAGGTTGGGGCCTTTGGGGAAGAGAGCTGGTATACTACAAGGTGAGATGCATACAAACCAAAGTCACAGTTATATTGATATTCCACATTGACTACGAGCAAGAGTGTAATAAGTCTTATGAGGCTTGGACAATTCTCCTCCCCTTAAGGTGTCTTTTGGGGTGAATTTAGGTCAGTTTTATCATGATATTAGAGTTACTCCTACTTTGATGTTGGGCTACTTGTACATATCAAGTCTTGTAAACTTTAGGTATCCGATGTCTATTAGGGGTTGTGATAGCTATTCTTATATCATACATACTGACTAGGAACAACAGCCTAATAAGCTTCTAAACTTGACAACAATCAGTAGTATGTAACGTTGTTGTTGGCATAGCATTGGCTAATCCACGAAATTTATCATCACATGATTACTCAAGACATTATCCTGGTTGCTAATATCGATTAAAAGAATAACCATGGTTGAATTAGCAAAAAAGATGTATTAATTTTAAGTAAATGATAGTATTTTTCCAGGTTTTGAAACAAAACCTGTTCTAAGGACGCTTTTTCAATAATGTCAAACACATGAAGGTTATTTTTTGTGTATATACATACATACATATATGATCAAATTTTTGTGAAGAAGGATGGCGAGGCAAAGAATCATTCTTTTTGAGGAACCTATCTTGTTTGTTGTGATGGCATGCTATTCACTCATATTATATTTTTATCCGTTGTCATTCAGTGGACATGTTTTGGTTTAAATTATTGGAAAAAGAAAACGTGGGTATGCCTCTCTGTAATGTACAACGTCAACTGTATAGCTATGTAACCAATCAAATTTAATTAAGAAGTTTAACTCCCTAAATCAATATGGAGAACATTTTTAGGAAGGATCAAGCAAGCTGCAAGCCAAATTTGAAAAATCAAATTGTAGTTACTTTACAAACAAAGGATGAAAAAGTTAAGTGCATTTACTGGTGTAAATCTGACTCTAAAAATCACCCTTTATGACAAAGCTTCCTTTTTGACCTTTACTTTAACCTTTTTACTGAAGCACTCAAAACCATTCACATACACGGATATTCTGAGTGCACGTTACAAAATAACTGTAGAAGAGCAAAAAGAGTAGAAATAAGCAATGGAAATGATGCCCCAGACCCACATAAGGATTGCAGAAACCAAGCAGTGGAATGAGTGCTGTTTATCCCCATAAAACAGCAGATTTCTAGGTCAATAAAACATACCAATATCTTGCATCAAAACTACAAAACTACCAACACCGAAAGAATTTCTCTTCCAGAATGATAGTATTATGTGTCTCTTATTTGCATTTTTTCGATAAAATTAAACGGACTTCTCAAATCTATCACTTAATATGTTAACTCACTTAGCTCTATTAAACCCCAAAAAAGTTTTGTTCAACTTAAAACTTCAGCATTTACTTGTTTGATGTCTATGCAGTAAAAGCTAATAGTATACTAGTACATATCTAAGCAAGATCGACATGTTATTTTCTGCATCCTTGATGGCACAATTCAGTGACCACTTCACATCCAACAGTAAAAAATCTCCATCCTATAATGTCCATTACGGGGGTCTGGCACTAAAATATAGTATCCGCGAAAAGGTCTGACAATCAGCAGCTAATGCATCCTACTGGCAAAAGGTAAACCAGTTTCATATTAGCATACCACTAACTCATAAATAAAATGAGCAGAATTGATCTATACTTCAATCCCCCTTTTAGCTATGGAACAAACAAAGATTATGAGTAGTGATTTGCGAAGATTATCAGCCTCTTTACATCTTCCTCAACATCTTTTAGAACTTAAAAAGCTTTCTGGTAAAGCTTTCCACAAAAAACTCTAACAAAAACTAACGAGACATGCCAATCCGCATCCAACATTTAATTGCTGCACTTAACAAATCCATAATCCAAATTTCAACCAACCATCAACTAATTCACTTCCTTTGCACCAAAAAGTTAAAACTTCACACACGAATCACATCAAAGAATCAAATGCCTTCTCCATTACGGTACACTAAGCTTCCCAAAAGAACACATTACGAGAATGAGAACTATACTATTCGAAAAACCATGTAATTACAGTTCAACAAAGTGGAAAGTAAAGCAAGGCACCAACCTTTAGTAAAGGCATGTGTATATCACCCAACGTATCATTAGGTGTAAGTAAAGAAGTTTCAAACTCCTCGGCGGAGAACTCAACCTGTATATTCAACAAAGGCCTAAAAACCTACACCAAGAGGGAAAAAAACAATCAGTTGAAATCTTAAGCCCTAAAACCCCAACAGAACAAAAACAAAACATACAATATTTTGCAGCTTTCAATCAAACAAAAAAGCGCTCACATGCAAGAAATTGAGTATTGAAGCTAACTCCCACATGGAGCGAAGGTTCCACCTCGGCAACTGAGCCGGCTCCGGTAGCCCAACCAGCTGCGTAATGATCCTGCCGCTGCTACCGCATTGCTCCTTTTGCGGCGACGATTCGTCGTTTCGCTGCTGCCGTTGTCGCTGCTCCTTCCGTTTCTGCTTCCTTTCGTTAGCTGCCTGCTGCTGCGCCGCGTAAAGCCTCGCCGAAGTTCGGATTGTACACGCGCGCGACAGCCGATTGGTCCTATTCGCCGGAGCAGTGGGGGCCGGCGCCGGAGCATCGCCGGCCTGTTGAGCGCTGTCAGCGGCGTCGTTTGGGGTAGTGGTAGCATCTTTGTCGCCGTCAACGGCGTCGTTTTGGGGGATCGGAGAAGAAGAAGATCCCTCTAGGGTCATGATTAGGGAGATCGGAGAGGGTCCTACGGCAGTTAATATGGGACTAAACGCAGAGGATCACAGGGTTAGAAGCAATCAATTAGAAATTTAAAAAAAAAAACTGTTTTTGGAATTTGGAGTGAGAGACAGAGAAGAAGAAGTTAAAAAAGAGAGAGACGGGAGGAGCAGAAGCAAGAGGTTAGAGGTCCAACTCCAATTCCAATTCCAGCCATAATTAATTTCTCATGTAATTAGAATATGAGTCTTGTGTTTTTAATGTAGAAATTTGAAAATAGTATAGACCAAAACCAAAAGGAGTTGGGAGAGAGAGGCAGACAGGGTTAGATTTTAGATGCAGAAGTTGGATTTTATTACTTTTAACCCCGGCGTTCTCGGGTCGGGGCTCAAGTTTGATATTCAATTCTTTTTTATAATCATAAAGTATATTATAATTAATTAATTACATATTTTAAAATAATTTTAATAGATTAGAATTACTTGAGACTCATCGTCATACTCAATCCAAAATCTCGCAACAAAGCAAAGTCTGATAGACTTAAAGATCTGTTGTGTATTTCGGATGCTTAAATTATGTGAACTCTTGCAATTGCAAAGTGAGAAGTGTATTTTGAATTAGGTATCATAATATACGTGATATGCTTCTTTTTTTATTATTATTATTCTATCACATTTATTCGTAGATTTATCAAAAATAGCTTATTTATTATATATAAAGATAAGATTACGTATTATCAAACTTCTCAAACTCAGCTTTACTACGGATATGACGATAATGATGATTAAAACTTGAAGTTGAATATTTACCGAGGAACAGGTGAGTTATAGCAATGATATGCCCATTCCCAGCTTAATCTACGTCAGTATAGTGTGAAAAAACAATATTGAATCCTCACATATTATTTATTTTGATGGGAAATAAAAGCAGTAAAAGGGCAGAAGAGAACAAAACAATCCTCACGTCAGGGCTGCATAGATGGCTTGCAAGCGATGCACGAGTGGGTGGACTGGGGGTGGAAACGGCTGTGACATTTTCTTTGGAGCAAGTGTAATTGCATCGACTTGGACGGACAACTCTATAAACGCCATCATTCCCAAGAATGAATACATCTTTGCGGTTGTCCTCTCCAAACGAGAATATGTAACCCAAAGCTGCCAGAGCAACCCCATTTCCTGGAACGGTGGTGCAGTCGAGAGGTGAGTCCTTTGCGCAACCGAAGGAAATTCTGCTGCTGGTGAAGTTACCACTGTTCTCCGGGGTTTCTATTGCTGCCCATATAGCACCAGCATATAGATCTCCATACAAGTACCTGCAAAATATATTACTGGCTAGTAAGGTCCATGATAGAAGATGAAGTAGGCTGTAACTATATTCGATAACCAATATACATGAAATTCACATACCTTCCATACATGCACGGATCGGTCATGGATCGATAAACATAGCCCCCTGTTATTGCTGCTGATTTTTCCTTGTTATTTACTTCAGAATGGTTGTAACCCATTATCGGGAAGATTGTGTTTATGGAATTCGCAGATGTATTTCCTCCGGGAGATGATAAAGGAGTAAAAGGATAAGGTCCCTCGTAAGAACGCCAGCCGTAGTTTCCACCCTTGGTGATGAGATCCACCTCCTCATATAAGTCCTGAACAATGACAATATAAACTGGTTCAAAAAACTTCCAAGGCCTTTTGAATGTGAATTGTTATGCCATCTGCCTAGATTGTTGCTATAGAAGTCTCCCTTAAATGAACAATCTGCTCAGAAATGAAGAGAGTTCTCCACTATGCTGGTTTTCCAGAAAGATGACATTCTCATACCCTTTGGAACTTTGACTTCTCAAAAACAGGTGTCCAACTATGGAACCAGCAATGACTTAACCTGTCTAGCAGTAACTATGGCATGCTATGATACAGTTTGCCCTTAAGATCAAGGGCAATTATATAATATTAGATGCTCAAGATGTGAGAAAAAGTTATAGGTCCAACCTCACCAACATCTGCACAGAAAAAGTAGGATGGCCTTTCTGCATCAAAACTACAGCGCCAAGGATTTTTCAAACCCAGAGCCCATATCTCTGGTTGCAAGCTGCTATCTTCACTAAATGGATTATCTTTGGGGATAGAATAATTCCCCCATAGACCAAGTTTATCAATTTCTTCAGCATCTGCAAATGCATTGAAACAAACAAGTAGAATCATTAGAATTTGAGCAAGGAAATGCAGCTGAACGGAAAGAAGAGCCTGCCAGTATGCAATTCCCGAATGGTTTTTTTTTTCAAGGAGAAATATATGCAGGCAATGTTATATTTAAGTAGAAAGATGACAAAGGATAAGTGATATGAAACGCAATAGACTGTTTTCAACAAAGCACAAGAAATTGTTCAAAGAAACTAACGGTGTGCTATTACCCACCTGGTATGTTATCAACATCTAGCCGCATAATCTTTCCAAGTAACGATTTCTTGTTTTGTGCAAAGTTATAAGGATCTCCATCACCACCCCCATCTCCCATCATGAAATATAAATAGCCATCACTAGGGCCAAATAGAATTTGTCCTGCATGATTAGATGTAAATGGAAGGCCCATAGTGAATATCCTCCTTACTTCCAATGGCTTGGCAGTTGTTGCCTGCAAAAACATCATAACTTCAGGGAATATGCTTCAACTCGATAACGGTAAAGTCTTGTACTGACAGATATGCACGTACCAAAGAGGCTGTAGTTGCTGAGCCATTAACAGTGTACTCTGCAACAACAGCTTGATATTGACATGGTTGTGCTCCACTGTCAGGAGGCAACTTCGAAGGATCACAGTTTACTTCTGAATTACAAGAACATCTTCCAGAACAGCCAGGCCATTTAGCCTTATCACAATTAAATGATGCAAAGAATCTGCCATTTTGAGCGAACTCAGGATGAAATGCCATACCCATCATTCCAAATGCAGTATTTAGATAAACTTCATCCGTTAGATCAATGAATGGATTGGCCTCATCAATCTCTAGTGCTCTTCCTGAGTCTTGTTCAGGTATCGTCACCAACCATATCTTACCTGGTTGGTTAGAAAAAAATGCACGGTTGGATCCATCAGGATGAGCAATCATACTGAGATAAGTCCCGTTGCCAATTTTCTCAAGGCACAATCCGCGCGGGGGACTTGGCGTTTCAGTGCTATTTAGTCTAACTGGTTCACCCTCAAAACATACAGATCCGTCGATAGAAGCTCCACCAAATGCATCACAGAAATCAGTTTTTGACTGCCAGAGATCTGTCAGTTTGGAGGTATTGGATTTAAGGGGTAGTCCAGCTTGACCTTGTAATGATGGGGCGAAGGGAGAGTTCAAAACAGATGCATTTACACATGAATCCCACACCCTTGAGCAGAAGTTGTTTGCTGCTTGACTAGACTGTGATGAGTTGGTCGAAACAGTGGAATTGCAGAGAACAGGAACTGACCTGGGGGCAGATTTTATTGTAAACAATTCTGCTGAGAATGGATCGCATCTCTGTGTAAGTCAGAACCATAAAAATCAGAACAGAGTGGGACTTGGTCCCGCACTTATAATTGAAATATGTGCTAGAATAGCTCCTGATCAAACTAGGAAGTCAAGACAAGCCTAACATCAGAACATACGAAGGGATATACAATTGTAACTGATTACAAACTTTTGGAAGCAAGTTAACTTCTCTCAACTACCAATTGACACACGTTAATGGTAATGCCATTAAACACTCAAATTATGCTGAAATCTAAAAGCTCAACTTGATGCTGGAAAATTAGCCATATAGAGTGCAGAATTCAAAGTCTTACTGAGCACAGGATTGATTTCAGAAGAGCAGCACAATCAGGACTAGAGATATTCATAGCTTGGAATTGCCTCTGCAACTGCAAGTCTTCTGTCGAATTACAGCACGTACTCCCATTGTAAGGACAAAAGTTCAGAGTGGTATTCAAGTTTGAGGGTGCCCCTGTATCAATAAATACCAGAAAGAACATCCTTTGTCATGTAGTGAAATTCCTACTTAATCTGTTAGCAGAACACAAGGAAAGACGATAAAGGTAACACAAGGCAAAACCTACTTGAATCAGTACATAATGGAAGAGAAGATGAAAGATCAAGGAGTAACAGCACATTGAAGAACGAGAAGACAAAGACATGAAGTGCTTCCATGGCAGCAGGCAGGTGGACAAAGCTGTCCTCTACAAAGAGCCCCTTTTTTATCTACTACAAGATCATGTGTGGAAGCAAAGGTATGGTTTGACCAGAGAAGAGAAAGCAATTACTAGTACTTTTGAACTCGAATGGGTTTTGAACATTCTCCGTCAACAACCTGCTCTTATCTTTCAGTATCAGGCCACCTGTGGCCCACTGTATGCTCTCTCACACCAAAATCTCCAAACAGCCAGCTTTCATAAAGCAGATCTTCTCTACGATCTCGTTTTCTATTTTCTTTTGTGTTTAAATGCCAATCCTTATTGTATTCCAACATTATTAAAAGTTCTCTCGCTCTCACAAGCCTTTGACTTTTGTCGTTTTCGGGCTCCACCTTCATGGACTAAATAAAGCCTGCAACTTTCAAACAAAGATTGAAGCTTTAATGGGTAGGTTCACAAGTTTACTCTTCACGAATACTTAAATCAAGTTAATGGGTAGTTGAGAAAGAACCAACTTGTTTTTCCCCCATATTATCAAGTTGAAGCTTATCTCTGACCGGTTCAATCAACACAACCAAGTTGGCTCAGTGCTTAAAAAAACACATCACAAAGACAAACCAGGAAAGTCATGGACATAATACTCACAATCCAATTGTTCACGCGTGAAAAACAACCGGCCTGGCTTGAGTGAATAATGCAAAGAAATATGTTTTTAGAAAAGACATAAAACGGATGACATCAAAATTGGAAGGAAACAGACAAAGCTATGATGAGCTAAACGAGAGATACGAACCTTAAAAATAGGACCAAATCTCCTATTTTAGTTATGATTTTTTTAATCATTTTTTTTACTAAATTTCATTCACATATTTATATAAATTGTATGGACATGAAATTTAATAGAGCTTAATTTGATAGAACTGAATTTGACATAACTGGATCCATTTGTAAAAAATGAGAGCTTCTAGATCTAAGAAAAATAAGTCAAACACATGCACGTCTTCAATGTTGGCCATCATTATCCACCATAAAATTATGGAATAATTAACGTGCCAAGGTCTACTGCATTAGTTTAGGCGAGAAAGTACTAAAGTAGCTGTAACTGTTGTAGATAATGGACACAGAAAAAAGACATAAATGAGCTTCCCAACTGGTTAGATTATTTACTCATTGAAACGGGGTTTCGAGCTATGATGATGAAAACAAGATGCCAAATCATAACTAGTCAAATTCAAAAGCCATGTTTCAGAAGAAATCTACCGAATGAAAGCCAACTACGCAAAGATTGCCAAACAGGCCAACGACTATTATTGCTGTCGTTATTATAATTTATATCACAATTACTCAAATTTTAGTACTTCCAATTATAATACTGACCGACCGGTAACCTGCAAAATTGCCGGTACCAATGAGGCCGTTATGTAAAGCGGCCAAACGAATGGTCCCCATATCGAAAAATTTTGAAATTTATGAAAAAATACTCTAGAAAGCACAATGAAAAATGAATTTAGAAATATTTCTAACAATTCCAGAGAACAAAATTCGGTGGGTTGGCCCAAGCAAAATATATCAATTGCCTGCTCCATAAAAATTGTCCCCAGTACACCTGCCTATGAGGTTTAAAATTTGACAGATTGAGATATGAACCACCAATGACGCAACAGGAAGTGCCTAAGCACCAAACTGAAGATGGAATCAAAGCCAGTGGGAATAGTAAATATTAATGCAAATTGATCCACCCTACCAGCCTGTACACATTGCTCCACTCGTCATTTTGCAAGCCACTTTTAGCAGTTAAATGCTTGAATCAATCAACTGTCCAGTGCTCCAAGCGCTTTCATGTCCTCCAAAAAGGCCGTATACGAGTCGTCAATGCTCTGAGTCTTTGGAGCTGATAATGAGTTGGTCATTTCTGGCTTAATTATCGTGGGAGCTGCTGCCCTGGTGGCTGCTGTTGAAGTTGATGAGAGTGTTGGCTTTGGTTTTACTTTAGGAGCAGCTGTCTCTCTCCTCACTCGAACTGAGGCAGGAACCTGAATATGAACCAAATAATTAAAATTTAGGGGAGAAATTATAGCTTGAGCTTTCTGGGTAAAAGAGAGAAATTATTCCAATAGCTATTGAACAACAAAGGAGGGAGAATCACTGTTCAGTTGTGGATTAAACTCTCCGCAAATATCGAACCCTAATAGACATGATGGTTTCTCCAAAAAACAACACTAGTATGGGGATGATCAAATGGAAACTAAACCTAGGCTGCAAATACGGTTCAGATTGTTGCTTACGCTTAGGGGCAAAGCAATCTAATCAAGATTGTCAAAGCTTATTTGACAATGAAGCAGCAAAGGATCATGACATGAAAGAAAAATGGAACAATAATTTCTCCTTGTGATCTTAGATTTATGACAACTCAGTGTTGTCCCAAAAAAAGGAACAGAAAAAAACAGGAAAAAAAAAGTGATCCTAACTTACCATTGCTGTAAGTTCAGGAGTGTGCTGTGCTAATGGCCTTTTGACAACCGTAGATGCAGCAGACTTGACATAAGATGGCTTCTGAGGAACAAGTGGCCTTGTAGGATCTTCTGGTAACATTGGCGGAGGACCTGGTGGCAGTGGTGGTCTCATCATTGGGGGAGGTCCAGGTAGAGGACCATATGGTGGTCTAGGAATTAAAGGCACCATTACACCGGGTGGAGCCATTTGGCCAGGAAGACCAGAAGCAGGTAACGGTGGCCGCATATTTGGTGGAGGTGGGGGTGGGGGGAAATGTGAAATTCCAGGGGGTAACGCATCAGGCTGCCGAAGTGGCATCAATGTTGGTCCAGGCATTGGAGCCTGTTGCCTTGGAGGAGGTGGAGGTGGTGGAGGAGAAACCATTGATATGTTGTCCTTTGACGCTGATGGAGTATCATCATCATCTGCTGCATCTTCAGATTGACTAGCAGCTAACTGTGGAGGCATTCCAGGAAGAGAAGAAGGTGGTGGAAGCACAGAAGGTACCTAATGAAGGCACACAAAAGATTGATCCCTTCTTACAAATTGACTGCAATCACTAGAAAGGTACCAGAAATAGTTTTTTATGGCCAAAAAAAAAAAACCAATAAAAAGACCTTGGGAGGGGGCATATGGAGAATCACAAAATGGTTTCATTTGGATTAGGTAAATCCACTAGAAAACTTTTCAGCTTTGTCACTTGTATTGTGGCCAAACATCTAGCAGGTTTCCACTGTAACCATTAAAGAATATCTTTTACAGTCATAGACAGATAAATTCCTGCAATTTTCTGAGTATGGAGATTATATATCTATAGTGCCAGGCAGCTAAAGTCACTTTAAAAGTTTTCTTCAACAAAAAATATTCGAACGAGGTAGCTAGACAGCAGAGTAAATCCGTGAGGCCTGTTTGCAGCATTTCCTATATACATTACCTAATGCTATATTTTCCCACGATTACTAAATAATGCTGATTTGAATCAGAAGATATTAGGAAGGTGAAAAATTGGATAACTTACTTGAACTGTCTCCTTGGTAGATGATTCATCAGTTAATGTAGTTACACTTTTCTCCCCAGTAGTTTCAATGGTGCCTGGGGGAGGAGGCTGAGCAGATGGAGGAAGTGGGATTTGATTTAAATTTTGATCTTTTGGTGGGGGCCCAGGAGGAGGTGGAGGGCGCGGAGGCAGTGGCATACCCAAGCTAGGTGCAGCAAGCTTTGGCGGCATAGGAGGTGGATGAGGTAAAGGCAAGGAACCAATTATGGCGGAGCTATCTGCAGTACCACTGCCCTCAGGCAAGGGAGGTGGTGGTGGTGGCGGAGGTACTGCCAAAGTTGCATCCTCTGAATCTGTCATGGAGGATGAAGCAGCTGCACTTGATGAAGTAGCGGATAAGGGAATCCGAGGTCCTAAATGTCAAGACAGAGTGAGTGAGAGGGGGGAGACAAGTGAATGAGAATGATAAATTGAAAAATCATGAGAGAGAATGAGAGAGAGGAAGAGGAAAGTGGGGCACTGAAGAAGAGAATAGACCTATGGATGATTTGTACATTGGAGGCTTTCCAGGTGGTGGAGCTCCGGTAGGATTCAATGTTGGGTGATAATAGACTGAGTCCTAAAGCATAAGAAATGATCAGTATGAAGTGAAGCGAATTAAAAGAAACAACAGAAATGTGAGTTAAATATTAAGAAAAAGATGGTCATATTCTTTTGGTGTCAATGAGATATACTTCAGGCTTTGGATGCTTGACTCTTTCTTCTTCTTCTGCAGAGGTCCTTCTTCGAGAAGGAGGGCCCAAATGACTGCATCAGAAGGCAAGGTACAGTTTCCCAATCAAGAAACGCTACATCTGAATACTCCATGAACAGAAAACGAAATGGCTCATAAAATTTACCTGAACATGACAGGGGCCTCACCTTTCTCCTTCATTTTATCTTCATATTCCTGTTCAATGGAAAAGAAATTCTAAACCACTGAAAAAAGATGAGCTACCAACTAATGATGGGAAAGAAAATTATCATGCTATAACATCCATAAGTCATCCAAGTATTACACATTGGCTAAAAAGGGATTCTAAAAGTTATGATAAAGGACAGGTACAGTAGCCCAGGGTCATGATGAAAATTGAGCGTCTTGCAAATGAATGCTTAGGTAGGGTAGTGAAGAACTATAGCAGATCCTAAACTGTTGTAATTTTGATCCCAATGGCAGTAAAAAAAAAAACCCAATAAAAAAGGGAGAAGCGGAGCATACAGTGCTCCAGCCATTACCTTTCTTTTTTTCATTACAAGGTTAAGTGTATCCTCAAGTTGTCTCTTCTTGTGTTTTCTTGCTTTGTCTAAAGCACCATCTGCCTCTGAAACAACAATATGGGAAAGATAAGCTTTGACTGGAAATGCAAACAAACCAAACTTCAATTTCAATCCAAAAAGGAAAAGCCAAAAGGATAATAGGAACGAGTTGATATACAGCCATTAGAAACGATGAAATAAATAGCAAAGCAAAGTAATGAAGCATCTGAAGAACAACTCACGGTTAAATTCAAGAAGCATCTCTTTCAGCTTAAATTTCAAGTTATGACGATCATTTAACTCGAAGCTAAAAAGTCTTACAGTTTTATGCATGCAGGCCCCTAGTAGCTCTTCCACTATAACTAGCAGGTTATAAATGACCCAAGTGAACATCTTAATCATGTAATCTGGACAAAATGAGAAACATTACAATAAATCACTTCTTACTCATCATTTCCAGCTTTTCAATCTGCTCCTTCAGCACCTCAGGGTCCTTCTTCAATATACCAACCTCTCTCACTTTTTTCCTTTCTTTCTTGTTCTGCAAAATGAAACACAAAATGTTGAAGATCTCAATACAAATGCTTTAAACATAAAAGTTATCACTAGTTCAGTGACTCGTCAGTCATAAATATCACGCAAATTTATGAACAGAATAAGAATGAAATAGTTTAGTATTTTTATTCTGTCATCTAAACACAATTATGTCCCAATTCTCTTACCACAGAGGAAAACTCAGTTGTGTAAAATAATCACGTAATAGCAAGAAGCATGTTGATCCGCAGAGAAGAAGTTGGCCCATGAAAAGAAAACCAAAATAGATGCAATGTCTAGCATGAAATCAACTCAGAGATCACCAGAAATAAAAGCACAAAAAGTTCATTATGTAATCAAATGCAAGATGGTACAACTAAATGGAAATTAAACAATGTAGATAATGTTCCCTTCCAAAATCTTGATCAACAAACTAAAGTAAACTAAACTAGCAAAAAAGAGTATAGCTGAATACTGACTAAATTTAATATACACCTTCAGCATTATACTATAAAAAATTTGGAAAATCTACGAAGGAGCGGAACTATTCTTGGTATTATTCTTAACCCGAAAGGAAAAGAAGAAAGACAAAAGCATAAAAATTTCATATATCCTTCTGGTTATCTGAATAGTCAACAAGTACACTAGGATATCTAAATTACATCCAAACGGAGAAACTTGCCAACCAACGAAGTCGTAATGAAAGCATAAAGAATAAACTCAAGAACATTAAGTAAAAATAGGAAACAAAAGAAACAGCTAGCTCAAGAATCAAAATATCCGAAATTAAATGAAGCGCGAACATAACTGAAGACAATTTCACTAAGAACCCCAAAGCCAATTTCTCAACCCAATTTTCCCGTGGTTCTCTTCCCCCATCAATTATCTAACCAAATCCCGAAAAGAGCTTCAACCCACAACAACCACTTCAAATCACTCATAAAGAACAAGAACCTAACGAATTTGAAGAGGCAATGAGGAAAATCTACCCGTTTTAGTTCCTTCTTACGGAGCTCCTTCCGGTATGCATCCGTAGGGTTCATGACTTTGCCTCCTTTGGTGGTCTTCATCTTCCAAAATGCCTCTCTTTCTCTCAATTGGAAGTTTCGTTAATCTCTTTGCCGCCGATTTTGGATTACAATTAGTTCGATTTTTGAGGTGTTGCGAATTGGGGAAAATCTGAAATTGAAGCCCAAACCCTTCTGCTCCTGCCCTAGGTTCGGTCGATAATAATAACAGGAAATCGAAGGTTTATTGCTTGAACGTGCTGAAGTTTGGGTGTTTTTAAGGAGACCCATTTCTTATTCGGATATGGCTTCGGAAGTAATTATCATTTTATTTAAATAATAATTGGTCAGGCTATATCTCCAACCAACCAACGCACCAAAACTCGGTGATAAATTCACTCTAAGGAACACACCAAGATTGGACACCATTTTGGTGTAATAAATAATGTTACTATTTATACTCTAAAAGTTGTAAAATGACATCCTTAACTATTTTCTTATTTACATATTTCTTTTATGTCCATATCATAATTTGATTTATTTATATAATCTACTAAGTAATTAAATTTAAAATACATGTTATTTTATATAAAATATATTATTACAATGATCTCAGACATTTAAAATGATACTAATATTGAATATAATATTAAATTTATTTTTAATATTTAATTATAATTCTTGTTTATAAGTGTTATAAATTTATTAATAAATTCATACAAGATTAGAGCGAAACGTCAACCTCTGAAATTAATATTAATAGAGACGATACAATTATATTTCAATAATTCCTTGCTAGGCATAAGCAAATTAAAAATAAAGAAGTTCGTTATGAATTTTGTAATGTACTAATTGAATATTTGTAAGAACGATATGGTAATTCAGAGGATTAGAGGTTAAATGTCCAATAAAAATATTATATTTATTTATGTTATTAATATGTTGTTACAATGATATTAATTATATGTGTTAAATAGTATATATTAATTAATTAAGAATAATGATTTATTTTATTTTAAATAAATAACATTGTATAAATATAAATTAATTTAGTTAATAACTAAATTATTGTTAAATATTCTTTGAAAATACTTGATTACCAAATTTGGTGTATATGGATTGAAGTAACACGAAATTTGGCGTAAAAAGATTCTTAAAATATTCTTTTTTATACTAAATTTAGTGTAAAATTTTAGTAGAATGGTTAGAGATAATCTTAATATTGGTGTTGATGTTGTTGTTCGTGTTGAATGAAAAAGAAAAACCATAATTTTATTGGGCTAGATTCATTGGCCCATTTTCTTGACGAAACTTTTGGATAAGATATTCTTTTGCGGATCAATAATGGAAACTGGAAAGTAAATTGGTAGCTACCTTATTGTGACTCGTGAGTTTTAGGCTATATTTAATTGGAGGTTTATTAATATAATGAAATAGAATGTAATATTATTTCATCGTTGGAGAGGAGAGTTTATAATAGAATGAGATAAAAGATAAAAGTTTCATATTATATTTCATTTTATCCTAAACAGTAAAAATGATAAACCTCCAATTTGAAGGGTTTAGGATAGAATGTAGAATGATAAACACCTTTTCGTTATATTATGTTATAAACTCTTCTTCCAAACACTATTTCAATATATTACATTATGAATCCTTCTATCTTTCCCAAATAACAATTTTCTAATATTATATCAATTTATATTCTATTCCATTAAAAACGTGACGTCCAACCAAACATAACTTTAAAGTCTTTTTATACTAAATTAATTGCATTATAAACTTTAAATGTTCCAAGATATTAATTAAAAATAACACAATCTTACTTTAATGGGAATTCATAAAAACAAAATATTACTATTTTAGTAAGAATCATTTATATAGTGACTAAATTTTATTTGTATAAACAATAACTTAAATAAATACTTTAAAATATTATTAATTATCTAAAAATACAAATGATAGTATGTTTTTTAAGGTAAACATTCCGAACTATTGTGAATTATTCTCTTAAAGCGAATCATATCGAATTCCTCTTTTGATGTAATTGTTTTTAGTTTAATCCATATTAAAATTGTACGACAATAATATTATTTAAAAAAAGTCAAATAAGAGATGACGAACATATTTAACCCATACATTCACATATACTAAAGAAAAGAAAGCAATAATGCATCATAATAATCTTTGTTTATCCGAACCAATCTTATAAATATTGCATCAGTATTAGTACCAAATTTAGTTTTACCATGGAATTGTATTGGTGTTGATCAATTTTAGGTACCGTTTCCAATTTTTTAAATTATAAAATATTTTATGATTTTTTTAAATTCAAAATAGCTCATCAATATATTATATTATATAATTTATAATTTTACATTAATTATGTTTCTAAAACTAATAACAATAAAAATTGAAATAATAACAATCTTTTTAGTTTTATTAATATTACTTTTCACATATAAATAATCACAATTAATATAAAAAGATTATTTAATTATCATAAAATATAAATTAAGAATAATAAAAGTACTTAAAATGTTATAATTTCATCATATAATAAATAATAATTATATTAAAACATCAAATAAAAAAGAATAATAAAGTTCCGTGACTCTCTAAGTATTATAACAAGAGTTGATGCCAAGGAAACAGCTAACTATAAGTGAAACCTTAAACAAAAAAATTATATTTATATTTATATTTCATATATAGAATTTAACATATGCATCAAATCCAGGTAAAATTAAAAGAAGAGAGGCAATGAAAAATATGAGACTTCATTCAATCGAATATCTGCATAAATTGCATTGACCTTAATTCTTATTTGGTACAAAATCCTCATCATTTATATGTGCTTATTATCACCATCATGCAAATTCAATGCACCAAATAACATGTCAGTACTTTCTCATCTAAGATTATCTTTCAAATCACTCCCATCTGTCAATCTCAATTCTTCAAAAACTCATTTCGTTAAAAGATCAATATAATTAAAGTAAATTGGATCTATAGAACTACTTGTTCTAATAAGAGTCCTAGTAAACAAATAAAATTAAGTTATTTGGAAATTATATTTAGTTTAATAATAACAACAATATACCTTTCTTGAAACTTTAAATTGTATCAAATAGAGATTAAGTCGTTCAATATTTTGTGTTCTAGTCTATTTCTTTTTCTTAAAATTAATGAATTCAAATGTGCTCAAATTTCTTTCACACTCTGTTGCACTCATACATTGACTCATAATTCAACTACAATCCATTGCAATTATTGAACATCACTTCCCAATTGGTCCCATCAAGTAACTGCAAGACAAAAAAAGTAACATTATAAACAAAACAAAGTGATGATTAATTTTTAACATATAATAAAAATGAAAAAATATATACCTAGATTAAGCTTGTCTCTTTGACGAATAGCAATGGGTATCCTAAAATCACTAGAAGCATCCTTATAAACCTTTATTTACGAGTTTAAGAGATCATACATCATCTCAAGACAACAATTGTTGTAATAGTTAATAGTATTCCCCTATCAACTTCAGCTTTCTTTGTAAAACTTAATTTGAAATAGACATTAGGATTCAAAAATACTCTAGTTGTAATCAACGTAAAGTAAAGTTGCCTTTACTATCTCTCATTGATGACTATAACAAAAGACGTATATAAAAAGACCTATTTTTTAGATTGTCCTCGATTGCTTCCTTCGCTCTTCCCATGGCATTATAAAAATAACCCATTATTGTATTCTTACCACTATCAGCCAGAAAAAAGTACTTTCATAAAAAACCCACAAACTCAAATGACAAATTGCACATTAGGATCAAAATTTATGATCTTCAAATATAATTCTAGAAACCTCCAATCCATTATTAGACTTAGCATTTGAGATACAGTCCACTTATCACTTATAAACATTTGCCTAAACTCCTTCTTCATTTGAACAAAACACTAAAGTGATAAGAAAATAGTTGCAAATCTTTTAATAGCAGGACGGTTCAAATTTTTACCATTAGTGAAATCCTTTCTCATTAAATTTAGGACCCATGCATGATTGCAGATGAACTTAGTCTCTTTTTTTTTTTTGCTTTTTGCATAGTTTCATCAATGATAGGAAAATATCTAACATCTCATATATTTTTCAACATCAAGTCAACGCAATGGGTAGCACAAGAAGTCCAATAAAAAAGAATTGTACCTACTTTGTAATCTTCTTATAGCCATTTTGTAAGTAAAATCATTGTTAATAATAAACTGAACAATATTTTTTGACCCAACTTCATTTATAACTTCATTAAATATCTGAAATAGAGTATCAGTATTTCTAACAAGTCCAGATACATTAATAACCTTTAAAAACATTGTCCCCTTTATAGAATAAACCAAAAAATTAATAACAGGCTTGTGTCTTTTATTTTTTTTCAACAATCACATACGATTGAACACTCATAAATAGCTCAAATCATTCTTCTTTCATCCAATAAATGTTTATTTCATAAATAAAAAATGCTCATAATTTTACCTATATAATCATCAATAGAAGAAGCTTTATATCCTGGATTATAAGAGACAATAACATCCAATATAAGATGGTAACAATGAGAATGAGCAACATTGAATGCTATACTTGAATCATACCACCATTTAGTCATTACCTTCTTTACATTATAAGGCACTATAGATTGAAGATTGAGCTCCAAGAGATGTTCATAGAGCAAAAGAGTTAGATACTTGTCTTCTTCTTTTTCTCACACAAGGGGCAACATTCGCTTCTTGTTAGGTAGGAATACCACCTTCAACATCCCCGTTATCATCCTAACCATCACAGATGAAACTTCCACCACCAATTTTATTATTCATTCTTTGCCTTCTATCTTTCTCATGATGATACTCTTCAAGTAAAGCCTTCATTTGCCATTTCACATTATGACTCACTTTTTTACAAGGCTCCATATTATCTTTGATCTCAACTAAATGTTTCTTTAATTTGGTGATTCTACCACCTTTCAAATGTTTGTTATAATACAAAAAAAGGTATGATTCTTCATTTCAAGAACCAATATAGCATAAACCCAAGCTGGATCATGAAAACTTCTTGAAGTGGTTGAATTGTTAGGAGTACTTGATCTTTCCTCCATTTATCTGTAAAATAAACGAAGGCATATGTCAAAATTAAATGGATAACTTCTTATCAAAATAAAGTTATCAAATACTATTACAAAATTTATGTTATTCAACTTAAAAAAACACAGAAGCACATTTTAGATTCTAAAAACATACATATAACTTGAACTCTAAAAACATTCATGCATATTATTTTCAAAGTCAATTGTGCAAGAATACTTACTAAAACCAACTATTAGTGACATAAAAAATGTAGAATAAGTTATGTAAAATAACAAGAAGAAATAGAGCAACAATAACTTCTCAACAATCATATGATATAGACATGCAAGTGAATTTCATGAACTTATATAAATGAATCCTTAAGAAAATTTGAGACTTAGAAACATTCTATCCAAAAAATTAATAAAATGTTAGTATAACTACCATATTATGAAAATTTATTTACAAGTACATTAATTAGCATATATCATTTCTTGTATCTTACATTTCTTTAGCAATAAACAATTACACATTATAAAAATGACTTTATTATAAAAATTAAAATAACATTATACTCTCTCTTTTTTTATTACAATGGAAAAAAAACGCGAAGCTAAACTATCGCACAGCCCGGCAGTACAAGGCGCCTGTCTGGTCCCTCGTTGCTGGACCCCGTTTTCGGAGCCCAACTATCCATAACAATAGTACCGAAATCCATTGGGCCCGAGTCCCGACCCACCTGGATGACTCGCCGGG
>JANZLC010000007.1:19598356-19617446 GCA_026413385.1 Erythroxylum gracilipes | reverse complement strand
TATAACTCTAACTTCTTTACTCCACTTAACACCATATTAATCTCACTTGATTCTAATCTTTCCATCAAAACCTAATCTCTTTTCATGCTTAATAGAATTAATGACCTAATTCAAAAATAACTAAACAACCAAACAAACAAACAAAACATAAATGAATCATTAAACAAATAAATCGATAATAACTGAAAAAACATTTCGAGGTCCAACAATTCCTTCTAAGTGAGCTCGTAATTAAGCCAATCGAGATACCTCAACTTGAATTTCTGTACCCTATTCTAGCTCAGTGGAAGTCAATTTTAAGCAGGCGACGAGGAATTATAAGGAAGTTGAATTAAACAATGTTGACGACATAACAGAATAACTACAAACGAAGCTCACACTAAGGGAATCAATCAAGAAGAAGGTTAAGGAGTGCATAGTGGAAGAAAACCTGAATATAGAACAAAAGAAAGAGGACCCAGGGGATTTTTACATTCCTTGCAGTATTAATAGAGTTAAAATAGACACGACATTTACAAATTTGGGAGAAATTATTAATATGATGCCCTATACCTTTAGTAAAAAATTGGGGTTAGAACAGTTAGAACCATATAGATTTTAGTGAAGGCGGCGAATAGAATAGTTCATCGACTAAAAGGGATTATTAAGGATGTGCAAGTACATATTGATATTTTTATCTTCTCCACAGACTTCTTCGTATTAGATATTAAAGAAGATGTGGAAAGCCTTATAGTCTTTGAATAACCATTCTTGGCTACTTCCTGATCTATAATTGACATTGATGGGGGTGAACTAACTCTAAGGGTCAGAAACAATAACATTCACTGTGTTGAAGAATGACAATAGTTCTCCCTTACTCCCAGCTAACATTAAAGAAATCGAATCTTGAGTGGATACTGATTAAAGTTACGTTGCCGCGTCAAATTATATAAAATTTGTTATTAATTATATAAAAATAATATTATTATTAATGGGAAGATATTAAGGATCCTGAGAATGCATTTAGAAAGAAACGATCACGAAGAAGACAACAGAGAAAGGGGATGCAGATGGAAGGTGGAACCCAAAGCTTGGTAACTCATGTGCAAACGGTAAGATCGATGACTACGCTACCATTGCACTATTCATTTGAACCACCTCGAGCACAAGAAGAGCGTCGAGCTACCGATGTTACAAGAAGCATTACATGGGAGGAAACCCTTGAATTGTTAATTCCTTTGACTTTTAGATAGTTTGAATTCCGTAGTTAGGTTATTTGGTTTCCAAATAAGGTCAGGATGGCATAGGACTTCGACATGAGTTATATGATCGAGGAAGTACGTAAACAAGAGGTGAAAGAGCTATAAAAGAGTTAGGAAGTGATATCAGGAATGTGGAGAAGGACAAAAGAAGAGAAAAATCAGAAATTGGTGGAAATATTATAGACTAGGCCATGATTGTGGCTTGCGGTAGGGTAAACTTGTCCAATGCAATTTTTAGTTTAAATATTTACCAATTTTACCTTTCATTCACCTATATATTCATTTCTTACTTTAATTTTTAACTCACTTTCATTTTAAATTTATCTCTCTAAGTTTAGAACCTCCAAACTCTCTCCCTTCTCTCGAACTAACTTCCAAATTCCCATTTTATTCAAAACTTCCACCTACTTGCAATTCAGTACATCACGAATCAAGCAGTCACGGAAGTGCAACCAATCATCAAGATGGAATCAAGTCTCGGAACGAGGGCGAAGGAGTAGGGCAGTAGACTTCGGAGCACCCTTCCTAATCTACACAAAGGAGGAAGGTATTCATTTCCAAGCCCTTAATGATAAACAAATAGTAGTCCCAAAATATTTTGATTTTAATACACTTGATAGGTTAGAATTGCAGGATAAGGTAGAGAGTCTAATAAAAAGAATTCAGTGGGTGATGTTTATACACTTCCTATATCCTGTCTACCAGGAGCTCACACTTGAATTCTTCACTTCCCTTTATTACAAACCTAGTAACCTTAAAGAAATGTGGTTTAGGTTACAGGGACGAGCTTATAAGTTAAACATCGAAATCATGTGTGATATTTGCGGGTTCCCCAAATCTTCCATTATCGATAAGCATGATGATTTTTGTGCTTCTTACTATTGGAATGAGCTCACTAGATTAGAGCAATTTGACGTTAAAAATGCCCATAACATCATCATAAGAGCCCATGAGCACTTGTTATGGCATAAATTCATATGTCAAATGGTTTTTGACAAATCAGAAACCAACAAGTGCTCAACAAAGGAACTTTTTCTGTTGTGGTGCATGGATCACAACATCCCAGTGTGTACTTCCACACATGTGTTAAATGCTCTTGTTGTGACTCTGCACAAGAGGAGCAACAATTTAGGTATGGAGTAGTTGGTTTTTGTCATTGCTGAGTACTATAGCGTTGATGGAGTGGCCTAACTGTCTACCTCCCTAATTTTCTAAATCACCATCTTTTGTAGTATGCTGAAATCCTTAAGTCCCATAACATGGAACTTCAAGAGACCAACCAAAGGAATCATGTAAAGATCAGGGTTAGTCAGGCGAGTTCGAGCACAGTACTGCCTTAACAGGTGGAAGAGGACTCAACTAGTGAGGAGTTTGAAAAGGAAGAAGACATAGATGAACCGGGCGGGAAGAAAGTGTTCGATACAATATCTGCAAACACCAAGGTAATTACATATACACTTATAGAGAACTCTAAAAGGATGAAGGAGATGGACCGAACACAACGACATCAGAGCCAGGATATATGTTGTATTCATCGATACTTCGAAGCTCAAGGAGTCCAATTGCCACCTCTGACACCATTCTCGCCTCCATTATTGCGAAGCTTTATTTTTAACCCTTTTCGTTTATAGTTAATCTTTATTTTTGTTTTTGTTTTATTTTATGTTTCTTCTTTTCATGTGTGTGTGTTTGTCTCCTTCTCACATTGAGGACAATGTGTTGTTCAAGTGTAGGGAGGGTTTTGTGTTTTTGTTTTAAGTGTGAATTTTGCATATTATATGATAGTTTGTTAAGTTACATACTGTGAATTGTGTGAATGTGTCAATGGCTTAGATGGATTGAAAACAATTTAATTTTGAACATAATCTATTAGGTTATGAAGAGTCATTAGCTCGCGAAATTAGTACTCTAGGTTCTTTGGCTAAATATGCAACTTAATTAGGATTTAGTATTAGCTTATGACCCTATAAGTTGTCACATTCATTCGTAATTTTAGGTATTTTGAATTAAGTAGCTTTGCTAGTATTTTTTTCATGAAAACGAGTAGCTAAAGCAACAAGGTAAGTAATCAAAAAAGTGTTTGTTAATTTTAAATAAATAATTATTACGCTAGCCTTCAGATTATAAATAGAACTAGTAGCCAGTTGATAACGTGATGTAGCCAAGTAATCTGATTGACACACATCGCAAATGTGTTCCTTCTGAAGTAAATCATTTGTTAATATAGGAATCACATATACTATATAAAATACACAAGAAGGGGGGTTGATTTGTGTAATCTTTTCAAAAATATTAATCTTTTGGGATTTCTTGAATTTCTTTACAAAATTCAAATGATCACAAAAACACTTTACTAAAGTTGATAAGTAATGTAATCGCAAGTAATATTATCTACTCGTCTAGCAATAAGAAATTAAAGGATAAAGGTTAGAGAATAGACGTCGCGATTTTATACTAGTTCACACCAAATCTTGGGTTACGTCTAGTCCTCAGAGTTTGATTGAGATTTCACTATACTCTTCAACTTTACAAGTATTCTTTCTACACTTGTAGAGTCGCTTCAGGTCTCTCTCATAAAGTATTCTTTATCTGCTATCTTAGCCTCTCTAGGCTCTAGCCTTTCTTTCTCTCTCTAGGAAAGATAATTTTTTGAGCTTTACATTACAGATGTATTCGCTCTCTTCTTTCGCACTTTGAATACAGAATTTCTCTAAGTATTGTACAATCAAATTTTCTCTCTTGTAAGAACGTTATTTAGTCTTTGACTAGAGCTAATATTTATAGCCTAAGCCTCTAACTGTCTTCTTGAGAAACTGCTTCTTGAATCTTCTAGAAACCGTTATTAGTTGAGTACTGTAACTGACTCCAACTAACTATCTAACTAACATTCTAAAATATCTTCCTTTTATATCGTCTAACGTATCATCTGTTGTAGGTATATCGTCTGTTGTTGACCATGCATCTTTTGGGTTTGACTAAGTGTTACTTACATTTTTCTGCACATTTAACAAACTTGTCAAAATAGTTCATACATGTCTAAGATTATTATTATTTGATTGTCATTAAAATTAATAGAAGTGAAGTCCTATTGACTTAACACCTTCGCGTTAAAAAACTATAATGACGTTCTAACCAAGAAACTTAATAAAAACATGACTTAGTCGAGTAACCAGACCAACATTCATCACTAGTGTTTGCCTTCGTGTAAAAGATTAGGACCATGTCCACAAAAAGTAAATAAAAAAGTTATGTTTTCTAATAAAAACCTACCGAACTTGTAAATAGCTTGACTTTCATGAAAACATACTTAGGAGTAGCTACAAAGTTTAAATGATCGAATAATTATTAATGTTTATATACAATTGAAAAGGGTGAATAACTTAACGTTTAGGTCTTGATTAATATGTATGTTTAGTCCAGAGCTCCTAGATGCGGATTTTGCATGTTAATGATTTGGAATAACTTGAATGATTGTGTTTTAATTTAAATTTATTTTATGAAGTTGAAGCCATTGTCTCATTATTACATTGTGTGCTGTGTGATTTTTTGTATTTGTTGTTTTGTTTGGTTGAGTACAAGCAAATGTTTAAGTATGGGGATGTTGAAAAGTGTAAATTGTATTATGTTTTAAGGCTTAGTTTGATATGTATTTAAATGTTAATTCAATCATTTAGTATACGTTTAGGGTAGAATTGTGTTAGTTTGTTAATTATTTATGTTTTAAGTGTTTTATGGGTTAGTACAAGTCTTTGAGCTTAATTTTTATGTTTTTGAGGTACCTTGATGTGTTTGCTAGTATTTCTGGCTCAACATTGAAGAATGGAGAAGTTTTAGAGACATTCGGGCTTAAACAATGGCCCATGATCATGGCATGTCAAGCCGCGATCATGATAGAAGTACCAAAGTTAGCCCACGATTGTGGCTTGCGTAATGTAGACGCGCAAACATTTAAAAACGTCAAGTTTTGAGGGATTTTTTGGACCTTTCGGATCCCCAAAAAATCCTAGGGCTGCTCAGAACACAAAAGAATATTTAAAGAACAAGAAAAAGAGGCAGAAGGAGCTTTTGCATTAGCCACCTTGAAGAAACCCTAGAGAGAATTCATCGAGAGATAGAGAAAAAGAAGAAGGAAGAAAGAAGAGGAGAAGAAGCTGACTAGACGTACTTCCCAGATCAGGAGTTTCCCAATGTCGTTGCCTCCCATAATCCGTACATATTGTATTTCCTATTTAATTTCAATTTTATTATTGTATGGAATTGGAATAAGTAGTTGATGATTGGATCTAGAATGTTGATGATGTTCTAAACTCACCTTCGGAGTTTTATTCTTGAATTAATGAAATCTGATTGCTTGTGTTTACTGAATTTGTTGTGATTTAATTCTACGATAATAAACTAAGAGGGTGAATTGAATAAAAAAATGATTAAATTAGGCTAACGAGAGTTAGATGATTTAACAGAAATTAGAATTAAATCAAATCGGTAAATTATGCGAAGAGAGATGTAGCGCCCCTTACCCAATGGATACGCACCGGGATGCCCGGATGGTCATTCCAGTACATATCCTACGATAAGGGCGAGTTACGATCGATCACTACATTCACTTTATATGGCATCATATCATTTCCCACTTATAAGCATCATAAGGAAAACCACAATATTTTGAAATCAACTTTTCCCTTACTTCATTTCATAAGATCAAAGGTCTACATTATGAGACATTTGGGCTTTCGACTTTTACTAAATGTACATCAACAAAAACCTAGTACCTAAGTACTACATGATCGAGGCAAATATAACAAGTCTATCTAAGTCATCCAAAAATCTCAACTGACCGACCTTTGAGCTATGACTCCTCTTGCCAAACCACAATCTACAAGGCAGTAGAGCCCTTCAGTAGCTAGAGTCGTCTCTCGATCCTGAAAAGTCAACGTTACAATTTTGGTGAGTTTTACGAACTCAATGAGGTAACCATCATCGATGGTTCACTCAATTCATGTATCACATCAATACATATAACAATTTATTCACATCTTTGCATAATCATAAAATAGACTTATTTCATCGATGTACAACCACATATATCAAGTATAAATGCAATGCCCATAAGACTCACTTTCATTTGTTATTATCATTGTGACCTAGTGCCCTTTTTCCTAGCTCATATCCCTTAGTGGATATCAAGCTGTGTCAAATTATTCCTCGTATCTCTTAGTGGATACCGAGTACATTCACAATTGAGCCTGAGGCTCTTTTCACATTCTGAGCTTTAAGCTCTTTTCACTAGCGACTCCGGTCACAACTTCCTTTATCTTACATGCGTTCATGTATTGATATGCTTCACAAATCATATTCTCAATCAATCACATTTATCATCAAACCTTCATTGTCCGGAAACAATATAATCAATTCACATTCATTTATCATGTCAAACATGAATTAGACAAACAAGTAATTAAGTGAAACCTTCTAGGTTACTCACAAGTTGCTCCCGAAGCTAATGTTTGAAAGATCCGACAACATCTGGAGGTTGACGTTCCAGTTGCCCCTCTATAACAAATAATATAAACAATATCATAATTTGCACCATCATAAGTATTTGATAATGCATATGTATGACATGAATTATGTACAATACATGTTCATGATAATCCTAGGAAATTTCCATATGGAATTTAAACATCTTAGGGACTGAATTAGATTCCAATTTCTTTATACCATTTGTAGCACCATGTCTCTAGGTTACCATAAAACAAAAATCATCACATTTGGAGCAGTAGAGCTCTAGAAATCATCAAAATACCGAAGTATGTTCAGTGGAATAACACTAGTTCATATCCTTTAAGAACACACTCACTGTACCCATTCCACTCTTTTCACTCAATCTTTCTCCATTCAATTCAGATAGCTATGATTCTTGGTTGAGATGTAGATCAATGTCTTATGAAACCATTACGAAACCAATGGTTCTAGAATCAAGTCAATTGGAGGTCTGGAGAAGAAGTTATGGACAAAAGAAGCAACTATGTTTATGACCTCAATTGAAACAAACCTATTTTGGCGCGATTTCCATAACTTTCACAAACAATGTCGGATTGATCTTATTTTTGGACCATTGGAAAGAGGATTTCGAGATCTATAACTTTCATGAGGACCTCAAAGACTAATTCTATCTCCTGACCTTTGTATCGTCTCACTTCTACTTCATTTTACTTTTGCGTCTTACTTCTATCGTCTTACTTTTGCGTCTTACTTTTACGTCTTACTTCTATCGTCTTACTTTTGTGTCTTACTTCTATTGTCTTACTTTTGCGTCTTACTTTTGCATATCACTTTTGTGTCTTACTTTTGCATCTTACTTCTATCGTCTTACTTTTGCGTCTTACTTCTATCATCTTACTTTTGCATCTTACTTCTATCGTCTTACTTTTGCGTCTTACTTTTATCGTCTTACTTTTGCATCTTACTTCTATTGTCTTACTTTTGTGTCTTACTTCTATCGTCTTACTTTTGCATCTTACTTTTGCGTCTCACTTTTGCGTCTCACTTTTGCATCTTACTTCTATCGTCTTACTTTTGCGTCTAGAACATCTTCACTTATAAAGATCATAACTTTCAGCTCCAATGTCTAAATTTTTCTTATTATATATCGTTGGAAAGATAAAAGAAATATCTACAACTCTCAAAAAGGAATCTTTGCTAAAATCTATCTAGATTAATCCATATTTTCTCCCGCATCAGAACACGAATTTTACAATCAGCTTCCAACATCCAGCACCCAATTCTCAATTTCATGACAACTTTTGAGATTCTTAGAGATAGAATTAAAATTCAATGTCTTCATACGAAATGTATCCATATATCTCTAGTTTAATACAAATCAAGAATCATCTTGTTCGGATAACTAAAAAAAAAGTTATGGCTAACAGATCAAAGCACATTTAGTGAAAATTTACAAAAGCCTAAGTGACACTTGTCACTTTCCTATGGTCTAAGCTATAACCAAGTTCCCTTTGAACTAAACTCATTAACTTCCATCTTTACAATCCAACTATCTCCAAAGCTTCTTTTTATTTCTTTTTCCTATTTCTTATAATTTCCAAAATTCATCCCTAAATTCACCAAAATTCACGAATACCATATTCTTACTAACCAATAGAATATCCAATATAAACAAAATTCAAATTCGCGGAACTCCCAAAAATCACAACTCCATCCAATTATACCCATAATTATTCATGAATGCATGTACAATTATTTTCATGTGCCGCTAAATTTACTATTCATGTATAAGTGTATAGCATATTATGCATGAACAAGGAAATGCATCTCTAACTCTCATTAATCACTCACATTTACCATTCTAAACTTCCCACAAGTAATGGGATGTTACAAGAGATCTGGGATAGGTTTCCAATAGTTTATTAGAGAACTTAAGAACTAATTAAGGTTTTGGATAGGTTGTAAATTGAGAGATTTGACCTAAATAATCTAATTAGAGCTTATGATTTAGGGTTAATGGTTATAACTCGAGAGAGAGTAATCAACCCTAGGATCGCCTAGAACTAACAATCCAGTAATTCATAATCAGTTAGGTTAGCATTAAGGATAGGTAAAATTACTTTTCTCTCAATTGGTAATTTCCTTAGGTTGATTCTTAGGTGTGTTACAATTTCTTAATAATTAGTATTTCCGTGATTGATTGAATTGAATTTTCGTTTTAGTTAGTTGCATCTTGAATTTTTTGTATTTGTTTCTGGCCTTAGATTTTATGATTAGATTATCCCTCCTTGTGGGATCGATACCTTAGGTACTATGCTAACGAACCATACGCTTGTAGATTATCGAGGGTTATTTATTAAAACTTACACACAACCAACTCCCGATTAGATTTATTGTCAAAATATAAGCAAAAACAAATATCATAACACCTAAAACTTTGTATTGAACTCAAAAGTGTTTAAGTCACAAAATAAGTCAAGAACAAATCCTAAGATGAAATTAAATCATCAACGTGTATAACATCTTCCAATTCATTTTATTCATCAAATTTAATGAAACCAACAAAAGGAAGAAGGAAAAACTTGATTTAGAGCTGAACCTGCAAATATGGAAAATGATGGATGCTCCTCTTGATCTTTCTTGGATTAATCTCAATTTGGTAAGATGATGGCCATTTTGTTTGAGACTTTTGTATTCTTAAATAGTTCTTAAGTCTTCTAGGGTTTACCCACATAATTTGGTCTAAAATAGCCCCATAATGTTAAAATTATTTAAAAAAGTCACTTGTTAGAAAAGCTAAAATTCGTTGGAATTGTTGTTTGCGCTCTCTTTCACGATCATGACAAGCAAGTCATGATTGTGACTTGCTTCCATACTTTTAATTCTTCCCTTTTCTTCAATTCCTATTTCAATACACTCAAACACACATCACACACCTCTTAAAACATAAAATTAAGATCCAAATAATGCTCAAAACCACACAAACAATTAGAATATGAACAAGCATTAATAATAATATAATTCTAAGCCTATATACATTATAATCATCTAAGAAATACTCAAAATCACTCTTAAAAATCTATCAAAACATAGTATAATTTACACATATCATATGGAAAAAAATATGGAGAGGAGAAGGAGAATAAGTTTACAAGGGTTTGCATAAGTGTTGACATATCCACTGACCTTAAAAAATTTAGCCCCCTTATAAGACTGGAAGAAAACAACATAATTTGAGAATTCTTTAATGGTTTTATACTAATAAAATCCATCCCTCAAGGCCTAATGTAATTAATGGGAACCTATAAGTAAAACCTTCAAGAGAGGGGACTATAGCCAATTGATAGGCATAGATGATTCCGTGGAGAAGGAAGTATTAAATGAGGCTCAGGAGAAAATATTGAATTAAGCTAGAGGTGACATAGGTGACCTTCTAGATAAAGAGCTACAAATCCCCCCAGGGATTAACAACTCAATAAACTGGATAAGGAGGAATTGGTTGATGGCTAAGAAGAAAACAAGGTGTCCACTGTAGTTGAAAATACACCTAATACTCCTTAACCTGGTGAAGATGCAATAAAATAGACTAATAATGATACAAATGAAACCATTGAAGAGGATTTTCAGAGTGTTAAAAGAAGGAAATCTAAAAGGAGCAATCAAAGGATTTTGTCTCCATATCAAAACCTATGTACTTGGGTCTTTTGGAAACCAATATAAAGCAATAAAATATGAACAAAATGAGAAGTTTAGGTTCCCACTAGAACTTGATATCAAATCATCAACACAACTCATATGGGAGAATCATTCTAGCTTATGACACTAACTTTATAAAGGTGGAAATGCTCTAAGGGCACCAGCCTTTAACTAAAACAATTACCTTTCTTCCTTGTTTCTTTCTTTTTATAGTACGTTACCGCCTGCTACAGGTTTCTAGCCATTTTGGTATCTTCCACCTTGGTGTGACCCTGCATGGAGTCTCAGCTTTATAGAAGGCTACCATTGGGCCTTGCATTTTCCTTTAACTAATAGACTAGAAGTAAGAGGGATAAACTTTAACCAGGAGGAGTTCTCTAAGCTAGCTCGCAATTCACAAGCTACAAAAGTGGGTGAAACTTCAGTTCCTAAGAAGCCATCTAATCAATATTTTGGTTATTGGATAAACAAAATAACCACTCCATAAAATAAATGTGAACTGAGAAACTTTGAAGATGTTATGATGAATGGAGTTATTCCTCCTCCTGTGGATTGGTCCTCGATACTTATTGGGCTCTTTTAAAGTAAAAGACTGACTTGCTTCTCCCTTGGTTCAGATTTGGTTGGGAATAGATGGAGTAAGAAAGTTCTAGAGAAAACAATTCACATAGAGGGCCTTAGCAATGACATCTTTATACAAATTCGGTAATGACACATGTCTTAATGAGATTCTTGAACAAAAGTCTTAGCATGTTGGGGGAAAACCCATATTCTTAAAGAAATGAAAGCTAAGTATTGATATAGATAGAGGTAAAATTGATAGCATTCAAATTTGAGTCAATTTCCACAATGTGGCTTTAGAATTCTAGACCATTGATGGTTTAACTTCTTAGATAGCTCCTTAGACAAGCCATTCTGCATAGATACACAAACAAAAAGAATAGGGAGGATATGTTATGCTAAATTATTTTTTAAAATCAAACATAATGTTGAACTACCTGATATAATCCCTGTTATAAAGCTAGGATAGGATGGTGAGCTAGTAAGAATGAAAATATCCATTACGTGCCCCTGGAAGCCAAATAACTTCAATTGAAATATGGAATTCCAAAAGAAAAAATTTTAAAGAGGAGGCTACAATGAGTTGATAGGATTGGATATATAACCTGAAACTAATCACGCAAGCAAAAAACGTAATTATGAGATGTGAAATAAAGAGATTGATGCAGTTACACATGATGATATAAGTGAATCTCTAATTATAATGGTGTTAGACACTATTATTGATAAAACTACTTAAGAGAATCCAAAGGAGAGGGATAGGAGACTAGTGCTATTAGCTTATTCAATGATGATGAAGCTGAACAAGTTGTGAATCATAAGGAAGAGGGAATGGATCCCACAATAAGTTCTAAAAGAAAATCAGCAACAAAGAAAGGAAAGAGCATGCAAAAAAGGGATCAATGCTTTATCTGATATTATGATAGTGCTAATATGGAATGTTAGAAATTGAATGATCCTCCAAAAATGCAAGCTGTGAAAGACTTCATTTTATTAAAAAAAGATATGGATTGTAGGTCTTCTTGAAACAAAAATAAAGTTGCCTTATTTATAGAAATGTATCAATTTTTTGGGTACTGAATGAAAAACACTTTCTAACAATTCTCACCATTAAAATGGAAGGATAATCTATATCTATAATCAAGACAAAGTAGAGTTACAAAGAGCTTGGAAATCTGATATACTCCTACATCTAAAATGTCAGCTTTAAGGTACAAATATCAAATTTGAATTAACAATGATGTATGCTTCTAACTTCTTATTCCAGAAAGCCAAACTTTGGGAAGACACCAAAGTAATCAAGGTAGGGGTAGCTGATCCTTGGGTGACAACTGGTAATTTTAATTACATATTATCCCCTTTAAAAGTTAAAGGTGGAAGAATTAACCATATGGGAGCTTATAAGGAGCTCACTGACCTTGTGCAGAATGTTGGTCTTATAGATCTGAAATGTGTAGGTCACCTATTTACTTAGAAAAACAAGCAATAAGGGGACTTGATAATCAGAAAAAAAAAAGCTGGATAGAGTGATGGTAAATCAACAATGGCTTAACCAATTCTCACATTCCTATGTTCACTTTGGTGACAATGTTTGCTCTGGTCGCTCTTGGGTAGAAATTATGAGCTTTTGTTTATATAATCCATTTGGTGCTCCATTTATTTTTTTAATATATTAACAAAAAGATAAGGATTTTAGGAGATGGTTCCCTCTAATTGGAAAAAGGAAGTTAAAGGCTATAAGGCATACCAATTTATGAGGAAGCTCAAAACTATTAAATCTACAATTAAGGTTTTGCTAAGGAACATACCAAAAGTGTTGTTGAGGCAAAAAACAATCTGATGTAAGGAACACACCAAAAGTGTTATTGAGGCAAAAAACAATATGAGGTTTGCTTAGGATCATTGTTGCAAGCATCCTCAAAAAATTCTTTAAGAGTGTTGGAGTCTCAAAAAATGGAGTATTATGATGCTCTATCTTTGTAGAATTCAATACTAAAGCAGAAATAAAGGATTACTTAGTTAAAAGATATAGATGCTAACACTAAAATTTTCCATTACTCAATTCTAGTTAAAAGAAATAAAAATAAAAGTTCAATGCTCCAAGACAAGTATAGGAACCACCACACATACCAGAACAAAATGATGGAGATTGCTTTAGATTACTTTACTAAACTGATGGGATCAGAAGGCAATAATAACCTTACAGAAATAAACATTAGTAAATTCTTTGAGAATGGAATCAATCAGCAGATGAGAAACACTTTGGTGTTACCTTTCTCTCAGTAGGAGATCAAAAATGCTCTTTCCAATTTGTGTTAAGGCACTGTATGGTTAGTAGGGTCGTTTATAGTATTTATAGGCCCTGGGTAATGTAAAAAGCCCCTATTTTTACCAATTTTTGGGCTCTCGTAAAGAACAAAAATAAGCAAAATACGAGTGTTTTTTTGTTGTTCTTTACGAGATCAAGAATAGACCCTATTTGATTTCATTTTATTTTTTATGAGAATAAAAAGAGTCCTATTTTGTTATTTACGAAGATGGGCCTTAGACGGGTGTCCTAGTTACTCTTGCCCAAGGCCGACCCTGATGGTTAGTACTTATTTTTAATGACTAATGGTATTTTTTAAATTAAATTAATAGTACATGTATTGAGTACCGGTGTTCTTATTGAACCGTAGAATTGTTTGTAATTAATAATGGCATTTTCTTATAAAAGTGATGCTTTTACTTGTTTCAAATGAACATCTAATGGTTTATCTATATATATAAATGTAATGCAATGAGGTATTGTACTACTTGTGCAAATTTCACGTAGAATAATCACATGCCTAACCGATATGTATACACCAAATGTAAAGAAGTTAAAATGATTCAGCGCATCAACACTAACAATCTTCTTCTATGTTCTTCTTTTGAAACTCTGTTGCGCTTTCTCCATGAAAAATAGCGTGAAGATGGTCTTCTCTATATAATTACATGAATGTCTTCCTAGGAGATGGAGGGAAGACAAAAACAAAATAAATTGTTTCAAATCTTAAGTGGTAGAAAAAGTGATAATTTCTATTTTTAAGATTTACAATTATAAGAATTATAGAAGGAGAGAGGAAAAAAAAAAGAATATCAAAACAAGAAAATGAAAGGAATATTTTTTTTAATCATAATTGACATATTTATCTTTGCAATTCTTAAGATTCTGTGTTATTTTTATCCTAATTTACACTAATTACTGAGGATGACCATCAAATTTTAACCATAAAGCTTCTCCCCTAACATTTCCCCAGAATAATTTGACAGCCTTTCTCTACGTTGATTATTGCATCAATTTCCAAGACCAGGACTCGGCTTTGATTGAGCAGAATCGAACAACATTCAGAAGCTGTTTCCAATTCTTTTCCTCTGTTCAAAGTGTTTTACTTGAAGGCGTAAACTTGTCTACATTCTGACGTGACATCTCTCTGTGCTCTTACAGCCAATTAGTCCCGTCTCCAAGTCATCGTTGGTTGTCAAATGAGGCGTTAGCCACACCAGTTGCATTGTAATCCTTGCAACTCAGAGCCCTCAACATTCTCCATAGCCTCGTCTCATGTCTTTCCTTGTAACTCTTCACTATTCTTCGATTCTGAGACTCGGACATCTTTGCCTGTATGTTTCTCTTTTCCCGTCTTATTTTGATGTCACACAACCCCATCTTAACTGGTACATCTCCCGCTCCAAATGTTAACACGTACCATCTTGACTTCTTCGGAGTCGCTTGCGTCACATCATTTTTGACAGGAACTTCTTTTGAATCATCACATAATTTCTTGGTGACGTACACCGGCTTGGTCTCGCAAGTCTTGTGGCATTTTCGATGGTGAATCTTTGATTTCACGGTTCTGTATCTAGTTAAAGAATCCGTCGTTTCTGGAGGGATATTAATGTTCCTAGTTTCTCTTGGATTCCTGGTGAAAGAATCTGAAGTTTCTGCTCCTTTAAACGGAATAAGCTTTCCACAAAAGATGACGCCGTCGGTGTGATGAGCAGTGACAGAAGTGAAATCTTCGCTGAAGAAGCCAAAGAAATCTCCATCAAGTGAAGAGCTTTCTTCTTCGTCTTTTGAGGCATCATCCCAATCAGAAGAATTGTCATTTAATACAAGATCACAGAAAGAAAGTGTTTCTTCTGCATCATCGAACTCTTGCGTGTCATTGTTGATTATGTCTTCAGCAACCATGTTGGTATCCAACAAATGGAAACTGTACAGTTGGTGCAGAGAGTGTTGGAGGTAACAAATGTTTATATATAAGAAGATGCTAACGGAGATGTGCACCTATTGCTTGTGGTTAAAGTTTTTGTGGGTAACAGGGACAGCTTCTGGAGGGCGAAAAATCAAAAAGAAGGAAAAGGAAAAGGAAAAGGAAAGTAGTGCTTAATCATTAATTAGCAGTTGAAATATACAGGCAGAGGAGGATCTTCACTTCGATTATAACTCAGAATTTCCACGAGCGTTCTGAGTTTTCTATCACAAAGAAAAAAGGGGTCAAGAAATGGGACAGAACAGCAATCTTATCTCCTCACTCCTGGGTGGGTTGTTAGGTTAATTGAAGATTTTGTCTCTTCTGGGCAAAGCGTAGGAGATTCTGAGCTTTGAAGCATGAAATTTGCATGGAATGGCATTTTCACTTTTTCTTTTCTTTTTAATATTGCATAATTAGAATGTCCAAGTGAAAATCCAATCATTTAAGAGAATAGAAATTATAAGTTATATGAGTTTTAAGTGCTTAATTGATTCATTTATTGTTTTTTTTCTCCTTTTAAAAATGGAAAGATTGTGTGCTAACTTGTTTTTTAAGCACATATAAACCAAAAGAATTTATACTAATATCACAAAAATAACTCTCTATATAAATCTTGATATTTTTACAATGTCGTTATTGTTCGTTTATGTCTTACAGTCAATCGGTTGGTTGTAGTTTAGTGACAAAATAATTTGAAAACATTTTTTTATCTTATATATACTTAGATGTATATGATAAAATCTATAGGATAAATCTACATGGAAAATGAAATTATGATGACATTATAATTAAAAAATTTATATTAAATTTATGTATTATCCGTAAATTATTTCTAATTATTGTTCTATTAAGATTAGATATTAATAGAACGTAAAAAGAATAGCATATATTATCTTTTTCCTTATAAAGTAAGCAGTCAATCTCATAGGCTAAATATGGAGATACTTGAATAAATGTATAGGTGCTTGTTAGAAAATAAATTCCCTAAACTGACTTCATATAAGGAATTTATTTAGAACATTACTTATATTTCTATGAAAATTCTCATTACGATTACTTTGTAAGTGAACTTTTAACTTGAGATATCCAAAGTTATCTTATATAGGATTTGCTATATTTTGATACTATTTATAATCTATTCTAGTTACGGGTAGCTCAGTCCATAGTCCTTGTATATAACATGAACTATAGGAAGATAGTTGAGTGATGATCGAGTGGGAAAATTTTACAATTTCTTATCCCTCATTATATCGCAAGTGCATGGGTCGTAAGTGTAGTATATAAGGTGTCAATTCCTTGAGGAGTTGGTAAACTAAATGAATTCTAAGTTATCTAAGGCCTAAAAGATAATTAAAATGAAAAGAAAAACTAAACATAAAAGTAAATAAGCGAATATGGATTGATTGAAACTAAAATTGTAAAATTAACACAAAGAAATCAAAATTGAGCATCACCAATGAACAATCAAAAATCACACAAAGAAGATTAGTCGAGTATGAGAAAGGGGGATTTATCTTATTAACAAACATTAACATGATTACTTTTGAGTTAATTCGGTATCGGTCCTAGAATTTTTAAAGGTGGATTACTCTCTCTCGAGTTATAATCATTAAATCCTAATTGAATTATGGAATTGACAATCTCTCAATTAACAAAAAGCTCACACATCCAATTAGATCTTAAGCCCTCTAATAGATTATCGGGTCCTCACACGTGATCTCTCTTCTTATAAATTATCGATTTGATTATTTATGTGATCTATTATATTTTTAACTCTTATTACCCAATCTAATCGTTTTACCATCGATTCATTCTCTCAATTTATTACCGAAGCATGTAAATATAACAAATAATCACAATACCCAATGTATTAACATCAAAAGAAATCACATTAACATTGATTCAAGAACAAATCTCTAAAGGAGTTTAGAAAATCATCATCAAACCCAAATCCATGACTATCAAATCCAACTCATACATTCAAAAAAAGAAAAAAAAAAGATGAAATGAAAATGTAAGTTGGAAGATAGTTGCCACAACAACCCTTCTTCTTCCCTCTTCCTCTCTCCACTTCTCACCTTTTCTTCTCCTTCCTTGGATCTTTCTCAATGTAGCAAAATGGAGGCTCCTATTTTAGGGTTTTTTCACTTCTCTTTTATAATATTTTCTATTTAGGGTAAAAACTAGGTTTTACCTGGGTCAAAAAGTCTAAAATTTTCCTCGAAAAGTTAAGTTTAGAAGTTGGTCCGCATCTGCTATCATGGAGGCCATGATCGTGGACTATAGGGCCACAATTGTGGAACTTAAAATTTGCTTCTATCACAATCCTAGCTTTTAGGCCCACGATCATGGCCTTCCCTACTTGCTTCTATCATAATTGTGACATTGGGTCCTCTGCCGAGCTTCCTCCAAATCTTCTCCATTCTTTGATATCTACTCTCAAACACTAACAAACACATCAAAGCACCTCAAACACACAAAATTAAAGCTCAATAGCATGCTCTAATCCATATAACACTCAAAACATAAATATCTAACCAACTAACACAATTCTAAACCTAAACATGCATGAATCAATTAATTAATAACTAAAAGCATACTAAAAGTCCTATTAAAACATCATGCAATCTACAACTATCAACATCCCCACACTTGAACTTTTTCTTGTCCTCAAGCAAAAAAAAAAAAAACACAAATGCATCAATCAACAACATACACACACATATTGTTGGACCCCGAAGTCTTCTTGGAAGTTACAACTATTAAATGAAAAAAATTTACGATTAGTTATGAGTAAACAAAAAAGAGAGAATTCTTGAGTTAGAAATGAAGTAGGAAATAGTTTAGGTACAAGATGGGTTATATGTGAAATGCCGGAAAGTTGGAAAATGCAGTTGAAACATGTTCATTGAGTATTCTTCAGTGTTTTATCCATAACTTTTTCTTTAGTTACCCAAATGAGATAATTCTTCATTTGGATTAAATTAGAGACTTAGGGATACAAATTGTTTGAAGAAATGGAGTTTTAATTCAGTCTCTAAGAATTCCATTTTTGGGATGGAATTTAAGCACATAATACTATTTCAATATAAGAATAGTTTGAAAATATTTGGGGCATAACTTTCATATTTCTGAACCAAATTGAATGATCTTGGTGTCATTAGAAACTTAAGACAATGGGGAACATTTTCCTAGAAGTAAGTATTATCAAATTCCTTCAATTTTTCCATGATCATTAGTTAAGGAGTTAGAAATATAAGATGTTAGTTTCAATAGACATAAAGGGGTAAAATTAGAAAGGCCAAGTAAGTGAAGGGAAAAATGGGAAGACAACCTAAAAATGTGTCTTGAAAATTGAGAAAGAAGGAGAGAGTCGTGAGAAAGGGAAGAAACGAGAGAAAAACGTGAAAGAAGAGAGGAGAGGAAGAAGAATCGTGGAAGCTATGGAAGAAGAAGAGATAATCGTGAGAGAGAAAGAAAGAAGAAGGAAATAGAAGAGGAAATCATCTTGCCAAGGTAAGTTCATCTTTTTCTTCTTGCTTTGTTAGAGAAGGAGCTAGAGAGAGAAAGGGGTGTTGTGTAGAGAATGAAGGGTTTGTGTTGGAAGAAGATGATCTAAGAGAACCCATTTGATTTTAGGGTTTCTAAACTCAATTTTGGGTTTTCTAACCTAGATGGACTATGGGTAGGCTAAGTTTGAGCTTGATTTGTATTGATTTCATTTGTAGTGATTATAGAAGTTTTAGGGGATTTCCATTTGAATTTGGATTGAATGAGAATTTTGGTTATGTTAGGAAATCAAGAAAAACCTAC
>JANZLC010000007.1:19581337-19598256 GCA_026413385.1 Erythroxylum gracilipes | reverse complement strand
GTTATTTATTTATTTATTATTAGTTATTTATTCATTTATTTATTTTTTATTATTATACAAATTAATAATTTATTATTGTTATTATTTATTTGTTAGTTATTTTTTTAGATGTCTTTAACGTAACTTACAGAAATGTATAAAAAATAGCTTTTCGTATAAGCTCAAATTGGAGGTTTTTTAAAAGCTTCAATTTCTAGCTTCTGGAAAAGCTGTTTTTGGGCTTTTAAAAAAGCTGTTTTACTGCAAAAAGTACTTTTAGAAAGTTCAATCAAACACTTATTTTTTTCCAAAACAGCTTTTGCTGTAGACAAAAGTGCTTTTGAACCCTCCAAAAACTTTTCCAAACTGGCACTAAAAAATTGTCCCAACTTCCCTTCAGGACTTGGTCGTTAGCCACATCTCTTGGCATGGAGAAGAAAAAACCAATGTTTAAAAAATCAGGACAGGTGATTGACTCATTCAAAGGTTAATGGTTCGGTGATTAATAAATATATAAATTTTTATTTTATATATTATATATCTAAGATAATTTTTAAACATATTATTTAATTATTTATTTATCTAATTGTAAATTTAAACCTTTAAATTTGAAAAATATAATTTTTTAAAAAAATTTGCCAAACACTAACACAAAATAAGATAACAAACCTCATTAGTCATATTTCATCAAAAAAATTAAAAAAGATCATTAATCATAATATTCATTCAAGTTGAAGTCATCAAAATCAAGACATTTAAAATAGATCGGCCGGTTTTTTCTTTCACCAGTTCAACGATTTTTACCAGTCTGATCGCAAAATGAACGGGTTAATCACTCACAAAAAATACGAGATCGAACCGTTTCATGCTTCGGTTCACTGGTTCTTCTGTCCGACCGATCGGTTAGGTCCGGTTTTCAAAACACTGGAAAAAACTATACAACAAAGAAATTTGTGATGGTACCAATTCTCTATTTTTTTTGAAACAAAGTTAATATAATAGCATTAATCAGAGAGTTAGGGGTAAATTCTAACTACAACGGCTAACATATAAATGTGAGACTCTTGCTAAGTTATGAGCCTTAACATTGGCTTGCCTACGAACCCAACCGACCTTGATATGAGGTCTGATGTGTAATAATTGCTTACATTCTAAAATGACTCTACCAAATTCAGTCTAAGAATCATGAGAATTATTCATAACAAAAACTACAGGTTGTGTAATACCCAATGTTTTAAAAACTGGACCGGTGATTGAACCGGAAAACTAACTGATTCAAGGGTTAATGGTTCAACCGGAATTCAACCGTGGTTGAACCGGTGATTAATAAATGTATAATTTTTTATTTTATATATTATATATCTAAGATAATTTTTAAACATATTATTTTAAACTTAAACCTTTAAACTTCAAAAAATATAATTTTTTAAAAAAATTTGCCAAACACAACACAAAATAAGATAACATAGTTCATTAGTCATATTTCATCAAAAAGATTAAAAAAGATCACTAATCATAATATTCATTCAAGTTGAAATCATCAAAATTAAGGCATTTAAAATAGACCGGCCGGTTCTTTCTTTCACCGGTTCAACGATTTTTACCGGTCCGACAGTAAAATGAACGGGTCAATCATTCACAAAAAATATGGGCTAAATTGAACCGTTTTATACTTCGGTTCACCGATTTTTTGGTCCGACCAACCGATTCGGTCCGGTTTTTAAAAACCGGTAATACCTAATATTACCGCCAGTATTTATGTTGTTTCTTAATTGCTAAAAATTTGTGTCGGGTGCTGTATATCTATTGGCTGGATATTTGGGAGGTTGGTGGTAGAGACAGAACGCCTAACTGCTTAGCATGGTCGGAGAATTTCAATCTTCGTTACATTCCGATTTAGATTTGAGACGAATAAAGAAATTTCCACAAGAGAAATAGCTCGGAAACTACCTGTAGTAGGTGTAGATGAAAACTTGCTTGTGTTATATAAGGTCTCCTGAAAAATGCTAATGGTGTCTGGTTGGTGAGATTTTCTAAAGAGTATTGGAGTTGCATAAATCTTAGAGGCCTAACTCATCAGCCAAAACCGGATAAACAATTACTTAGGATCATGGCCATCGCTGGGTTATTGCAAAATCTGATTCCAGTCAAGCGGTTAATCTTATCAGATATGATAACTCAAAACACCATCCATATGGTGCAGTGATTGATGGTATCAAATACTTTATTGCAGTGCAATTGGCATTGTGCGATTACCCGTATCCTACCACAATCAATCACTTTTACGAATCATTTGGCATCTTTAGGACAACAGTGTATACAAGGGCGTGCGATAGGAAACACGTACCAATGTCTTTAAGCTCGCTTCTTAATGCTGATGGGAGTGGTGTAATTAGGGTTGCCAACGAGTAGAGAATATGAAAAATTATCAACTACCAATTCGAAAATTTTAAAATTTTGAAATTGAATAAATTTAATTTATTTTATTAACTTTAAACCTAAACTAATATATTATAATTAATTAAATTGGAAAAATAATAAATTCAATTTTAAATTTAAATATCATCAAATCAAATTGGTTTTTAATTTTGTTATTGAGCGTGAAATTTGAAAAACATCAGATTGAAGCCTTATATATCGCAAGATTGATGTACCTGCAAAATAGCTATTTATGAAAAGTTCTAAATATCAACTTACAATATTTGGTAGATGGTGCGGTCCTACAGAAGCCCCAACTCCCAATTTTTTTATTAAACAGTTTTATTTTCACACCAGATAAGTATCTTATCAATTATTATATTTATAAACGTATTCAAATTCTTTTATTAAATTAATACAATTCAAATTAACTGAATGTACCTTTGTAAGAAAAAAAGATGCCTAATCGTGATTTGAATTAACTAATAAAGAATTAATATAACAGCACTAACAATAAAATTATAATAGAAATTTCACTTAGACGGCAAGGTTTAGAAGAATCAATGTTGCCTTATCTCTAACCAATAGAGAAGAAATAATATAAACACGTTAAAATTCAAAATCAATTTTGGGTCTAAATCTTAAGATATTATAGAGACAGTCCTTCAATGTTAAGCTATAAAACATGTAAGTCTCAAGTGTTAAATTCTTATGTTACTCTATGGAGAGAATTTTACCTTATTCCCTTTTAGGTAACTCTATTAACATAATTTGGTTATTTCATATAACTTTAAGATAATATTTATTGCTTTAAGAATATACTTCGACGTTTCTTGATTGAGTTGGAGGTTGATATAAGATAATTAGAAAGTATACGAGAGATCAATTATAGTGATAATACTTAAGGAAGAAGAAAAATTTTATTAAAAAAACATATTGATTTAGTTGTTGTTATCGTTTAGCATTATTCCATATTTTAGACATAGATTTTTATACAAATATTGAATTAAGGTGATTCAAAATGTTATGAAAAAAGAGAGAATTCTTTATAATTTACAAGATGACACTTAAGATTGATTCGAACTTATCAATTGACCAATGTATCTTAGTACGAATATTATGCATAAGAAAATACTAGTCAACCAATGACTCATACTAGTCCATCATTGTATTTGAAAACTACTTTTTAAAATTATTTTTTTCAATAATAGTTGTCATTTTTTGAAAATAAATCTAAGAAGCTAAAGGACAACATCTAGCAAGGTTTGAAAGGCAAATTGGAAGGGAAAGGAAGGTGATTCCAATAGAATTCATTAGCATTAATAGGATTTGGGTAGCACTTAGATAATTCTGAAGTACAAAAAAATGGATTTAAGATACCTTTTATACAAAAGTTTTTAGTATATGTCAAAAAAGGATTCTTTAAGTTAATTATTTTATTATTTATTCTTGCTAAATGCTTTACTAAGTATTAATTAATTGTTTGTGTTTTTTAATTTTTAATTTTTGAGTAGATTAGTAAAGAACCTTAATTCGATGTATTCAACATAATTAAGTTTTTTTGTTAAATTATTATTTATGAAGGTTGAGTTTATGTGAATTTTGTATATTTTATATAATTTGTAGACATAAACATATTAAGAGGTATGCGACTTGTAATATTAGGTGTCGAAGAATACCTATAGTTAGCCCGAGCTCATATCATAGATACATTCTTTAGATAAGTGCCTTATATATATGTATTGGGTGTGTTGAGTGACTGAAATTTCTTGTTTAAGTGATTTGAAGCCTTAAAAGGGTGATGGTTGTGTATGAATATGAGGGAGATGACGAGTATGGTTGATCGATATTGATTCATCAATGTTAGAATAGTGTGTATGTTAGGGCCGGGTCTCGTGTCTAATCCCGTGGAGACCATTTGGGGCGGTCGAGTGAGGACATGCGATAGGAAGGTTAAAACTTCAATTTAAGGAAAATTTCAGCGTCAACATTTGGTGGGTTCGTCGTGGTGAAGCTATGGAAATATTTCTAAGGACCTTTCAGGAGAAGTTCGTTGCGGCCAACAACTGGCTTTGTCGCGAAAAGTTCGCTGCGGCCAACATCTGGCTTTGCCGCTGCGAAGTCTCAAGATCGAGTGACCGTACCCTTCGGGATAAATACGTCGCGGAGAAAGTCTGGCTTCGCTGTAGTGAAGTCCCCGTATCGAATCTAAGAACCTCTTGGGACAAATACGCCATGGAAAAGTTACAAAAAATCAAGTAAAATTACCTTTTGGGAAAGGCTCGCTGTGGCCAAGGTTTGGCTTCGCAGCGGCGAAACCTTCAGTTCCAAAACCCAGAACTCAACATTCAAACATAAAACGTTGCACTTACACGTTACCAATTTCCCACAACCATCAACAACTCGATCAAAGAAAATTGTAAACATACACAAAAGGAACTTCTTCAATTTTGAATCTCATTACTAAATGAAAATAGAGTTTAAACAAAGCTTTAGTTACATATCAACACTACATCATTAGTTTAATACAAAATACATATGGATGCTCATGTTTGATATGCTACTAAAGCTACCTAAAAGTAATTGAACTAACTTAGTTACTAAATGTAGCTATCTCGGAGTTTCCAAATGCCTTGCAAGGATCAACGATCTTCTCATTCTGCATCTGAGGAGAAAAATAGTGGGTTGAGCTTCAAAGCTCAGTGGCTAATATATTTATAGCCATTGACAACGAGCCACACAATCAAACATATATACATACATTTATATCTCATTTTATTCTAGCAATTCAATCATTAGCCATTTTACCTCAAAAACCCATAGTTAAGGAAGTTAACGCATAACACATAACATGTACATTTAACCATCAAACATAACACTCAAATGCATCATACATGACAAATCAAAGATGAAATGCACAAACAAATGGCTTGAGAGTTTCATGGATCAAAATGTCAAAAATGAAGTTTACACTATGAACAAAATAAGTCTGTTCTTAGGATCTCAAATGCCACAAGCAGGCAGTCGGGAGAAGGCTTAAGTCAATGTGCACGTGACAAACGAAATGGTTTCTCTCTTGTCTAAACACAAGCAAATTCTATGCTCAATTTAATTCATCATATATATTCGTACTTTCATGCATCTTATGCTTTTTTCTCTTTCTCGAATATACAAAATGTCATAGCATCTTTCAATGCATGACATGCCAATACATCATAATGCATTTTCCATATTCACAACAATTCAAATTCAAGCAATTAATCATGCACACACACAAGTAAGCAATTTGGCCATTTACACAATAACCATAAATACATTACCCACCTAATTCGCTTGAAATCTAACTCGATTGTGCCTTTCCTCTTGCTCATGGATGGGGTTTTATTGGTTTCCTAAAACAAACCAAATTCCCATTCAAACCAACATTCAATTGGAATCTTCATAAAACGTCATCAATCAAAAATGATAAAATTGAACTTAAACTTAACTTACCCATAGTCTATCTAAGCTAGAAAAATCAAAATAGTTTGGAAATCCATGAAAATCAACACGGTTTCTCTTCTTTCTCTCAACACAAACCCATTTCTCTCTCTAATCTCTTTTGTTTTTCTACCAAGCAAGAAGAAAAGATGAACTTACCTTAAACTTAGCCCAAATCTTCTTCCTTCTTCTTCCTTCCTAGCTTCCCACGACTTTCTTCTCTATGTTTTCTTCTCTTCTTTTCTCTTCTTCCACAATTCCTCTTCTCTTCTTTTTTATTCAAGACGACATTTGTCTTGTTCTTCCAAAATTGCCCCTCTTCATTTAACTAATACCTATTAACTCCTTAGTCCATTAAATCTAATACCTTAACTATACTCTAATTTAATTCTAACATTTCCATTCAAAATTCTAATTTCTACTTATGCCCACTAAATTAATGGAATCAATTCTAAAAAGAAAATAAACAATTAAATAAATAAATCATAAATAAATAAATAAATAAATAAATAAATAAATTTTGGGGTCCAACAATTCTCTTCCCCTTAAAGAATTTCATCCTCAAAATTCTTACCTGAGTCTACTATAAGGTGTGGGTACTTTTCCTTCACTACTTCTAAAGGCTCCCATGTTGCCTCCTCTCTTGTGTGGTTCTTCTATAAGACTTTAATCAGTTGCACAGTTTTGTTTCTCAAGACCTTTTTCTTCGAATCTAGGATCTCCACTAGTTGTTCTTCATAAGTCAAATCCTCCCTTAATTGCACCTCTGAAGGTTTAACTATATGTGAAGGATCTGATTGATATTTTCTCAACATTGATACGTGAAAGACATTGTGAATCTTAGATACTTTGTGAAAAAGGTAACTTATAATCTAAAGGCCCAATCTTCTCAATAATCTCACAAGGGATTATGTATCTTGGATTGAGCTTGCCCTTCTTACCAAATCTTTAAACCCCTTTCAATGAAAAGGCTCTAAGAAACACTTTGTCTCCAACTTCAAATTTCATCTCTTTTCTATGTGCATCTGTATAACATTTCATTTTGTCTTGGACTGTTTTGAGTCTTTACTTCACCAATTTAATCTTGTCAACTGTAACTTGTACCAACTCAGGCCCTAAAAGTCTCTTTTCACCTTCCTCATCCCAACAAATAGGAGTTCTGCACCTCCTACTATACAAAGCCTCATAAGGTGCCATTTGAATTCATGAGTGGTAGGAATTATTATAGGCGAATTCAATTAAAGGTAGACGATTATCCCACGAGCCTTTGAAATCAATAACACAAGCTCTTAACATTGCCTCCAATGTCCGTATTGTCCTCTCTAATTGAACTGTGCTAAAATGCAACTTGGTTCTCAAAGCCTCTTGTAAACTTTCCCAGAATCTAGAGGTGAACCTGAGATCTCTATCAGAAACTATAGAGTTTGGAATCCCATAAAGTCTGATTATTTCATCTATATAGCATTCAAATAATCTGTCTGTTAAATTGGCAAGAAATGTGCTAACTTGGTTAGCTTATCAATAATCACCCATATTATATCATGCTTCCTGCTAGTTCTTGGCAATCCCATCAAGAAATCCATCGTAATCTTTTCCCACTTCCATTCAGGAATAAACAAAGGTTTAAGTTTGCCAATAGGTGCTTGGTGTTCTGCTTTAACTTACTGACATACTAAGCATTTTCTAGCATACTCTACAACATCTTTCTTCATTCCTCTCCACCAAAAGTGCTCTTTTAAATCTCGATACATCCTTGTACTCCCCAGGTGTATTGCATAGGGAGCATTGTATGCCTCATCAAGAATCTCATCCTTCAACTCTAACATATCTAGAATACACAATCTGTTACCTACCACCATCAATCCATCTTCTCTTATCCCTATTTCAGAGGGTTTACTTCTTAATTTCTTCTCTAAGCTTGCTAAAATAATCATTTTGCTCCTGCAATTCCTTATTCTTCTTATTCAACACTGGCCTTAATCTAAAATTAGCCAATATACAATTAGATTCAACTTGCCTTATGTCATCTTAAGTCTGGTTAATTCCTTCAACAAAGGAAGATATACTATCTCCACATGTGCCATAGTAAATTTTCTACTCAGTGCATCCGCTACTACATTAGCTTTCCCCGGGTGGTAATCTATCATCAAGTCATAATCCTTTAATAGTTCTAACCACCTCCTTTACTTTAGATTTAACTCTTTTTGACTCATCAAATACTTAAGACTCTGTGGTCTGTAAATACCTTGGTAGTGATTCCATATAAGTAATGTCTCTATATTTTCAACACAAAAATTATGGCAGCTAACTCCAAGTCATGCGTATGATAATTCATCTCATAGGGTTTTAATTGCCTAGAAGCATAGGCAATCACTTTATCTCATTGCATCAACACACACCCTAATCCCTTCCTTGAAGCATCACTCTATACTATATATCCACTACTACTGGAAGGCAAAGTCACAATCGGGGCAGTCGTGAGCCTATTCTTCAATTCCTCAAAACTTTTGTAGCATTCCTCTGTCCACACAAACTTCTGGGCCTTCCTTGTCAATTTGGCAAGTGGGGTCGCTATTATAGAAAAGCCTTTTACAAATCTTCTACAATAACTAGCTAAACTCAAGAAACTCCTCACTTTTGCTATATTCTTAAGTGCTTCCCATTTAACCACAACTTTTATTTTCTTCGGATCCATATGTACTCCTTGTTCTGAAATTACATGTGCAAGGAACACTACTTCCCTTAGCCAAAATTCACATTTATCGAATTTGGCATACAACTCTTTCTTCCTCAATGTCTCCAAGGCAATTTGTAAATGTTCCTCATGCTCTTTGTCACTCTTGAAATGAACCAATATGTCATCAATAAAGACTATGACAAATCGATCTAAGAAAGGCTTGAAGACTCAATTCATTAAGTCCATGAAAGCTGTAGGTGTATTCATTAATCCAAAGGGCATGACTAAGAACTCAAAATGGCCATACCGTGTTCTAAAAGCAGTCTTCAACACATTAGACTCCTTTATTCGCAACTGGTGGTAACCCGATCTCATAACTATCTTGGAGAAGACACTTGCCCCTTGCAATTGATCAAACAAATCATCTATGTGTGGGAGCGGATATCTATTCTTGATAGTGACATGATTAAGCTTCCAATAGTCCACACACATTCTCAACGATCCATCCTTCTTCTTCACGAAAAGAACTGGGGCTCCCCAAGGTGAAGAGCTAGGCCTAATGTAACCTTTCTCCAACAACTCTTCTAACTACTCTTTAAGCTCCTTCAATTTTTCCGGTGCCATTCTATAAGGAAGAATTGATATCGGTGTAGTACCTGGAAGAAGCTTGATGGGAAACTTAATTTTCCTAGGTGGTGATAGTCTTGGTAATTCCTCTGGAAAGACATCCGAGAATTCCATGACCACAAGAATTTCTTCTAACTTCCCTCCATCTACCTTTGTGTCTACCACATATGCCAAAAATGCTTCACATCATTTCCTCATCATTTTCTCTGCTGTCAGAGCTGAAATAATTCTAGGCAGGTTTCCTTTCCTATCTCCCATAAACACCACCCTTCTTCTGTTATCCAACTCAAACTCCACTGTCCACTGTTTGCAATCTAGATTGACATTATACTTTTCTAACGTATCTATGATCAAAATCACATCTAATTCTCCCATCTTCAATGGCATTAGATCCACCACTAATTGTTCTCCACCAATAAAGATTTCACAATCTCTGTAAACTTGACAAATATTAATATACTAGCCGATTGGAGTACTAACCATCAAAGGAGTATCCAATGGGCTCAAATTTCTACCGTGCACCGTTTTACTTGATGAAATAAACGAATGGGTAGAACCCGAATCAATTAGAACAATAAAATCATCATCAAATAATTTAACCATACTAGTCACAACATCTAGATCGGTTTCTGCGTCCTCCCTCGTCATTGCAAATACTCTAGCTGGTGCTTGTCCCCTCAGTCTTCCTAGAAGATTCATCTTCTTGGCTGCTTCAAAACTACCCATTTCAGTTGTAGCCTTGTGCCCTACAGTGTATCGGGATGCTCGAAGGTCATTCCGGTACATATCTTACGATAAGGTCGAGCTACAATTAATCACTACATTCACTTCACATGGCATGGTATCATAATTCACTTATAAAGCATCATAAGAAAAACCACAATATTTTAAAACCAATTTTTTTCTCATTTCATTTCATAAAATCCGAATGTCTACATTGTGTCTTTTAACATTTTCTATATGTACAACATCAAAAACTAGTACAAAAGTACTATATGAAAGAGGAAAATATTCAAAGTCTAACTAATCTGTCCAAAAATTCCAACTGATCGACCTTTAAGCCATGACTTCTCTTGCTAATCACAATCCACACGGTAGTAAAGCCCCTCAATAGCTAGAGTCGTCTCTCGGTCCTGAAAAAGACAACGTTGCAATTTTGGTGAGTTTTGCGAACTCAATGGGGTAACCATCATCGATGGTTCACTCAATTCATGCAACACATCAATTCATATAACAATTATTTCACAACTTTGCACTTTACATAAGTATCACATTTTTACTTAAGCATAAGAAATTTTGCATTTCAATCAATCAAATGTACTTAACAAGATACATATAAAATGCTCATGAAATACTTTCCAATTATTATGTTGTTGTGACCGAGTGCCTGAACTGTCCCGTATCCATTTTGGATACCGAGCTCATTAATAACTATCCATTATCCGATGAGGATACATGGCTCATTTTACATAGTGAGCCTTAGGCTCTTAATCACTGGTTGAGCTCAAGGCTCTTTTCACTCGTTGAGCTTTAAGCTCTGATCGGTGGCTACTCTGTCACAACTGCCATTATCTGATTATGTATTCATGAATGGAATGCATGTACCACTACCAATCACATTATAAAGCACATAGGTCTTCACATTCACATTCAAGCAGCACTTCAATATCACAATCAACATTACACAATCATCGGACCTTTTGTCCGGAATCCACAATCAAATACATTCATTTTTCATTCAAAACATAATATAAGGAAACAAGTAATTAAGTGAGACCGTCTAGGTTACTCACAAGTTGCTCCCGAAGCTATTGCTTGGAAGATCCATCAATGTTTGGAGGTTGACGTTCCAGTTGCTCCTCTATAACAAATAATATACACAATATCACAATTTATACAATCATAAGTATTCAATAATGCACATGTATGAAATGAATTATGTACAATGCATGTTCATGATAATCCAGGGTATTTTATTGCGATCCTTATCAACAAATCATTCAGATATCAAAGCTCTCATTAATAACATGAGTACTTATAATTTGGACCATAATAAATAATGTAAAAACCATTTCATAACTTCATTGAACACTTCAGATTTTTCTTCTAATACACATACGAGTCAACTTTGCATACTAAATCTGATAAGGTAAATGGCAAAATTATGCAACACTTCCTTCTAGAAAGTTATTCTCCAATGCCTTAAGTTTATATTGACACCAAAATAACTCAATTTGGTTCAATAATTTGGAATATATACCTCAAAAATTATTGGGTTGTTCACATTCAAAAACAGTGTACTATGAACAACTTCAATCCAAAAATTGAACATCTTAGAGGCTGAATCACAATTCTATTTCTTCATATGCTTTGTAGCCTTATATCTCTAGTTTACTAAATCAAAAATAATCTCATTTGGACCTCTATAAAAGAAGTTATGGTCAAAAGAAACAGGACTGTCTAGTTTGGAAATTCCTCTCAGGTGTTTAGATCAATTGCAAGTCATGGCTACTATTGAAGAGAACAATAAATTGATGGGATAAATAAACATCAGTCATTCTAATTAAAATCACGGGGGTGAAGGAGAACACTCACAGGCATGCATGATTCACGGGCATGAGAGGATATGAGAGATCAAAAGTCACTGTTGTGACAGATAAGGACAAAAAATGGGTGAGAGCACGAGTCAGACCTGTTCCACGTTTTCCATTCAATCTCTCTCAATTAAATTTATATTATTATGAATTTTGGTAGAGAGGTAGAGCAATATCTTACGAGTCTAATGGTTTAAGAACCAAGTCATTTGGAAGTCAGATGAAGAAGATATACCCAAAAACCCATCGGATGTTTAATAGCTAACCAACTCTCTAAAGTCACCATCGTGCAATTGCACGATGGCGACAATCACTAATAACCCTCCAATGTTACTATCGTGCATTAGCACGATAGCGACTTTCATTTTTAGACCTCCAAAGTCACCATCGTGCAAAAGCACGACAATGCAATGTCACTTCTTCTTCTTCACCAATATCTCAACTTCTAAACTTCGTAACTTTTGATCCCAAGCTCCAATTTCTACAAACTTTATATCAAAGGAAAGATAAAATAAAGATATAAAACTTTCATAAAGACCATTTTATCAAAATCTTCCTAGCTCAGTACAGTTTATTCATGGAAGTTTCAGATCGAAATTTTAACTTCTCTAATTTCTCTTTTTCATTCACTGTTCTTCTTCTTCACCAAAACCAAACTTCTAAATCCCATAACTTTTGATCCAAAACTCCAAAAATTACAAACTTTATATCAATGGAAAGCTTAAAGAAGGATTTACAACTTTTATGAAGAAACTTTGTGAAAATCTATCTAAAAAAGAAAATTCACAGAAGTTTCAGATAAAAAATCCAACTCTCCACTATTCATTCCTAGAAAATTTCCAGACTTCCACTTTCCAAAATCCAACACTTCAATTTTTATTCTAGTCATTTTCACTCCATTTCAATCAACTCATTCACCATAAATTTCACAGTACCCTTAAATATGCAAGTTTACTCAAAAATCTCAAAATCATAAAAGACCAATATCAATTATTCACTCTTCATATTCAACATTTTACATTCTCTGCACTTTCTTAACTCACTTCCTCTAACTATCATTTATACAATCTCTCACCTCATACCATCATCTCACAATTGTTTTTCAACTCAAAAACCATTCTTTTGGTTATCTCTAAACACTCACATATTCACGTACACTCACATAAATATATACATTTTCACAGTGAAGAGAAACATAGTATATCATAATATCATCCTTTTTCTCAACTTTCATTTATTCACTCATTCCCATCTTAAACCATCATTTTACAATTACTCTTCAACTCAAACATCATTTTCTTGATCATCCATAAAGCTTCCATCTACTCACGTATACACATGCATATATATATTTACATGCACAGTGAAGAAAAACTGAAAACAAAGTATATCACCTTTTCACACTTTAATTTTTTATACTCATCTTATACACCATTTCATTTCTATTTCTAACTCCAAAAATCATTTTTACATCACTTAATCACGAACAATCCATCAAATACTAAATTAACACTAAAACAAAAATTTCACTCCATCTACACTATGTTTATGAATATCTACACGTAAACATCATTTTCCATGCATATGACAACAATTCAACAAATGTATTTAATAAATCCACAACTCTAAAGGATTTATTCACTACTTACTTGCTGAAAATTCCAAAATCTTCAATTATCTTCAAGCCCTAAACTCCATGCAAAATCATGTTCTCCTCTGTAAAAACTGATCCGCTTTTGGTTTTTCTTAGGTAGAGGAACAAATAGCATTATGGTAGAGGAAGGAAAAAGTAAGTAATTCCTTATAAGGAATTTGATGGAAAGCTCTATGTGTTGAAGAGAATATGAAGGAGGTTATGATGAAAGAGAAGGATGTTGGATCAGAAAAAGAAAGTTTGCTATATTAGGAGAACCGGTAGATTTCAAAATTTTTTAGAAATCATATTTGCAGTGGAAGGAATATATCCAAATCATCATGCCAATCCATACATGATATAGTATAAGGATAATAATAAACATTAAGAAGATAGTGATATTGCCGACTCCTTCGCTACAACTTTAATTCCCCGCTATGCTATCCTCTCCTTCTTCTTATATACAAAGCCCTTGCTTTTGAATCTTTTTTATTTCAATCTATTTTCTCCTTGTTGTTGTATCCTCAACCAATTTGATTTGCCTCTTGTTCTCCTAGACTTGGTTAACAAAATCCTTTGGTGGGAAAGGAGAAGAAACACTTTGGAGGAATATTGTCTTAGAAGAAAAAAGGAAACAATGAGACACCTCTCATACTAAGTTTCGGCCATGCATAGGTGAGAGGAGAGAGTTCGTCAAAACAATGTAAGGACCCTTTCTTACCTCTCCTAATTTCAATTATGCATGATAAAAAAGAAGAGGAGAAGCATCCAATGCATCACACCTTTCTTTAATCGAACATATAGAAGCCATTAAATGAGACTCTTCTCATTTGTTTTAAGATGCTATATGAAAAGTCCAATCACCTAATATTATCATACTAATTTCTATTTTTGATGATGTAAAAAGGATGATGGTCTATCCAATGTACATCTTTCTTCTTTAATCCAATCAATGCTAATAGGTTACATGCTAACATTAAAAGCTACAAGAATTATAATGAAACACTTATGAGTTCACCACTCATCAAGATTATGGTTTAAAATAAGTGAATGCTTAAGTTGTATGTTTTAAGATTAAAGTAACGGCCCACTTTATTCTTAAAAACACACTTGATTCCATATTCATTTAATAGTGCCAATATCGATAGTCAACTACTATCAGGATATAAAACTTATCATTCCCTTAAAGTAAACTCCTTTACTTATATGGACATAAATCGCAACTCTATAGTCTAAACAATAATCAAGCGACCAACTTGATTATTCAAGTGTGAATCAATTAATTTAGATTCTAATAATATAAATGTTTCCCATACATCTCTATGTATATGTATATTACTTACAAAAGAATCTTGATACCTTTTGACTAGATATATAATGCTCACACAAATAAAACCAAACTCTTTTGTTTTTTTAATAATAAATATTTTCATTACAAAACTGTAACTGAAGAAGATAAAGTTACATGTAAACAAACTTGCTTTCCAGGGCACTATATTTACATAACTCCAACAAAAAGTTGGGTTCCGAAAACAGGATCCAACATTTATGGTATCAGAGCAAGAGTTGGGTTCTGAAAACGGAATCCAACATTTATGGTATCGGAGCCCAAAATTAGGATCTTACATGGGCAACTTTTGGAATATGTGTCAATCGCAAGAGCGATTGTTAATAGTTCGGGATAATAGGATTAGTGAGAAGAATAATGATCTTTCAGAATGTGAGAAAAATGAAAGTTTGAGGATATTTAGAAATAAGAAATATTACGTAGCCTGATATGTTAGGCATATATTTGGTAATTGTGTTTATGTTAGTGAGTATGGTGACAAAATTTTGTTATGGATGTGTATTTAAATTGATATGGATTTGAAAAGGTTTTCATGAATTGAATGAGAAAGAAATAGAGACATAGGTGGAAATGACAAGAGTAAAGGTGTACAAATAAAGAGGAATTGAAAAGTTGAATTAGGAATTGAAATGATTCTTTAATTGGTATGATAAAAGTTATGATTTGGTAGAAGATTGTGTTAGTGAATTCGATATCAGAATTTTAAGATGGCTATGCGTTTATGCTTCTAAATTGATTAAGAACATACCTATAGAAAGTGAAACGAATGATAATGATATATGTAGAAGTCCTCAAGGTTATGTCGACCATTTATTAGGAGCACCCAGTTAAGAATGTGGTTATATTAAAGATTAATGTAATTGAGTGCATACGAGATCTATATATAGATATGGTGTAAGAGATAGTCTATGATTCCTATAGCTCAAACCATGAGATGAATCAGAGTAACACAATGGAAGTATGATGTAGGTGATTATGCCAAAAAGATAACTATTATGGAGAGAATCATTCGAGAAAGGTAAGTCAAGTAGGAAATTGAAAGAAACCTGAGATGTATTGGGGAACCAATTAAGATCGTAGGATATTTGAATAAGCAACTAAATCGAGCATTTTACTGAATATAGTAGTTTGGAATAAATTATTCGAGTGAAAGAGTTACTTAGGAGACTGAGGAAAACATAAGACCACATTATCTCCAATTGTTTGATCACTTAGGTAAGAATTTCATCATCAAAATTCTTTAAGGGGGAGAATTGCTGGACCCCGAACTTTTCCTAGAAGTTAGAATAAATGAATGAAAATTTTTGAATAAGAAATGATGGACAAGAGTAAAGTAGTGAATGAAAAATGTAGATAGATTCTTGTTTTGCTTTGCTATTTTTGGTGGATGAGAGACTTTGAAATGGGAAGAATTCAGGTGAAAGTTAGAAGTGAAATGAAAGCAAAAATGAAGTTGAATATGTGTAGTAAGTTGATGAAGGATAGGTATATATGTTGTTAAAGTCAAAATGACTTTATGATTAATGATTTTGATGAAAAGCAAATAATAAAGCAAAATAAAGAAAAGCAGACGAAAGCTTAAGTAAAAGCAGACGGAAGAAAAGCAGAAGGAAGCTTAAGTGAAAAGTAGATAGAAGCTTAAGTAAAAAGCAGACGGAAGCTTAAGAAAAGCAAATGCAAGCAAAAGCAGACGCAAGCAAAAAACAGACGGAAGCGAAAAGCAGACACAAGCAAAAGCAGACGTAAGCAAAAACAGACGGAAGCAAAAAAAAACAGATAGAAGCAAAAGCAGACGCAAGCAAAAAGCAGACAGAAGCAAAAGCAGACGGAAGCGAAAGCAGACGGAAGAAAAGTAGACACTGGACGCGAAAGCAGAAAGCAGATGGAAGAATCAAGAAGACACATCAGCTTGAGTTAGTTACAAAACTCAACTAAATAACCGATTCTTGAAAGATCAAGAAGCAGTTGAAGACGAAGGCTATAAATACGAGTCGTGTCAAAGAGATTAACAATTTTTGTTTAGCTAGATTAAAAAGCTTATCAATTCTTGAGAGATATTGTGCGAACAAACTAGAGCTATTATTTTTGTAACAAAGCTCGAAACACCTTTCAGATTGAAAGTAGTGCAGATAGCCTGAAGAGGCTAAGAGTGAAAGAATACTG
>JANZLC010000007.1:19566661-19581237 GCA_026413385.1 Erythroxylum gracilipes | reverse complement strand
CTCAATTTTTAAGGCACAAAGCTATAATGCGCATCATATTCACATTAAAACGACCATTTATACCCGAAAAATGTCAATTGAGTGCATGGACAATTAATTTGATGTGTGCAATAATCAAATTCATAAATGTGTATGCCGATATGATGCATGAGCATGAAATGCAATTTTCTTAATCTCGCTTGAGCTCACATGTACCAAATTTTAGGGTTCGAACCCTTAATAGGGGAATAGGATGTTACAATAATCAAATGAATCTCCCTAAACAATGAAATCATCCATGGATACTTCAACATAATTCTCGATATACTTGGAAAAAAAATCATCATACACCTTTGGAATATATATGGAGCATTACAAAGATTGATGGATATTCACTTGAAGGCATTCATTCCAAAAGGGCATATAAAGATAGTCCTTTCTTGATCTTCTTGAGCAACTACTATCTATTAGTACCCTAAAAAATCATTTAAAAAGCAAAAACATGATTATCAGCAAGTCTTTTTAACATTTGTTTTACAAAGGGTAATGGAAATGATCGTTTCTAGTATCCACGTTAAGCTTTCTAAAATTTATACACATTCGCCGCCCATTTTGTACCCTCACTGGCACCAATTCATCGTCTTGATTTCTTATCATAATGAACCTAGTTTCCTTTGGTAGAATATAAACTGAGCTCACCCACTCACTATTCAAAATTAGATATATTATATCTACATCCAAAAAGCTTTAAAATGTCTTTTATTACCAACTCTTTCATTGATGGATTGAATCTCCTTTATGGCTTAATGGTTTCCTCTAATTGCTGGACTTAAGCCTTTTATATCAACTAAGGTCTAACCAATTGTAGTTTTGTACTCCTTTAAAATTGCTACTAACCTTTCTTCTTTCTCTTTAGTCAACCTTTTTGAGATCGCAAATAATGACTCTCCTTCACCTAAATGGACATATTTTTGGCAATCAAGTAAGGCTTTGAGTTCTAACTCTAGATCTTGCAAAACATAAAACAAAATTTTCTTTTGAGTTATAGTAATTTCAGCATTTAAAGATTTTAAATATGTTAGCATTGTTGATAATGATTCTGTAACTTTGCAAGTTTCATCAACTTGCTCATTCACTTCTAATTTAACATTAAACTTTGGCTCAATGGTGACATTTTCTTCTTCAATAATATCTTGCATAATTGGATTAACAATTTCCATATAATAAATAGAGTGAGAATTGTTAGGTTAATTTTTTAAAAAACTATTAAATTTCACTATATCTTCATCAAAATCGATAGAAAGGGTAACCTCATCTACATCAATTTTTGTTTTAGTTATCTTTGTGAACGGTCTTCCTGATAAAAATTAAGGTGAATGCTATACAATATCTCTATTCATTTTCAAAATGTAAACCACTAGAAATACTAAATTGTTAACTTGAACTAAAACATCCTCTACAACACCAATATAACGTACATAAGAATGATCAGATAGCTAAATAGTCACATTATTTTTTAGTAAAGAATTCATAATTAAAGCTTTGTAAATTAAGTAAACCATGACATTAATAGAAGCACCTAAATCTAGCATGACACGCTTAATTTCCTTATTAACAGTGACGCAGGAAAGTGTAAACATATCTAGATCTTTGCATTTTTTTAGCCTATCTATCACAGTTGATATATTCTTATCCAAAATTATTCTCTCTTTATCCTTCAACTTTCTTTTATTGGTGCATAGTCCTTTCAAGAATTTTTATATTTTGAAATTTTCTTGATGGATTCTAGTAAAAGTATTTAAATTTCCACCTTTCTAAAGGTCTCTACGATCTCTTTTTCATATTCCTTTTTTTTAACCAATCTGTAAGCAAAATGAGGTACTCGTGCATTAGATGGTATAAGCAAAGAACAATTTACCTTTATTGTATCTCAAACTGGAGATTCATATTTCTTCTCTCCTTTTTATGCCTTTTTACCTCTATTGGTAAAGAACGACTATATTGAATTTTCGTGCCATATCTCAATGTTATTACACTTATTCACCACAATTTTTGAAGGTAATTTTCTTGATGTTTGTGCTTAGAAGAGGTGGCCAATTTGGTGATTCGATTTCCTAAATAGTAAATGTTTGCCTTTATTTCCTATTAAAATTGTTGAGTATTATTAGCAAGGTCTTTAAAAATTTTGACAAACTTGAATTTAAGGGTTGAGATTAAATATGTGTACATGTTTAAGATTGACTACTAAAATTTTAAAGTTGGTATCTTTATTGTCCTTTTTGATTTCTATAGCTAAAATTCAAGTGATCCCTCTATCTCAGATCGTAATGACTTAAATAAGGGTTATATTTCCATTGAGGTTAATGAAGAAATATCCCTATTACATTAGCTTCCACTATAACAAAAAGTGGTTTAGGCAACACTAAATTTGTAGCATTTTAAATTGTGATGCTTAAAACTAATATAACGCAACAGTTTTTAAAGTGTTGCCTTTGGTAATATTAATAGGCAACGCTATTAGTAATTTGTTGCCATATATTTTAAAAAGCAACAAAATTAAAGTAACGTTGCTATAAAATTTTATATAAGCAACAATTAAATATGTTGCAACTTTAAACAATAATTAAGGGTTATACTAATTAGCATTGAATTCAAACCCAATTAGGTTGAAGTCCTACCTGAGCCCGAGCACAATCGAGTATAACCAAACTTGATTAAATATATAATTTAATTTTTAATATAAAATTTTAAATTTTGGATAAGGTTGAACCAGACAATCTGAGCTCGACCTAAAACCTAAAAATATTAAAAAACTAAACATAGCCTAAAATATAGTTAATTCAGGTCGAATCAAGCTAAATCAAACCGAAATGGGTACTTTTGTCATAAGTAATAACAATTAAGTTATATTGTTATATGTTATATGTTATATATTATATATTTATTTTACTCTTTATAATATTGGGAGAAAAAGATATATCATATGCGAAGAGAATAGATACAAAGGCACCATTGGACTTTTCACTTTCATCAGATATTACGATCGCGCCAATCCTTTATTACTTTTCACCTTCCCTTTGCTCATCATACAACGTTGTGGATGCCTAAAAAAATTAGTGTTGGTTTAGCATTTAGATGTAGCGTTCGGGTGTAGTTGGTGCTGTAGCCTTCAAGTGTTGGTGCTTCATTCACGTTAGCTGTTGTTGGTGCTTCATTCATGTTAGCTATTGTTGGTGCTTCATTCACATTAGGTGCTACAGGTTTCACATCGTTCATGTACAGGTGTTATACTGGTGGTTGGTTATCATCCTTCACATCAGGCGCGTTGTTTGTTGGTTTCAAATATTTCATGTACTTGTACTGCCCTACTTGGGTAACGTCATTCGCGTACATGTTCGTTGTCTTCTTTGAACCTCATGCACCTGTCAATCTCGTTTGAACTTATAAAGTTAACTTTAGTTGCTTGGGATTTTACCGAAATGATATAAGTTGGACAAGTGAATTTTATATCCTCAAATAGTCAAACTACACCAATGGATTACACGAGTCAGTTTACTAACATCTAATGGCTCTGTAGTTCATTGTCTTCTTTGAACCTCATGCACCTGTCTTCTCTGATAATCCTAGTTTTTGAAGTAATTAAGTTATGTTCTAAACCATTATTTTCTTAAGAGATGTAAACGTATATATGAGGACTTTATTGATATCTTGGTGGAAATTAAATCAGCTGAAATAAATTAAGTTGCATAAAGAGTTACAACTTGTTAGCAATGTATGGTTGCTTTGATGAAATCCTTACGACTTTGTATCAGCAGAAATAAATGTATGGTTGCTTTGTTGAAATAAATTAAATCAACAAAAATAACTTATTTTCACATCTCTAATTATTTAGATGTGTTCTTGAATTCTCTTAAATACTTAGGGCTTTGTAACTACAATTTTTATTTTTATATTTTTAATATATTATATATGTAAATTTTCTTGGTTGTTAACATATCCTTATTGTATATATTACTTGATGAACAGTTACGTATCAATGGATAAGAGACATAGACACTGGATGACTTTTCCCAGATATAGTGATGAATATATAAGTGTAGTTGATCGTTTTCTTAAAAAGGCTTTGTCTAAGGTGGCTAATGGAAATGAAATTTCTTGTCTAAGCAAGAAGTGTTGCAATTATTATTGGTATACAAGAAATATTATATATGGTCATTTTATTGTTGATGGATTTGCTTTAGGATATGATGGTTGGGAATTGAATGAGGAAGGATCAACTAATACAAATATGCATATCAATGATGAGAATGAATTTGATAGAATGTCTATGCATGATAATATAGATAGATTACTACTTGACACATTTAGAGACATAGATGAATGTCCCAATAGTTGTGGAGTTACTAATGGTCTAAATGTTGATGCTAAGAAGTTTTTTCAGTTAGAAGAGGAAGGAAAACAAGAATTATATCCTGGTTGTCAAAGTTTTTCGAAACTTTCTTTCACAATTTGACTGTATCTTTTTAAGTGTACCCATGGAATTAGTAATGCAGCTTATACCGATCTCATGGGGATACTTAAAGAGGCCTTTCCCAGTGCAAAGATTTATGAATCTTTTAATGCGACAAAGAAACTTGTGAAGGATTTAGGACTTCATTATGAAAAGATACATGCATATCTCAATGATTGTGTTTTATATTGGGGAAATGATGAGAAAGCAACCAGTTGCAGATGTGTGGTGTATCTAGATGGAAACAAAGTTGTAATAGTGATATAACAGAGATCAGGTGAGGCAAATTACAGCCAAGGTGTTTAGATATTTTCCGTTAAAATTGAGATTGCAACGTCTATACATGTGTCCAGAATTAGCTAAATTCATGAAATGACATAATAAGGAGCGTCCTAAAGATGGTAATTTGAGGCATCCTACAGATGGCCAAGCTTGGAAGGACTTTGACTCATTGTATCCTAATTTTGCACGAGATCCTTGCAATGTCATATTAGCACTTTCCACTGACGAATTTAATCCTTTTCGCACAATGAGTGTTTCACATAGTACATGGCTCATACTTTTAGTAAACTATAGCTTAGCACTATGGAGATGAATGAAATTAGAAAAATTGATATTGTCTTCAATTATACCTGGCCCGACTTCTCCTGGAAAGGATATTGATTTTTTTACAGCCTTTAATTAAAGAGCTGACAAGTTGTGGGAGTTTGGGATAGAGACATATGATGCTTCAACTAATGAATCATTTAAGATGCGTGCAGCCTTGTTATGTACAATTAGTGACTTTCTAGGATATGCAATGTTGTCTGGATGGAGTACAAAGGGAAAGTTAGCATGCCCTAATTGTCATTATGAAACTTTTTTTCAATATTTAAAGCATAGTAGAAAGACTTGTTTTCTCAATCATCAGAGATTTTTGGATAAAAATCATCCTTGGAGGCGCAATAGGAGATCAATCAATGGTGATATAGAGTTAAGAGAACCACCAATTCCTTTGTCAGGGTCTGATGTATTTGAGCTTATTAATGGGTACCATAATATGTTTAGGAAGGCAAATAAACAAAAAACACCAATAATCTTTGGATGAAGAGGTCAATATTGTTTGAATTACCTTATTGGAGAGAAAAATGTATGTGATATTATTCTAGGAACTTTGTTGGAGTATTTGGATAAGTCAAAAGATCATCTTAATGCAAGGTTTGATTTGAAAGAAATGGGGATTAGAAAAGATTTATAGCCTATCAAAGTAGATGACTTTTACGTTTTACTAGCCCAGACTTGCTTTTACATGACCCCAGAGGAGAAAGAAAAATTTTGTTCAATTTTGAAGAATGTAAAACTACCACAAGGTTATGCTTCAAATATTGCATGAAGTGTTGATGTTAGTAAGAAAAAAACATCATGATACAAAAGTCATTATTATGCAACACTTACTCTAATTTGCTGTCAGGAAAACACTGCCAAAAAAAGTTGTAGTTGTTTTAAATAGATTAGGTGCTTTTTTCAAAGGGGTATGCAGTAAAGTAATTAACCTAGTGGATCTTGATCATCTGGAGAAGGAAATTGTGGAAGTACTATGTCAACTTGAAACAATCTTTCTACCTTGTTTCTTTGACATCATGGTTCATTTTCCTATTTACTTACCAAAGCAAATCAAATATATTGGACCAGTGTATTGCCACTCTATATACTTTGTTGAGAGGTATTTGGGTAGGTTAAAAAGATTTATTCATAATAAAAGCCAACCTTTTTTTAGAAGGGTCTATTACCGAAGGATACTTAGCTAAAGAACGTGCAAATTTTTGTTATATTTGTATATGTCCTGAGGTTAGAAAAAATATAATAGGCATATGGACCACAAAGACAATACAAATCTTTTTAATGTATCTTCATTTTTTTTCTCCAAAAGTTGGGCATCCTATTGGAGGGAAAGGGCGAAGGAAAGGCAAAGTTGTAAGTTTAGCCTTAAACATATTACATCAAGCTCATCGATACATTTTATTTAATTCAAATGACAAAGATGTTAAGAAGTACTAATAGGTAAGCTACACATACATTATTTATCCATCTTAAGATCAATTTTTTTTTAATTCTCATCATATTAATTAACATATGTCATTTTTTTAGGGAGCATCAAAATTGAAAAAGTCAAGCACTAAAAGAAGTCAATGGGCAAGGGCACAAGATCATTCCAATGAGTTTCCTCAATGGTTTCAAGATAAGGTGATATCTTGTAATGATAACCTGTCATATTCATTGGTTGTCCAAAGGCCCTAACAATGTGGTAAAGAAATATTCAGGTTATGTTATTAATGGTTACAAGTTTATGACTAAAAAATGGGATGCGAGGTGTAAGAATCAAAATAGTGGAGTCTTTTTGACAGCATTAACTCAGAGTTTTGCAAGTTCTAGAGATCAAAATCCAACACTTAAAAATGTAACGTACTATGGAGCAATAGAGGAAATTATTACTAGGGGGTAGTTCAGTGTAGTGTTGTTTAAATGTTGTTGGTATCAAGAGGAGAAAGACAATTATGGGCTTACTCTAGTAAACTTCAAAAAGTTATGTTATATGGATTGTCCTTTTGTATTGGGAAGCCAAGTTCATCAAGTGTTTTATATAGTTGATTGTTTTGAGGAAGGTTGTCATTATGTGGAGAAGAAGGTACCTAAGTATCTGCTTGATGTACCTTTGGATGATAATGAAAATGTTGAAGAAACATATTGGGGAGAACCAAATAACTATGTTAGTAATATCTTTCAAAATAATGGTGACATAGATCCTAATTGGTCTAGAGAAGATTTACGTGTAGACACTGTGGACATACCTCCAAGTATCTTAAATATAGAAACAGAAAACTATGATGATAAAGATGATATAGACTTTGATGACACTAATTGGGATTGTTTGGATATTGATCAATAATCTTTTATAGAAGGTCCTTATTTATTTTTCTTTCTCTATTAAAAAGATAATTTTTGTTACTATATGTTTAAATATATACTTTAATAATCTAATTATTTATATGGTTGTTAACAACAATATTCTTTATTGATATAGGTCTTCACAATTAAAAAAGGGAAGAAGCAAACATGTGCAACTAAATTTATTGCACCAAGGTCTATGGCTAATTTTGTAAGAAAGTAGCAAAAGAAGACTCGTGCTTATGAACTAAAAGATTCATCTGAGCTGTCATATACAGGGGAAGAGCATTTGGAAAATAGTGAAGAGCAATGCCCATTTATTAGAGAAAAGGTACATATTTTCTCATTTTTTTTAGTAATATATATGTGGTTATTCTACTGTTAAATTTACTTTGCATATAGTTTCCATACATATGTGATTATCCTACTTTCAAATTTATTTTTCTTTCCACCGGTTTTTATTGTGAAAAAATTTTAATAGAAAGGAAAGGACCAATTATGTAAGAAGAATGACAGACTGCAACCTTTATGTCCTTAAGGTAGTATTGGCAGACTGCAACCTTTATGTCCTTCAGGTAGTATTACTGACTTTTTAAGGTGGAAGGAACAAAAGAAACTTGTTAAGGAATAACCACAAATGGAACAAGTAAGTGGAGGGGATGAAATACATGAAAATGTAGTAAAAGGTGAAGCAGGGGAAGTGATTGTTGAAGAAGAATCTACTTTTCTAAGGTGGGAAGAATTAATAACTAAAATGATGGAACGAAAATCTGAACAACATGAAGATGTAGTAGAAGGAAATGGATATAATATAAACATGGGTATGACAGAAATTGCTACTACTCAATGCAAAGGTAGTAATATATTTTACTATTTTTAAAAAATTTCTCTTTTATATACTAACATTAATAATTATTTTAAATATAGAATTTGTGAAGAAGAAGGGAAGAGGTTCAACTTTGCTTAAGGATGTTCATGCAAGATCTATGGAACAATCCAAACCAAGTTTTTCAATGCTCTTAATCAGGCGATTGGTCCAGATGAGAAGATGTTGAATGATTTCACACTTTTCTTGGGTACTGTAACTCGTAAATTGAATCTTACACCTCTAAACCATGTTAAATGGAGACAGATTCCTAAAGAATCTATTTGGGAATATGTTAATGTAAGAAATCATTATCTTAATGTTCCTTTCAATTTTGATTTATGACATTTAAATGAGTATTTATTAAATTGCAGGAGAGATTTATTCTACCATTAGAAGGTAAAGAATGGACTTTGAAAACTGTTGGAGATGCATGGAGAATTTGCAAGTGTAATGTGAAGCAAAAGCATTTCAAACAGTATATGTCATATGCAGAAAGAATAGTCAATCGACCTAACTATATAAGCAAATAAGTCTTTGAGGATCTCATTTCTTATTGGAACCACCCACATGTGAATGTACGATAATTATTATTACTTTTTACAAATTAGTTACATGATATCTAACTAATATAATATTTAATGTTTAGAAAATTACTGAAGCAAATACTCAAAATAGAAAACAACAAACTGAAATGTACACAACTGGTCCTAAGAGCTTTGCAAGTATTTATGCTAAGTTGGTAAGTTCTCCAATGAGTTATAATCTATTAATAAATTGTGTTTAATTTTCTAAATTATTTCTAAATTGTAATTAACAATTGTTTTTGTGGATAGCAAAAAGAAAGAGAAGATAAAACTCCACTCTCTAATGCTGAAAAGTATATTGCAACTTATAAAAGAAAGCCTAGAAAAGTGTACAATCAATCTACTGAAGCTATAAGGGAGACAATTGTGAGTAATGTTGGTTTTGTAATAATTTTTTGTATTGTTGCTACTATTGTTGAGATGCCCAAATTTATTTATAATTTCATGTGTTTATAATCCCATTTTATTTTTTTATATTATTGATCTGTTCTTCTTGTTAAAATGAGTTATTTATAGTATAATTGGAATTATACTAGGTTTTTGTAATCATATATGGTGCTTGCATTCATTACTATGACAGCAAATTTTCTTTTGTAGGCTCGCATCGAAGAAGTGCAAAAGGAAAATAATAGTGAAAAGCTTGAGAAAGTTGTGACTGATTTGGGGTGATGAAGCCTAGCCATAATAAACTTTTTGGAAGGGGTGTGAAAGCATCTACCATGAAAGAAAAAAATATGATGAGTGAAGCCTTGTACAAAGTTCCTAATGAGTATTTGCAATCCATCAAGAATGCATTAGAAGAAGAGGTGAACCAAAAAGTAGAAGTTAAAAAGGAGAGATTGAGAAAGGAAATAGAACAAGAGAAAGCTAAGTGCTTGGAAATGAAAAGTCAACTAGAACAAGATAAAGTTGATAGAGAAGAAATGATGAAACAAATATTCCCTCTCATTCAATCTCAACATGGGCAAGCTAACACCACTAACATAGACATGCTTTGTAAACTGATTACACTTAGTCAATCAAGAAAGGAATCTTCTATTCCTCCAAACCATACATATCAACATGAAGAATATCAGGTAACAAATTTCCTTAATTCAGTGTTTTTGTACAAAATCTTGTTATCTTTTTTGTTGAGATTAGTTGCTTATGTTCATGCTTTTTGAATTTGTTCATAAAAAGAACCGAATCATTGTTGTTAGTTTTTGGACTATATTATTTGCTTTGGTTAAATTAATGTTATAATAAAGTAGTTATTATTTCATTTTTATATATATCAAACTTATTTGTGAGCATAGTGGTTTTACAATTCTAATATACTTCTTGTTTCTTTCTTTCTTTTTTTGTAGGATGGTGATGATTAGGAATGGACAAAGAGATACTTGGTGAAGGATTTTGGATCGCCTATACATATTGGTTTTGTTTATTATTTAGATTAATTTACTTATATTCCATATGGAATAGTTGACGATATTGTAAATGGATATTTTAGCTAGTAATTTTTGCTTTCTTATTTTGAATATGTTAAAAGATTGAATTTTACAAGTTCTTATAAACTATATATTATATATAAATGTCATTTTTTATCATTAATTTATCTTTGATAATACATACGTAATTAAGACGTACATTAATATCTATATATTTCTTTTAATGTCGATATATATATTGACTACATAATAAGAAGAGCTTGATTTTATGTTAAATAATGTTGATAACGAAAGAATTAATTTTTTTCTTTTATTATTACAAATGTTGCCTAAAAAAATCACTTTGTTACCTTATAAAGAGTTAAAAGTGTTGCAATATCTATTTAATATTGTTGCTATAGTTTGAAGTTAATGTGTTACCTTAGTCAAAACTTAAAGCAATATTTTTTATTTTATTGCTAATCAAAAAATTATGTTGCCTTAAACTTATTGCACCTCCACTTCTTGTAACGATATGAATTATGTTGCCTTAAACCAAAGGCAACAATAATTATACTTATAGCAATAATTTTGTCAGTTGCCTAAAACACTTTTAGCTGTGGTGTTCTTGAATGGAGTCTTATTATAATGTAAGGCATATATCCGTGGGATGCCTAAAGAGCAAGCATATTCCACATACTTGTATTGATTGTAATTGACCTATGACCATTTGACAAACTAGAGTAATTAACTCTAAAATTTTATCCTCAACATTAGTAGTACTTACCTCATTCACTCCCTTACTAAATAGAAAATTAAAGAAAAAAGTGATACATTAAATAAGGCAATTTAATAGTTAATTAAGATATAATGAAATAAAATTTTCATTTTAAATTTTAAATTTGTAGCACATAAAATTAAAAATTGAAAGAAATTAACCAACAACGACAAGAAAGAACTAAAACAGCCTTTTCATCGAAACCTCTCCTCCATTGCCGAACATACATTTTGAGCATAACGTAGTAGTTAGTATTAGTTTTATAGGAATCGTAAACATTCAGGCACCAAAGAAGGTAACTTTGTTTATAAGAAGAGGAAGTTGAACAAATACTCATGAGTCTACATTCGTTTTTGGATATTCAGAGTTCTGCAGGTAGTAAACTAAAGGACACAGAGAAGGGAAATGGGGCCTCAAAATTGTGGAATATTTCTCTCTATGTATGATATTGATTAGTGGGAGATTGAAGGAAATGACTGAAATTTTTTACTTATCTTCAGCTCACTGATCAATTTGTCTACAATTCTAAGCGCTAGCTGCAAGTTTTCCAACTATCCTGGAATGGAAGACGCTGCACTTCCTCTCCATTCCTGATCTTACCGATCCATCAATTGACACTGGTAAGAGTAAAGCATGCAGCAGCACTCTTCAATTCATTCTCTGCGATATCCTCCATCCATTGCGTTGTGTCCTTCAACGATTCTTCGGAGCTGTAGTGTAATTTTAATTTGTTAAGACCATATGTTTTAAGGAGACAAAAAGCTTGAACAAATACCAGTTTATGCTTGCCTACCTCGACTCATCGGATTCCTTTCTTCTCGTGATACAACTATGACTCGAAGTCGAGACAGGGATGTGGGAGAAGGGGGACAATGCTAATTGAGCCAAAGCTCGTTGGCAGTCGTATTCTTCTCTGGAATCAACATAGGATTGTCTATCATCAATGGTGTCGAAAAATGGTTGTATTTCATTGTAATCTTGAACAATTTCTTGTTGGATATCTAGTTGCTCTGGAACAACTGAATGGGGCTGATGAATTCCCATTGAATTGGGGTTGTTATTAATAGCACATGGATGCTGAACCCACATAGAACTTCCTGCATTTTCCTTGGAATCCAAGCAACTAGAGCTATAATTGTTGCTGTTAGAGTAGGATTGCTGCTGTGCAACTGGCAGTGTTGGAATCGTACTAAAAGCCTGCGTGTTATGACCAAAAAGCTGAAGAGCATTACCAGGAGGAGCCATTCCAAGTTCTAATTGCGACGGAACGTCATCTGCGATTGAAGAAATGTGATGTTGGTGGTGGTGTTGCCTGTACATTTCAAGTTGTGCAAGAACTGCATGAAGCTCTTGTTCAGTCTGCCAAATTTGATACCTTAGATGGTGGATCATACCTAAACATCCATGCACAGGATACCTATCTCGAATATTTGATTGGAAGATAATGGAAGTCATTGCCTCAGCTTTTTGAGAATTGTCAACACTCTTGAGTATCTTAACGATATTGCTTACACCAAATAATTTGTGAGCGTTTCTGAACATCTCATGTTTATCAGCGGGAAAATAAGGTGCCAAAATACACTCAGATGTACACCTTTTTCTTTGGTGCTTGCACGCAGCACAAGCTTGGCCGGTGCCACCCTTTAGGGTCATCAAATCTTTGGAGTTAACAAGACAACGAGCAAATGGGATGGAGTGTTTTTTCTTGTTCTTGAAAGTATAAGAAAGGCGGAGGGAGCAGGATAGAGAAGAATAACGTGAAAGATCAGATAGAGATGATTATTGTTGTTGAAACTGAAATGGTTGTAACATTATTTTTGTTGAGGCTGAACTGGTCTGATAAGAACGGATTTACTGGATATGAAGTAGACTGAGTAAAAGAAAGAGGATTGAGAGATAGCGAGTTTGCCGGGGAGTGTTAATGTTTGGGGACAAATGTTGAGCGTTGGAGGAGTCCGACATTTTTGGGCCATTTCATGGTCATAACTTTTTTAGTTTACACTCTACTTATATTATTCGTGTAAGGCATTCTTGAAAAGAGAGTGTCTGCCCGTGAGAAATTATAATATAATATTTGAATAAGAAATTACAACTTTAATATATTGATGATGATTAAAACTCTAATTAATAATCATTATTATGAATTCGGTTATAACTATTAGAATTAATTCTTATTTAATGACATATTCTAATATCTTGGACTCATAGTAATTTAATTTGAGTGCACTTGGCTTATAACATGTGGACGGAGGATATTCAAAAGTATCTAAATCAGTGTAGAGGCTGTTAGAATAATTGAGAGAATCAGGGCAGCAAGTTGGTTGTGGAGTAGATATTTATCTCCTGTTGCAGTAGTTCTTGATTTCATTGTCTATTACCCAGAAAACGTGCTCTTCTGGGTAGATTTCGCTTCACTAGGGAGTATAGATCTTAATCACGTTGATTTATGCCCTATAGCTAATTGTTTAGATTGTAGTTTAGTGACAAATTATTTAAAGACATTCTTTATCTTTTACATATTTAGATGTATATAATAAAGTCTATAAGATAATTGTACATTGCAAATAAAATTATAATAAGATTATAATTATAAGATTCGTATTGCATTTAGCTATTATTTTTAAATGTTCATAGTCATTGCTCTATTAAGATTGGACATTAATAGAACGTAAAAAGACTAACACATGTTTTGTTTTTGCTTATGAAGGAAGTAGTCGATCTCATAGGCTAAAGTTAGAGATACTTAAACAAACGTGTGAGTGCTTGTTAGAGAACAAGTTCACTAAACAGACCCGATATGAGAAATCCATTTGGAACATTACTTGTATATCTATGGAATTCTCATTGTGATGATTGTATAAATGATCCTTTAACTTGAGGTCATCAAAGTTATTTTATATGAGGATTGCTATGTTTTTGATACTACTTATGATCTATTTAATCATAGGTCATTTAATTGGTAGTCATTAAATGTATCATGAACTATACGGGGATAGTTGAGTGTTCAAGATATGATTCATCACTCTAAAGTAATTAGAGAGAATGTTTTATTGTTTTCAATTAGTATCAATTTAAGAAATCCTTATCCAAGGTAAAATGATGTTTTGTAAACAGTTTATAAATGTCATTAATTAAGTCGATAGTTATTGGCGGAGAACTAATATGATTAGACTCAAAATAGAGTATACATTAACTCCATGCTTTATGTCTAATTGGAACATTGTATGATGAAAGGATTAAATTATACGGAAAAATTATGCACGGAAAGGTTAGTCAAAACTACTTTGACATTCCTAAGTATTTGGATGGTCATGATGCGTTGCTGAACGTCAATCTTAATTTATGATTATAAATTATTTAATTAGAGAATTAAATATAAATTAAAAGGAGTTTTAATTTATCTAATTTTAATTATTAATTAAAATTAGATTTTATAATCATTGTCAACACATTTTGGAACATAATGGGTCTTACATATAGAATGGGTTGAAGAGAGCAAAGTTAATTTAATTAAGTTGGACTTGAT
>JANZLC010000007.1:19536865-19552078 GCA_026413385.1 Erythroxylum gracilipes | reverse complement strand
GAAATGCATTGTTTGCATGCTCATGCATATTGTGAAATACACATGTATGTAAATAATAAACTTTTTGCACATGAAAATAATTGTACATGTATTCATGAATAATGCCGGGTATAATTAAATTGATTTGTGAAAATTTGAGAAATTTGAATATATATGTCTAATGCCTAAAGTTTACTATCCATATCTTATTAATGAGTTTAGGTCTATAGCATGTTGTAATCTGATCTATAAAATCATCTTTAAGATCGTAGCTACCAGAATGTAAAGACTCAACATGACTTTGTTAACCCATCTAAAGGGACTTTTATAACGGGAAGGAACATAGAAGACAACATTAGCCTTGTTTAAGATCCTATAAGTATAACAAAACTATTAAGCGTTATGCAATGTAAATTGATTTCACCAAGACTTTTGATTCTCTTAATTAGAATGTTATCCTGAACTCTTTGCAAATGATTGGTTGCCTCAGTAAATTCATAACTTGGATTCAAGTTTGCATTTCTTCAATTTCTTATTCTATAGTAGTTAATGGAGAACCCTCAAGGATCTTTAAAACAACCCAAGGTTTATAATTACTATATAAATGATATCCAAATTAATCAACTAAATATTGCAAAAGTTCCATTACAAATATGACAAACTTCAACTTATTTACCTAGCCTTTGCAAATAATCTTTTGTTACTTTGTGGGGCTGATTTGGTCTCAATTAATATCCTGATGTAATCTCCAGACATCTTTAAAGGGTCATCTAGTCTAAAATTCAATGCAAGAGTTGTATCTACTTCTAAACTCCTTCCTTACGCTTTTAAATTTTAAATTCCTCCTCCTTACTGTTGTAACTTAAATAACTCTCATTCAAATAATTAGGAGTCCTAATTTTATCTAGGAAGTTATCGATAGTATAAAGATAAAAAAAATCTCCATTTTCGTTTATTTTTCATTAATTTTTTCATTTCTATTCAAATTGGAAAAAAGGAATTTAAATGGTATTGTCCAAGGTTTTATCTCATTATGTTGTAGGGTATCACAAATGTTTTAAAGAACCAAAGGTTCAAACTAGATACAGGATGATTTATTATTTCTTCATTCATTTCCACTCAATGGAATAGGTTTTTTTGATTGGATGAATCAACTTCGTGATCTTATTGAATTGTAAGAGAAAAAAGAGTGTTGTTATCCATTTTATCAATTATTTGATACTTATTAGTTCCATTTTGAATATTTTTTATTCCAATATAGACCCAGGACTCAAGATTGGCCTTATTTTGAGTCCTAATTTTATCTAGGAAGTTACCTACAAAGACTGTTCTGCTCTCATTAGCTTAATTATTAAAAGACTTCATTCTTAGTGCAATTTTTCTTTATCTTATGGAAGGAGGATCCAACTTGCTATTTCTGTACTCAACAACCTCTATGTATACTAGTGCCCCCATCTTACATTACCTAAAGGAATTATGAGGTTAATTGACAAACTTAAAAGGGATTTCATTTGGAATGGATGTAATAGTAGTACCAAAATTGCCAAGGTTAAATAAGTACTATTTTCCTTCCTAAGCAGCATAAAGTACTAGGCTTATACTCAATCAGGAGACTATCAAGGGTACCACTGGCTAAAAGATTATAGAAAATCTATATGGACAAGGAAAATCTTTACATAAGATAGATCCATGCCTACTATTTAAAAGTCCAAAACATTTGGATAGTTGGTGTTAAATCAACCTATAAAATCTTTACATAAGATGGATCCATACCTAATATTTAAAAAGAAAAAACATTTGGATAGTTGGTGTTAAATCAACCTACTCCTATACCTTTTAGTAAATACTGTTAACCATAAGTTTCAAGTAGAACTATGTCAAGAAAAAATTACTAATGGAAAGGATACTGACTTCTAGTATAATAACTAGCATAGGTTAGGCATGCTATATCAACTTATAGACTTCAATATGCTCACCCAAAATAATTGATTTAGTAAATACCAGGTGAGTGACATGTTGGAGAATAACTCCTGACATTATCCATATCATTCAACTAGAGGATATTAAACTTCATTATCTCTCCATCAAACTTAACAAAAGAGTACCCTCATCCACATTAATTTTTGTCTTAGTCCCCTTTTTGAATGACCTTCCTAAAAAAATTGAAGCTGAATTTTCTAAACTATCTCTATCAATTATCAAGATGAAAAATTCAACTAGAAATCCCAAATCATTAACTTAAACTAAAACATCCTCTGTAATACCAATAGGATGAATATAAGAACAATAAACTAACTAATTAATTACATTAGTTTCTTATAAAGAATTCAGATTTAGAGCTCAACAAATTAAGTACAACATGACATTGATAAATGCACCAAAGTTTAGCACACCACACTCAATTTTCTTATCACCAATGACATAAGGAAGTGTAAACATACCTGGATCTTTAAATTTTCTAGTAATTTTCTATTTATCATAGCTAATACATTCATACTTTAAATTATTCTCTTTATCAGTTAGCTTCCTTTTATTTATAGATAGCTTTTTTTAAGAACTTTTCACATTTCAAAATTTTCTTGATGGCTTCTAGAAGTGGTGTATTAATTTCCACCTTTTTGAAGATCTCTAAGATCTCTCTCTCTCTAATATTCCTCTCCTTTTGATTTAGCTAACTTGTAAAATAAAGGAGGCATATGTGTATTAGATGATATAAGTAGAGAAAAATTAGAGTTTACCTTAGTTGCATCTTGAGTTGGAACTTCATCTTTCTTCTCTCATTCTTCGTCATTTTCTACCTTCATTGCTAAGGAAGATCATAATTAAATCTCCTTCCCACTTCTTAATGTCATTACACCTGCATTCTCCACAAAATTCACCACTATTTGTTAAGTTAATTTTCCCGATGCTTATGTTCCCAATTTATTAACAAAGGTGACTAATTGAGTTATCTGAGCTCTTAAGTTCTGAAGGCTTAATCTTGTCTCTTGTTGAAATTTATGGGTTTTAGTAATAAGTGCCTTAACAATTTCATCCAAAGACATACTTGAATTTGAAGATTGAGATTGAGCATGTATAGGTGCTTGAGGTTGTCTACTGAAATTGTAAGGTTGGTATCTATCTTGCCTTTCTTGATGTTCATATTTAAACTCATATGATCCTTCCATCCTAGATTATAACAATTTGACTAAAGGTCATATTTTTAATGAGATTAACCAGGAAATCCTTTATTGTATTAGATTCTTGAAGTGAGTCTTGTTGCAATGTAGGGAATATATCTATAGGATGTGTAACACCCCACTCCCGCAAGACCCGAACCTGATATCGATGGTGATATTCGAGTCCGTGCCTGCGAAGGTGGTGTGTTAAGACACTCAATTAGTTGATCGTGCATACGATTGTTTTTCAATTAACGCGGAAATCAAAATCAATTTGAGCTCACTTTATTCCGTAAATATTTTCCAATCAGTACAATACATTTAATACAAAACCCATTAGAACCCTAACCGCCATTCAAGCCCAATACAAACACAAGACATTATGATCCATACTAGCTTTACATTACAATGTCAATCAGTCGTATATTAATGACTGAATATACAAATTTATCCGAAAATAAAAACGAACACAAATGCAGACACAACTGATCCCGACCTCTTCCTTCACTCACACCCAGTAGGTATACTCTCGTTTGCCTAACAGGGTATTCTTCTGAGTCCTGAAAGAAAATTGCAAATTTTGGGTGAGTTTTGCGAACTTAGTGAGTGACCATCATTGATGGCTCACCCAGTCATATAACACATAATGTACATTCACAACTTTTCATAGTTCATATTCAAATTCACATTTCGCACTCAATTTCACATTTTTCCATTAAATACCATTTACTCATTCTCTATGATGCATATGAAACCCATTTTCCATTTCATACCTTTTAATCATTTTCTATGATGCATATGAAGCCCATTTTCTATTTATTACTTTGTTGTGACCGAGTGCCTAAACTGTCCCGTATCATTTGATATCGGGCTCATTGATAAATATCTCATATAGGGCTCATTGATAACTGTCCCCTATAGGGCTCATTAAGCAATGAGCCTGAGGCTCTGAATTATTATCTGAGCTCGAAACTCATTTTCATTCGTTGAGCTTTAAGCTCTGATCGTTGGCTACTCTAGTCACAACTACCATTATATTATGTGCATTCATGAAATGAAATGCATCACTCATATTTGCATGCTCTTATTCAATCATATTTGCTTATCATCAGACCACAGTCCGACATTCAACAAATAGATGGGAAATTTACTTTTTCACTTGCATGCAACTACATATTCAGAAAACACTTAGTTCATCCAATTCACATTCAAGGAGCACTTCAATATTCAAGCCAAACATCACAATCATCGGACCTCATGTCCGGAACCCAATAAGCATTCACATTCATATGTTCAATCACTAATTAAGCAATATGAAAACCCAAATAAAACAAACAATAAAATGAGACCATCTCGGTCTACTCACAGTACGCTCCAATTTAGCAATTGCTTCCAAGGTCTGAAAACCCTTTAGTGAGGATGCTTATCCTGTACATGGACATTATGTCGAACATACAATTCACATACATTAATACTTGCACAATTATAACCATTCATGAAATGTTCATATATATATACGGAATATGTACAATGCATATTCATGACAAATCCGGGAATCTTTCCTTTTATACACCACAAAGTCATTCTCATAGAAACTCGATTAAGTAATTCATACTTAGGTTTATGCCTCCCTAAACCCATTCCAAAATCCATTCCTTTCTCATTGACTCACTTCAGAAAATTTGCCAAATCATACTTTCGGAGTCTACTTTGCATTGCAAATCCACTAAGGACTGGATCATGACTTGACTTTTTGAGACAATTAATAGATGTATATCTCTCTAGGTCCCTCCCATTTAAAAATCACCTCATTTGGACTCTTATTGATCCAGATACAATCAAAACATTGAGGTATGATCAGTAAAACTAATCTCATTGACACTGCTCCAACAGTCTCCCGCTATTCCATTTGGTCAATGTCTTAGAAATCTTTTGGTTCAAGAATTACCTCATTCGAAGGTCGGATGAAAAAGTTATGACCAAAAGAATCAACTATGCCAGTGATCCAACCTACTTTGGAGAGATTGCCATATATTTCACTCTAGATCTCGGATTGCTTTCTTTTTTTTCTCAATTTAAAGATAACTTCTAGATCTACAACTTTCGTGAAGACTAAAAATTGAGATTCAGCCTCTAAAATAGTCAAAAATCATGATTTCCAAAACTATCCCCGTGAATGTCCGTTAAACGGACATGAATCGACCAAACTGCCCCATTTCATCCGAGAAAGTCCGTTAAACGGACTTCCATGTCCGTTTAACGGACATGGCTCGACCCTGGGGTGTTTTTCACCCAAACAAGTCTGTTAAACGGACTCCCATATCCGTTTAACAGACACACATGACCAAAACCTCCCTTTTAAGCCTCTTCCAAGGTTCCTACACTCATTCTATCATCAAATATACCCATAAACTTTTCAAATTCACTACTTCTAGCATTAACCACTTCATAACAACACAAACATCAAGTACATTTCATTAAATTCCTAATTCTCAACCCATTTCATTCATCAAACTAAACTTCATCTTATCCTTCCCATCTTTCAATCTTTTCTCTCATACATACCTTAATCCTAAATACCAAACATTTCATACTCAAAATTCATTATTCCAAGTTAGTGAAAGCATACATATTCACCTCAAGTTTAGCTCAAAATCATCCCTACCCATAAGATTTCATAAAACTCTCAAATTACAACTTATATCTATCATCAATTCATTCAAACATTTCCTATCCTTCTCTTTTTCCATAACCTATCTTATTCCTACATATCAAGCACTTTAATAACAAATCCAACAGCTCAAGGGGATGACTTCACCAATCATCCCTCAAGATAGTTTAACACATCCCAATTTCCTATTTGTTCATAACTCATAAGCACCCAAGTCACAACATACACATATACATTTATCTAAGTTTTATATTCAGCTCTCATTTTCCCATCAAAATTTGTGGCTCTTGTAATCAAAAGTAATAATCAATGTCGTTATAAGATATATAGCCATATAACTCTAGTTAAAACCAAAGCAAACATCAACTCAATTGGATAACCATAAATCAAGTTATGGCTAATACAAAACTATATCAGTAAAACTTTTCCTGCTGTAAATTTTTCCAGATTTTTAATCATTCATTCTTACCATCTCACTCAACTTATACCTTCTTATACCTAAATCATCTCCTCTATTACTTTTCCTCATCATTCCCTACCTAATTCAACTCAATTCATCAATTAGAAACAAATCATGATCTATAGTGATCATTAACCAAAATAGAGCATATACATCTACCCATTCATAACCAAATTTCCACAACCATCTAAACATCATTATATACAAAATCTAACTTCCAAAGCATCTCTATAACACATTAATATCAATAATCATCATACATAAACAAAAGCAAGAACCTTACCTAGGCTTTCCATTAATCATGACCTATACATACATTTCACATAATCAACTCATCAAAACTCAAATCACCTATCATTCTAGCTTAGTTGGACAATACCCATAACTTAGAAATCAAGACTTACTTGGTTTAGCTTCCAAGCTCTACAAATCACCAAGAACCCTAACTCCTCCACACCCATGATCTTCACCTTTTTAAGGTGGAAAAGGTTGGTTTCCTCAAGCAACAAGAAGAAGATAGCCAAGTCTTCAAGTGGATAGAGATGGATGAAGGCAAGGTTCAACTTGGAGGCTTGAAGAAGAGGGTGTCGTGAGAAGGAGAGAAAGAAGGAAGAAAATGAAGGAAAAAGGAGATGAAGGAGGTTAGAGTTGAAAATTGCAAATGAAAGACCCAAAGATGGTCTTTCATTTAGTCAAAAAAGTGATAAATGAGTGGTACATGTCATTCTCTCAAGGCTCCACTTTGTCCTTTCTAATAACTAGCCCATCTTCACTCTAATGTCTAATCCAATTGCCTCCTTTTTTTTTCAATACCACTTGTCAACAAATCCTAAGGTCATTTATCAAAATTCTAATGCCATTTGACAGTAAATTCTACTGCTAATTATCAATTGCCTGGCCACCTGGCATTTTCCTAGTCCAAAAATTACCCCGAATTTATCAGAAATTTTTCCCAAAATTCTCCAAAAATACAAAAACAATAATTTCACTTTTCAAATCAATTTCAATGCCAATAACCCATAAATCTTAACATAATCACATTTATTACCAATTATACCCAGAATGTTAATGAATGCATGTACAAATATTGTTAAGTACAAAGATCTCCTATTTATGTGCATGTGCACTTTATGCAATGCATGAGCGTGAGATGTGTTGTTCCAATTTCCTTGATTGATCTCACATATATCACAATTTTTAGGGTTCTAACCCCTTTGGATGGAAACAGGATGTTACAATTCTCCCCTCCTTAAAGAAATTTCGTCCTCGAAATTACTATCCGATTAAGGAATGAGGTAGGGGTACTTTTATCTCATATTCTCCTCCGTTTCCTATATCACTTCACCACCCAAATACTTTCATTCCATAAGACTACAATTGGGAGATTCAATATGTCACTCTATCCCTTGTTTAGCTATCACTTTTTCTTAATTCTTTCCTCGCTGAGTTTCAGATTATTCAAATGCTCACTTCCAGTTTCAATAACACATACATCAGATCATAACAATACTTTCAAGCCATGTCTAGGAACCATTAAGTCCGAACCATCTTTTATGATTTATCTGAACTCATAAATCCATAGTCCTATTCTCACCATAGTTCCATATAGACCAAGTTATATCAAGTTTAGTTTTTCCATATTTACACCTTTATCCTCTTCTAAGTGCACCTTAGCAGAGGTGATACCCTTCGAAGTATTTCGTTTTTAGCTTACTATTTTACATATCTTTAGTGTCAAACCACTTGGTTCTGACATTTATCTCACAATATTCCATAACCTCAATGTTGATCCACTTAACTCATTCATCTTTATCTGAGATCATTTAGCCCCTAGTACAGATTCATTTTTCTCACCAATGTTATCTCAAATCACTTATGACCTTCCACCATTTTTATACCCTCTTCATTTCAATGTGGGGCAAACGCCTCCTTTTTGTCGTATGACACCGCATACAGTATTGGACTGGTATCATCAAGATAACGATTGATATGTCTGCAGTCAATTTGGACTGTACATTATTCTCATGCTTCTATAAACTCCAAAAATCTAAGCTTTACCCATGTCTCCCATAGTTAAGACTATTGGTAACTCAAACGTATAATTACTCGATTTTTCATCCTTAGCCATCTATTGCTCTTTTGATGCATTCTGAATGGGACATATAGCTTCGATTGTTTCTTGTGCGATTTCAAATAGGGACAAATATTACACGTACTTCATAATCCAATCATAAATATCATTAACTCGCTAGTTGGATCTGTTTTCAATTCCCCGATAAGGTTCCCAATTCCAAGTCCTCAATTTGGGCTTGCCACTCCTTTTATACATAACTCAATTTACATTCAATAGCTCATACCACTTTCTTTTTACCGCCTTTTTGCTGGACACTAAACACTCATTAATGCATTAGATTTGATAACCTTTACATCCAAATTTGTGATACTCTGCTATGAATTTTCTATTCAATGCATTGAATTGCAACACTATTTTGCACAATCCCTTTCAATCCTTTTAAATTCACCAATTACCTCAATCTATACTAATCTACATATTCATATATCCATCCAAAATATTTCTGTACATGAGGTATCTCCAAGCTTTCAAACCAATTACTATTGCAGTAACTTTCAAGACATGGATTCAAATTCAGCTCATACGGCTCTAACTGTCCTTCAAAATCACTTAATACGATGACAACAGATTGCATCTTACTCTTTAATGTGAAACTTCGTTATATACTGTAAAATCTTCAAATCGAAGCGGTATAATTAACACTAGGGTTCTAAGTTCCTAAATTTTCATTTACATTCATCACTGATACGACTCACAATTTTTTTCCTTCAGTATTCAAAATCTCATCTCACTTTATCAAACACCTTCATAATACCATCTATGCTCATAGTCGCTAGTTGATACAATTTTGTTTGGATCATTTGAACCTCCAATAACATAATACTTTCGAGGACATTGCTAACTCTAACCGATATAACCTAAGACTCTCTATGCCCATAATTTGTTTTGGTAACTCTATCTTTAATTCATTAATGCAATAATAGTATCGCATGTTATTCTCAATTTCCCAATTAACTTCCCATCTCGAAGGATTTCCTCAGTTCATTTGATTTTCTTGTGATTTTACATTAATTTTGTCTATTCATTCATACTAATTTCTCCACACATTGCACTTTATTTGCAACTATAACTTTCTGTGATAGTAACACATCCATCATAATTAATTTGTGTCTCCTAAACATCTATACACAGATTAACAAGTTGACCTAAATTCACCTCACCTTAGTGAGAGGGTCCCACTTGAATTCAAAAATCCACTTACCTATTTGGGTATGCTACCCCAACAAGATGCATATTCTCTCAGTAACATTTTCAAATGTTTATGCTTGAGTCTCCACTAGAGATGTAACTCCCATATTCTTTTTTTTTAACTCATGTTTCATTCATTTCTGATTTGTTCCTTTATTGGTCATTCTGACATTGATTTAACCAATTTGCTGACCCTATTGCAGTACTTTCCTAATACTATCCTCGATATTGCTCATAAAATCCTCGTCAATCTATTATGTCCCACGATTACATATCAATCATTCTTGGTACCTCAACAAATTAATTTCAACATTTCATACTATCTGATTAAGATCAATTTGTATCATAGCTTATATGATCAAAACATCCTTTATAAAAGGCTCAATAAGACAACGAGCACAGTTATTTACTCTAGTACCTTGGCATATGCCAACATCAGTTAACCAATTACTAACATTTACTAATGATACTCGTATTCCAATTGATTCCAGACAACGTCTTTATCTTGGTTCCTGCCTACCCTTGGGGTATCTCAACACAATCATGACATAAACTTATTTCTTTTATAGGCCACTAACGTGCCCTGCACTTTCTTCCTCACATTAACACAATTACTACATCACTCTACTCCAATTTGCCAAAATTCACTCCTTCTAATGCTACCTCATTTCACAATAATTGAACTATCGTTTTGAGTGCATTCACTCCTCACCTAGGATTCATCATCTTTTCCTTAATTGTATTCATACTTAACATTCCAACTGATGCGCATTTTGAACTTTCTTCACACTACACATCATTCATCTCTTGTGAGGTCCTTTATAACCATTTTATCCCTATTGACCTTTATTTCATCAGCCAAATATTATTATGTCCATACCTATATATCCTCAATCCATTCAGAACTAGAGATGCAAAATCGTCAAGAAATTTTGATCTCAATATCTCAGATATATTATTTCGCTTAATTAGAACTTTTTATCACATTTATCTTTTTATCACATTTATCCGACATTCATTCCAAATCCGAGCCTAACCTTTCAAGGTCATAGAAAAGTTTATTTCCTTTGACCGGGCTTATACACTTTAGTCTCCCCATTTCCCATTTATATCTTTGTTTCCCTCAAACAATCCACAACAATGCATTCACATTAAGAATTTATTTATTGCTTTTACAGTACAATATTAGCATTGTATCCCACAATACATTCACCAATACAATTTTATTCCATCTTTGTCCGTCATATTTCATCATATACAATTCCTCATTTCTATATGTCCACAACCTCCTTTTTCTCACTTTATAAACATATCATCACTTTTCTCTCACTATTGATATCAACTTAAACCCTTAACATATGCTCATGCTTGTGACTCAATCATGCGACTCAGATTAGGGATCAGTTGCCACTGTCTGCTATGAAATGACTTAAATGCATGTAACTTGACCCATATTTCAGAAACAGCCCATATGAAATCGTATTTCTGGGCTCTGATACCACATATGTAACACCCCACTCTCGCAAGACCCGAACCCGATATCGATGGTGATATCCGAGTTCGTGCCCGCGAAGGTGGCGTGTTAAGACACTCAATTAGTCGATTGCGCATATAATTTTTTTTCAATTAACGCGGAAATCAAAATCAATTTGAGCTCACTTTATTCCGTAAACATTTTCCAATCAGTACAATACATTTAATACAAAACCCATTGGAACCTTAACCGCCATTCAAGTCCAATACAAACACAAGACATTATGATCCATACTTGTTGGACCCCGATCCTTAAGGAAAATTTTAGAATTTATTAAATGAAATTCAATGAGTGATTTTGTATAGGTATTGTGTTATTGATGTGGTATGCTTTAAGGAAATTAATGAGAAAAGAAATAAATTAGTTTTGATGACTTTGCTATTTGAATAGATTTGTATGAGTTATGAATGTTAAAGTGGATGAGTTGATTGAAATGGGAGTTAAAATCAAGAAATAAAGAAAAAGTGTGAAAATTTGTAGAATAAGAAAAGTTTGACTTTTTGGTCATAGAAAGTTGACTTTTTGATTTAGGCAAAATTTGAGGAAATGATCCATATAAAACTTGTAGCTCCTATTGAGAGCTTTCTGCGGCCATAAATTTTGCAATTTTTCGATATCGGGAGTGAAAGGTATGATATTTTGAAGTTTGATGCCGTTTAGGATTGATTTAAATAAGGCAGAAACTTTGATTACAAAATTGACCTAGTTAGAGGTTGAATTTAATTTGAGGTATTTCATGAAAGATTGTAGGTCTTGTTTTGATCTTTCCAACGAGGTATAGTATGCCTCATTTGGACATTAGAGTAAAAAGTTATAAATTTTGGAAGTTCTGTCATTTGTTTAGGTTTAAAAATGTTTTGGGCAGAATCTTTGAAGTGATTTTTGACCATGTTAGAGGCCAAATTTGATTTTCAAGTTATTCATAGAAATTGTAGGCCTTGAAATCTTCTTGAAAATACCTTTTGAATCGCCTCAATCCAAGTTTTGTACCACAAGTTATGAAATTTTGAAATTCAGCCTTTGTTTGGAAAAAAATGAAAAATGAATTGATGAAGCTCGCGACCGCGAAACAGTCGCGGCCGCGAGCGAGCGCAAATTGCTTGCGCTCGCGAGGGCAACGCGTCACCCCTGTGACGCGGTGATTTTGCGCGTCGCCCTCGCGACGAGGCCCAATTGGGCGATTTAGCTTGTGACAGATTTGACCTTCCTCCATTCTTTTGCTTATATCTTCTTCGTCTGACATCCGATTTTCACACTTTTTCTTTATTTCTTGATTTTAACTCTCATTTCAATCAACTCATCCACTTCAACATTCATAACTCATACAAATCTATTCAAATAGCAAATTCATAAAAACTAATTTATTTCTTTTCTCATTAATTTCCTTAAAGCATACCACATCAATAACACAATACCTATACAAAATCACTCATTGAATTTCATTTAATAAATTCTAAAATTTCCCTTAAGGATCGGGGTCCAACACTAGTTGTATCTAGAGGTGAAAAAATCTGTAATTTGATTGATAATAGTGGAGTATTTCTTTACTGGGCTAGGTCCTGTAGTTTTTCCTTTCTCACATTGAGGGAGATTTTTCACGTAAAAATTGCCTGTGTTTTTTATTTCTTGCTGCTCAATTTTGTGCATTGGTGAGTTTGTTGGCTGTTTTTTTTTTTTTGATTAGTTGTGGTTGTTCACATAGGGAAAGGTTTATTAGTTCTAGTTTGTTACCGCTGCGTGACCGACACCTCCTTTTTTAACAGTATTTCCTATCATTATTTAGTAATGTCCATAATTAGGTGTGTCGTATGCTTCCCAGCAAGGTATATAAGTTGCTACTGTGGTAAAGACAATCTTAAGCCTATATCATACACTTTAGTGAGAGCAACATCGTCTAATTACAAAAGTTGCTTTTCTTCACATGAAAGCTGCAGCCTAGAGCTATATAAGAAAGAAAGTTACGAAATGGTGGCGAAGAGGGTTCACGCTTGCTACAATAATAGCAGCAACTGTTGGAAGACTTAAGGCGTGGCTGGCATCTCCAACACATGACACAAGAACCACTCATGTAGCTGAAACCAATGTATTCCACATAGTCTGCCGACTGAAGAAGATTAAAAACAAAAGTGAAACAGAAAATGATAAAAATAATTTGTCGAGATTTTCCCATGAAAACTACTGTGTATGAAGGATAATTACAACTTAATGGACAATAAGAATTCCCAGCAAAATTTAGTAATGTACCAGTACAATGAATTGGGTTGCTTCTCTCTTGGCAAACTTTAGCAACTTTCTGATCAAAGTCTCAAACAGCAAGTTGCACTTGTACTGAAAGGGCCGAAGCAATAAGCTGTTCAAGCATAAATGATTAGCTCTAAAGACAAAAAGATGGCATAAAATTACTTGGAAGGAATCAGCATTAGACATGATAACTTTACATCCACAGTAAAACATAATTCTAATTCGTCACTCACATTTTTAAAAACCTGGTTACCCCTGAAAAAGCCTTCAATTTTAGTACTGTTCTACTCTAGGCTCTTTTAATATCGTATAAGATACTTGTGGAAAAAATATGAAATATGATTCATGTATAGTTTTAAGTGTTTATTATAGAAGAAGAGAGAGAGAGTTTCAAATTTGCAGTGATTGATCCCATTTCATATGAAGTAAGAAGGTGATATATATATAGTCATATAAACACAACTTATATGACTCTTCAAATACTATTAGAACTTAATTCTTCCAATAGTATACTTATTCTCTATTTTTGTAAAAGGAGAGTCTTGTCACTAATATACTAAGGACCAAGCTCCAACACTTTCTTAAATTTAGCTACTAAAGAGAACTTAAAGATGAAAAAGCTTTACTCATTAATCAAGACCTCATTTAGGCTATAGTTTCTCCAGTTTATGCACAACAAAACATTCATTATAGGGACTACTATTCTGTTGTCAACAAAGAATCCAATAAATGAAGTGGACCACTTTTAGGCACTAATTTTTAGACCATGAATAGGGGAGCTACTATATTAAAGGAATCAGAAGGTAAGTAAGAGAGCTTCTGGAAATAGGGGTTTCCTACCACATATCCCTACATGTTGTATAAGGAAGAGACCCACTTTGTAACATCCTCTATTGGAGAAGGATGAGAATATAAAGGCTTAAACTTACTAGTTTTTGAAAGATGAGAGCTGGTGTGTTTAGCCTCAGGGAGTTAGGCAATGAACCCAAGCTAAAGATCTAGTTAACACTTAAGCGTGAAAGGTTTGATTTAAAAGGATCTTGGCAATATGGAACAGCAAAAGGAGTAGTAAATCTATAGTTGATTCCTTCAAGAGGAGCTGAAGCAATGGAGCTACAGTTTTATGTAAGGGCTCAAGCATAAGCTTCAAGACACCTTAAGCCTGAGCAAACTTCAAAGAAATAATCCGTGGCCAAATTCTAATCAAGCTTGGGTGCCCCAAAGTCCGATCAAGCTTGAACCAAGCCCTAATTCCATTTTTTAGTTTAATTAAATTTTAAATTATTTTATTTAATTAATAATTCTTCACTAACATTTTATTTTCGGGAGTTTGAAATTTTAATATCATTATTTTATAATTATTAACTTTATTTAAGAATGGCAATGTCCTCTCATTGAATAATTATAAAAATTGAGGATATGTTTCTTATTAATAGATCATCATTTAATTAGTTTGATTGTAATAAAAATATTTAGTGATGTGATAAATAAAATGGCATCTTTAAGAAAAAGAAATTAGATGTAAAATTAGGAAATTGTGAATTAAAAACAATAATATGTAAAAAAATATTATTCTTAATATAAACCTCCTTCTCCTTCCCCCTTCCTTTGAACATCTTTACCTTCCTTAACGCACTACATCACTACTACCATAGCCTTTAGCTCTGAAGTGAATCACACGTTAGTAACCTGATAATCAACACAAGAAAGGGGGGTTTGAATTGTGTTATCTTTTCTTTAAACCCTTCTTTAAAAAAAATTTCATCTATTTAGAAGTTAATCACGAAGTAAATAAAAGAAGTATAGAGAGAGAGTTGACACAGTAGTTTATCCTGGTTCACCCCAAAC
>JANZLC010000007.1:19519541-19529855 GCA_026413385.1 Erythroxylum gracilipes | reverse complement strand
ATGGCTTCCGCAGTTTTTGACAGTTGTTAGTCCCGACGATTCACCCTGGGTCCAGCCTTGGGGTCGGGACTCGGGCCTAACGGTATTCATTGTGTTTCCATTCTGGATAGTTGGGCTCTGCGAACGGGGTCCAGCACGGATGGCCGGGCTCCGGGAGCGGGGTCCAGCAATATATAAGTAAAGCCAAAAGACAGAGGAAAAGGTCCCATAAAATCAATTCCCCAAACGTCAAAAATTTCACAGAAAAGCAAAGGGGTTTGTGGCAATTGATCCTTACGGGACAGGTTACCTGACCGTTGGCATCTATCACAGGATTTGCAAAAGGTATATGCATCTTTGAACAATGTTGGCCAGTAAAAGCCACTCTCTAGAAATTTTTGAGTTGTATTTTTTACTCCAAAACGTCCTCCACAAGCATACGAATGGCAGAAGGCTAAAATTGATAATGATTCATTTTTCGGTACACACCTCCTGATAACTTGATCTGCACAGTGCCTCCAAAGATATGGGTCATCCCATACATAGTACTTCGCTTCACTCCGTAGCTTATCCCTATGAGCCTTTGACAAACCAACAGGTAATTCGGTAGTTACTAAAAAATTGACAATGATTGCATACTATGGTGGTGTCACATCAGCAGAAAATAATTGCTTACCCTGAAAGCTTTTTCATAGAGGGATATCATCTTCTTCCTTTATCAAACAACTGAAATGGTCGGCCACCACGTTTTTGGCCCTTTCTTATCTTTGAACTCCAAATCAAATTCCTGAAGGAGGAGAATCCATCTGATCAGCCTCAGTTTTGCTTCTTTCTTTGTAAGCAAGTATCGTAAAATTGTATGGTCAAAATAAACAATCACTTTAGCACCAAGAAAATACGATCGAAATTTTTCCGAAGCAAAAACCACAAATAACAATTCTTTTTCAGTAGTGGAATAATTCAATTGAGTTAGATTAAAGTCTTTGAAGCATAGTAAATGGCATTAAGACTTTTCCTACTCTTTGTCTTATGACTGCCCCAATTGCATAATCGCTCGAATCACACATGATCTAGAATGGGAGGTTCCAATCTGGTGGTTGAATCACTGGTGGGGATGTCAAAGTTCCTTAAGTTTGTTGAATGCTTCTTTGCACCCCTCGTCGAACTCAAAGGAGACACCTTGTTGAAGAAGTTTGCATAGTGGTGTGGCTATCTTCGAAAATTCCTTAATGAACCTTCGATAAAAACCTACATACCCAAGAAAAGAAAGTACTTCCCTCACAGTAGAGGGGTAAGGTAAAGAAGAGATAAGATCAACTTTGGACTTGTCTACTTCAATACCCTTAGCAAATATCATATGACCTAAAACTATACCTTGATCCATCATAAAATGACAATTTTCCCAGTTTAACATAAGGTTAGTTTTTATACATCGTTCAAACATAATGGCAAGATTCTTAAGGCATTCATCAAAAGAAGATCCATACAGACTAAAATCATCCATGAATACCTCAATAATCTTCTCAACATATTCAAAAAAATGCTTACCATACACCTTTGGAACGTAGCAGGTGCGTTACACAATCTGAATGACATCCTTCGGTAGGCAAACGTACTGAATGGGCAAGTAAATGTGGTCTTCTCCTGATCTTCCGATGTGATCGAGATCTGAAGATAACCTGAAAAGCCATCTAAAAAGCAATAATAGTCGTAATCAGCCAATCTTTTAAGCATCTGACCAATAAAAGGAAGGGGAAGTGGTCTTTACGAGTAGTATAATTTAATTTTCTATAATCAATACATACTCGCCACCCGGTTTACGCTCAAGTGGGAATCAACTCACCTTACTCGTTTGTCACAACGGTGATTCCAGACTTCTTTGGAACCACCTAGATAGGACTTACCCATTTATTGTCAGAAATTGAGTAGATAACCTTAGCATCAAGAAGCTTTAATACCTCCTTCCTCACAACTTCCATCATTGGAGGATTCAGCCTACGCTGAGCTTGCCTTGTAGATTTTGTGTCCTCCTATAACAAAATACGGTGCATGCATATGGAAGGGATTATCCTTTAGATATCTGCGGTACTCCACCCGATAGCCTTCTTATGCTCCCTCAGTATTCGAACTAGCCTCTCCTCTTAATTTGAAGTCAACTCCATCGAGATGATAACTGGGAGAGTCTGTTTATCTCCCAAATAAGCATAAATCAAATATGTATGGAGTGTCTTCCATTCCAATTCTGGTGCCTACACATCAGAAGGTAACAACTTCTGGTGAGTTTCAAGTAGGCCAGATGATAACTTTTTAGAGAGCTTTACAATGAGTCCAAGGCAGCTATCATTTCCACCAGCTCTTCTCGCATCTCAAGATCAATATTGGCTTCTACTTTCATATCCTCGGTTAAAACTATTTCTAAATGATCCCAACCCAATTTAAACATTTCTTGCACCAAAGGATCAATCACATCAACAGAAAAACACAATGATCATTATGAGGATGTTTTATGGCATCAAAAATATTGAAATGAATCACTTCCCCATCAAATTCCATTGTGAGGGTGCCCTTACGAATATCTATCTTAGTTTGAGCCATATTAAGAAATAGTCTCCCCAATAAGATAGGAATCCAATTACATAAGGTGTTATCATTCATATCCACAACATAAAAATCTGCAGGAAACACTACCTTATTCACCTGCACCAAAACATCATCAACCACACCATTAGGATAAGCATTAGTGCAGTCAGCCAGTTGTATGATTACAATTGTTTTTTTCAAAGGCCCCAAATTCAAAGAAGCATAAATCGAATGAGGCATCACATTAATAGAAGCACCCAAATCTAACATAGCTCTATTGATCACAGTATTACCAAATTTGTAAGGTATGGTGAACATACCTAGATTCCGTCATTTTGGAGGCATCTTCTTTTTGAATATTGCCGACATATTCTCACTCATCATAACTTTCTCATCACCCTCAATTTCCTCTTATATGTACATAGTTCTTTGAGGAATTTGACATACCTTGGTACTTGCTTGATTGCTTCGAGCAAAGGTATATTGACTTCTACGTTTCGGAAAGTCTCCAATATCTCTTTGTCCTTGTCCTCTTTGTTTGGTCTTGTTAATCTTCTCTAAAAAGGTGGAGGGTTAGTTTTAGTAATATTGGGACTTTCGAAATTTACCTTCATACTCGATGATAAATTTCTTCTTTTTCCAATTCATTCTCAACCTCTTCCTAGGTAGCAATCTTTGATGGGGTTCTTTTGGGACCTTTAATCTCCTTTCCGCCCCTTAGGTTATGGCATTGACATTCTTTAGGTTCACCTTGGGTTGTGATGGCAATTTTCCTCTACCTTGCGATTCTAGGCGATTGAGCCTTACTACCATCTGACCCATTTGGTATTCTATGCTCTATTGGCTTACTTTCGTTCCTATCAGAATTGTTGCAACTGTTGTTGCATATCCTATTGAAATTGCAAACTGTTAGTAGCAAGATTCTTAACAAGTTCTTCTAAAGATACACCCGAACTGGAAGAAGAAGCTCCTCGTTCTCCTTGCTGCCTTAGTTGAAATCCTTGTACTCCTCGTGGCCAATTTTGGAAGTAATTTTACTGTTGGTTCCCTCCATAACTCAAGTTGGGGTGATCCATCCAACCTGGGTTATACGTCTGCAAGTATGGGTTGTATTGGTTCATGAAGTTCCCGCCTATAGCATTCATATACCCCATACTCCCCTCTTGCAACGTTAGGCATTCTTCAGTTGGATGACTCGTGTTTGAACATATCCTGCATACTTTCACTTGTGCCTATCCAACTGCAATCCATCTCACAAAAGATGTTAGTTCATTTAAACGATGTTCAATGGATGAAGTGCTTACCTCATTTACTCATCGAACGTCATTGCGAGTGCCGAATTGTTGAGTGTTAGTGGCCATCTGCTCAAGTAATATCCTGGCTTCAATGGGAGTCTTCTCGCAAAGTGCCCTACCGCTTACCGCATCAACCAAACTCCTCTCCATCGGCGGTAATCCTTCATAAAAAGATTGGATGAGAAGTTGCTCCGGTATGTTGTGGTGTGGACAACTGGCACATAACTTCTTGAATCTCTCCCAGAACTTGTAAAGAGATACCCCATTATGTTGTTTAATACCACATATCTCCTTCCAAAGACTTGTTGTCTTTAAGGTCGGAAAATATTTTTCCAAAAATAATCTCTTCATCTCCAACCAAGTATTCACTGTTCTAGCAGGTAAATCAATAGCCAATCCTTTGCCGCATCTTTGAGCTACAACGGGAAGGACTTTAACATGATTTTCTCATCCATCACCCCGTGAGGCTTCATGCTTAAACACACCACATCGAGTTCCTTAAGATGCTTATGTGCATCCTCACCTGTAAGGCCATGAAAGTTAGGCAATAAATGAGTTAATCCAGATTTTAACTCAAAAGTAACATGTTCAACGAAATTCAGAAATGCTATGTATAATGGTCCATGAGTTAAATCGGGTGCAGCAAAGTCCCTTAGAGTTCTCGGATTTTCCATCGTCTCTTCGGATTCTAATTCCAATTTGTCTACCAAAGTTGACCTTGCTTACCTATGCAATCTCCGCAATGTTATCTTGATCTCTGTATCAAGTTGCTCAATTTCTCTACAAGGAGATCTGGTCACTACCATGCACCAACACTAATGGACAATTAAAAATTAGCAAGTAATAAAAAGAATGATTATAAACAAATATATTCACAAAACACCAACTAAAATCAAATTCGAAAATTAAGCTACCACAATCTTCGGTAATGACACCAAAATTTGACAGCGCATATTGAGTGCACTGCAAATTTACCTGACTTTGCACACTAAAATTTCTAGTTAAGATGAGTCAAGATCGAATCCATAAGGAATGTTCAGTTAATTTCAGTAATGAAATTAATTGATGCAAGGAAAGTATATGGGGGTTTTTGGGATTTTAAAACAATTTAGAAATTAAAGTAAAAATAAACTATCAAAAACAAATTAAAACAAACAATTGAAAATGAGAAAATGGTCGAGTATAAGTAAGGTCCGGTTCTAGGGCCAATCTCGGCCTAAACACAATCAAGCATATTCCTTCATTCTAACTTCTTTACAACTTTTTTCGAACTATTGATCTGAGACTAATAAAACGCTCTACAAATCTCGATTTTTCCTTAGGTTATATTTAATCAAGATACGATTATTAATTAAACCTAAGTACCAAATAACCTAGGATATGATCTCTTGCTTCAATTTGGTAGTCGCATTATGAATTGGAAAACACTCAATATAGGCAGTAACCTCAGATGTTCGGGTTATCTAACATAAGTTATGTTGTTCCTAGCAATTAAAGATCATTAGATGCTACTCACAAACATCAAAAGTAATGATTACAGATTATAATCAATGTTTTAGCAATAGGTTCGAAATAAAACAATCAAAATAACATATTATGATCATTCATCCCAAAACCAATCAAGTCAATACCAACAACACAACAATCCCAAAAAAATTATAACTTTAAAATGATAAAAATTAGCTTAACCATGACTTGGTGTCAATAATCTCGTTGAACCAGCGTCGAAAAACTAGCCTTTCATCTCTATTTTCATGCTCCAACCAAGAGTCACCTTCTCCATATGCCCTCTCCTCTATCACTGTTCACGATGGGACAAATAAATGTGAGTTTTTGGTCCAGCACCTACTTGTTCGTCCTCTCATTTATGCCTCTCTCACTGTTGCTTGCTACCTCCACTGTAGCTTGACGGGATAAATAAACCTTGAGGGTTTATTGTCCAGCACACTGTTCACGCTCTTCACACCTCGCAGAACCCTTCTAGTAGCATCTTTAAGCCACAAGTTGCAACATCAAGTCATAGCCACTGCCCTTCTCCTCACGCCTCTGCTGCCAGCCTTCAAGTTGCAAGCTCCAGCCTCTACGCTTTCCTTCACGTCGCCCTGTATATTGTCTGTGCCTCATTTATGTAGCTTAATGGGACAAATTAATAAGCTAAGTTCTTAAAACCTTGCTCTTCATACACTACTACTGGGACACAGCATTTAACTCATGCGTTTCACGCCTAGCCCAATCGTGCTACCGTTTCGAACCACCAAGAAATCTGTAATCTCTTTTTATTTTGTGTCTTTTCCTGTTAAACATTTATGTTCCAATTTGCTTTAAAATATCTTGTATTTTTGGTCTCAAATATATATCAGCATATCCAACCTAGTAGTTAACACAAATTGAACACAACTTAAGAATTTCATCTTGAAAATAGGATTGAAATCACATGGAAATACATAAGAAAATATAAGATAATTCAATCCCATCAATGACAGGACCATATTTCATGACCATATCTCTCAGGTCACAATGTGGGTGATTACCAGCGCTTCGGTGGACCTAGCGGCAGTTTCCTGGATTTTGATCTTCTCAACAATTTCCACGCCATTAGTATGAACACAAGAGATGTGATAATAATGTATAGAGTGAAATGGTCCTGCTTCTCAGGATTCTCCATGATGATAATCAATTTTAAAAATAATTAATTATTATATTCTTCTAACTAAAAGTCTATTAAAAGTTCATTATTTGTAATATAGTGTAAATTCATATCTTTGTCTTTCCTAAATGATTATGTTTTACAGACAAAAACTTGTTTTGATACTATCTATAACCATTTAAGTCCATTCACTTTGATAACATTTATAAATATTTAAGTTTATGTTAAATCTATAAAATTTTAAATTTAAAGTTTTAAACAGTTAAATATCTAAAATAATTAATTAAAATTTTATTCAATAATATTTAAATTTTTTTATCTCTCGTTTTACTTTCCTATAGTCTCACCTTAAATGTCACGTTCAAATTAAATCTCAATATTCATTAGTAATGGTTTACTAATATTTTGTTGTGTTAATCCCTCCTACTTGGAGGAAGAGTCCATAAACTTGGACTAATTACATGTATTTAAAGTGTCAACTTTGCCCCATTTTAAGTTACTCGTTAAGGGCAAAATAGGGAAGAAAGTGGGGGTATATCGTTGGAAATTAAAAAGAGAGTGAACAGATTCTAGAGTGAAAAAAAAGAGAAGAGAGAGAGAAGTATCCAAAAGAGAGAGAAAGCGCAAATCTGAATTTTTTTGAGCTCTCTAACTTGGTATTTTTCATACAATACTCCTTGGGTGATGATTATTGGGTTTTGTTGTGCCAAGGAGCTTCCTTGATGATTGTCTTTACCTCTAGTTGAGCTAAGGAAGAAAAGTTGTACTCATTTGATTATTGCTGTTTAGTGGAAGTTTTGGTTCCATTTATTAGTGGTCCTGTGGTTTTTCCCACATTGGAGTTTTCCACGTAAATCCTTGTGTTCTTTATGTGGTTTTAGGCTAATTATATTTATGTTATTATGCTGTGGTTTTGGTTGGTATTTATGTCCCATTTAACTACATAATTAGGGAAATGTTGAAGTTTGTTGTTGTTTATGGAATTGGGTTCCTTTCCTACCAATATAGTGGTATTAGAGTTAGGTTAGGGCTTGTGTGGTTTTATGCTTATTATGATGGAAGATAAAAGTGGTATCCACAAAATGATTTATTTGAATTCCAAAAACTAATTCATGTGGGAAGCTAAAATAGAGGACATCCTTTATTGTAAAGATTTGTATGAACCCATTTTAAAGAAAGAGATACCAATCCGAGTCGTAGAGAGTGATTGGAAGATTTTGAATCTAATAGTCGTTGAAACAATTAGACAATTTTTTGATATGAGTGTCCTCCAACATATTTTCAATGACATGAATGCCTACGATTTATGGATGAAACTTGAAGCTACGTTTGAGAGGAATAATACCTTGAGTAAAGCATCATTAATGAGAAAACTTGTAAAGTTGGAGTATAAAGATGGTGATAGCATAGTAGTACATTTGAATGAATTTCAAAGCTTGGTAAATCAATTGTCTATCATGAAAATGTCTCTTGATAATGTGTTGTAGGCACTTCTACTACTTTGCTCATTGTCGAAAAGTTAGGACACTCTTGTTGTGTCACTTAGCAACTTAACTCCAGAAGGCAATTTGACAATGGATATTGTCAAAGCTAGTTTGCTAAAAGAGGAGACAATAAGGAAAGAGATGGGTTCCTGTTACAGGTCAATGAGCTAAAAAGGGAGAGACTTATAGCGTGACTGGATTAGGCTTGAAGAATACAGGTCACAGGGTCCACATATCAGTTAGCAGTGGTCCGAGGTTGATGAATGCAGGCATCAGACGTGGGGATGCTCTCCTGAAGGAATAATTAGCTAGCTAGTCGTAGGAACAGATGGCACAAACTCATAGGACAACTTTTAATTCTGTTACAGCTTGTCCCCCTATATAGAAAACAATCGTGTAACAACCTTGGCAGTGAATGAACAATCTTTACTTCTGCCTATTTGTTTTTCCTCTGTTATCTCATTTCACAGGCAACTCCTACCATTTTGGTATCAGAGCCTACGGGTCCTTGGCCAGATGGCGGATGGTACCCAATCCCATAAGCTAGAAGAGAGCATCCCCACGTCCAATGCCTGCATTCATCAACCTCGGACCACTGCTAACTGATATATGGACCCTGTGACCTGTATTCTTCAAGCCCAGTCCAGTCACGCTATAAGTCTCTCCCTTTTCAGCTCATTGACTTGTATCAGTTCCTTCCACCAATTAGAGGCTAATGTAGCCCAAGAATCTAGTAGGGGTAGAAGTAAGAGTAGAAAGCCAAATAACATAGACAAATCCAGGAGGAGATCAAAGTCTAGAAATAAGATCATTTGTCACTATTATGACAAACCCAAACACATCCAAAGATATTACAAAAAGTGAAAAAGTTATTTGGCCAAGGAGAAGAAAGAAAAGGATGAAAAATCCAAGTAACAACAAGAAGAGAAAGACACCATTGCAATTGCTACTAGTGAGGAAGACTTATTCTTTATTGGTGATCAAAGTTATTTGAACTTTGCTTATAATGATTACACTTGGGTGATTGAGGATTATAGGCATGGGTACGGTGTGCTTAGAATCATCCACTGGTCACCAATTGGTGTTGAGATATATTAGACATGTTCCTGACATCAAGTTGAATTTGATTTCAACGAGTGTGCTTGATGATGATGGCTTCTTCAACAAATTTGGTGAAGGAAAATGGAAGCTCACTAAAGGGAGTTCAATAGTGGCCCGAGCTATTAAGTAGAGGTCTTTATATGTGACGCAAGGTAAGTTGTGCCATGGAGATGCTAATGTGATTGCTGATTCCTCCTGTGAGTTGTGGCATAAAAGACATAGTCACATGAGTAAAAGAGATATGCAAGCCCTTGCAAATAAACAATTCCTCCTTAATTTGCAAGGTATGTCTCTAAGATCTTGTGTTGATTGTTTAGCTAGAAAACAACATAGGGTGTTATTTAAATCACATCCTTTGCTTAGAAGAAAACATCATTTAGATCTCGTTCATACTGATGTTTGTGTTATGGATGCCAAATCACATTATAGTGCACTTTACTTTGTCACTTTTATTGATGATTTTTCTAGAAAACTGTGGCCTTTTGTGTTGAAAACTAAAGATCAGGTACTATCGACATTTAAGGAGTTCCAGGCTAAAGTTGAGAGAGAAATAAACAGGAAGCTCAAGTGTGTCAGAGCTGATAATGGTGGTGAGTATAGAGGGCCGTTTGAAGAATATTGTAAGGCTCAAGGTATCAAGCTTAAGAAGACACATCAGTTGAACGGATTAGCAAAAAGAATGAACAAAACAATAAAAGAAAGAGTTCAATATATGTTCTTTCATGCAAAGTTGCCAAAGTCATATTGGGTGGAAGCAATGTTTATAAAAATCTATTCCATTCCACTTGATGGTGATATTCCAAAGAGAGTGTGGACTGGGAGAGATGTTTCCTACAAGCACTTGAGAGTTAATGGCTGCCTAGCATATGTTTATATTCTAGAGGATGAGAGGTCCAAGCTTGATAGCAAGTCTAAGCCATGCATCTTTCTTGGCTACTCAGGAGATGAATTTAGGTACAAATTGTGTGATCTAGTTAGCAAGAAAGTGTTCAGAAGTCAAGATTTTATGTTTATGGAAGACAATACAATTAAATTTCCCAAAGTTGTTCAAAGAGAACAATAGCAAGATGTCCAGTAAGATGACCATGATGATAGTGATGGTGATGATGAAAATCAAGAGCCACTAGTTGTACAACCCACTACACCATTGGTGTAAGCGATCTAGAAGGGGGGGTTGAATAGATCTTTCTAACTTTTCAAATAACTCTACAATAAAATCAGAAGTCAA
>JANZLC010000007.1:19484777-19502018 GCA_026413385.1 Erythroxylum gracilipes | reverse complement strand
GTAACTATTGTAACTTGCAAATGGAAATGTTTTAAATGTCACGGGCCCGATTTGATTAGTCATTTTCCGCTCACGTGTACCTTGTTATAAAGAAACAAAAGTTTTAAAAATAAAGTTTGACTGATTGTTCGTTCTAGCATGCCATTCTTGCGAGATACGTACTCGGATATCACCATAGATGTCGGGTATGTATCTTGTGGGAGTGGGGTGCTACAAATTTGTTACCTAGCCATCAGCACAGGACATCCTTAGGATTGAGCATGCTCCGATATCTGCTTCATGGATAGATACCTAACCACCCTTGCTCATCTCTAAACAACCTATCAATCTATGACCATCGAATGTAGCTTATCCCAAGCAAGTCACCGATTATTGATTTTCACCAATTATTTACAACATATTATCAACCAATTTCTATTTAATTACACATTTTCAACTAATTAATAATCAATACACCTCAATATACATAACAAAATATAACCACAAAACACCTTGTAATTCATGTATGAAATCATTAATCATTAATTTAATTAATAACTGATTCAAAATATAATTTATTAATAACAAAATGGTACTCTATTGTAAGAGTAAAGCCCAAAGTTATTCTTACCTCGATTTCATATTCAACTAAATTATATTCTAATTTACTCCTTAATTAGACTTTTGGACCTAAAAATTACAAATTTCTATTAGATTAATTTACAAAAAATTCAACTCAAATACACTTAATAATTCAACATTATTCTCTTTTTCACTTTATTCTTAATTATAAAAATAATATCCTTATTAACCTAAAAATCATAATTACTAAATTACCCTTAACTAATTAAATGTCCTATTTTACCCTCATTCATTTCAATTAATACCAAAAATGCCCTTCTTAGAAGTAAATTCCAAATTTACCCTTCATTGTTTACATTTCCTATTTTGCCCTTTCATGCAACTCAAATTTTCAAAAGATGTCATCTTCTTCACCCTCTCCACTTCTTTTATCATTTTCCATTCACATTTTCTCTATTTTTATCCTTTCATGCAACTTCAGTTATTATCTTATCCTAAACAACCACAACATGTAAACCAACTATAAACTAGTGTAGGATGATCAAAAATCACAAAAAGACATAAAATGGCTGCTAGAAATTTACCTAAATGTTAAGAGATTTTGGGGTTGTTAATCTCCACAACTTTCTCCAAATTTTCTACAAAACAAGCACAATGGGGGAACTTATAAGAGAGATGTCAAATGTAGGAGAAAAGGGGTGTTTTTAGACACACTTACCAGCTGGGAAATAAAGAGAAAAGATGAGAAAGAAGTTATTTTTGTTGGTGTTTAATGTATTTTTCCAACAAATTACTTATCTTTATACTCCTCCTTTTAATGGTTTAATGGGTTGGGCTGTTGGGTTTGTTTTATTTTGCTTTGTAGGCTTTACATTATTAGACATAAGTTAAGTTTGAGAAGAGTTCTCAAAGTTGGAAAGAAAATTGTATGCTTATTATGCAATAAAGTTATTAATTCCTATTGAAGATTTTGGTGACGAAGTTTGAGAAATATGCCAATTTCATACAAATGACAAAATGTTGTGACATTTTAAAATTGACTAATGTATCCAAACTTGAAAGGCAATACATAAGATAGATTCCAACATCATAATAGAAAAATGTAATTAGTTGCATATAGTGTCTTTTTAAAGACATTTATTATAGTATGACAATAGTTGTCATTAAAAGAAGATACTTACTTGACCTTCTTGCTAACACAAGATATGATAAAGATCATATATATATCTAATTCGTACTTTTGAGTATTTGATACTAAATTTGAATTCAATATTATTATAATATCAATACATGATAAAAAAATAGATTGTTGAATAAAAGTAATTAATCTAAGTTTATACAAATTGTTGATATATGTTGGATTAAGGGAGAATTATATTTAACAGAAGTGGTAAGAATGATTATTTGGGTCAAGGAGTTCTTTATTTTTAAAGCAACTAAAAATTTATTAAAGATTCAAGTATGCACTTTGGGAGTTTCTCTTGATTACGACAATAATTAAGATAAAAGTTGTATCATTTAAGTAATTATTAACAAAAAAGATTGTTGTATCCACAAAAAAAGATTGTTAGTGATACTTAAGTGATTAACTTAATGTAAGTAGGAGATTGTTGATTTATGTCCTACAATTAATCATTTGGTTGCATATTTTATGACATAATTAATTAAAAGCATTCTTTATCTTATGTATATTTGTTTAATTAACTAATGTATAATGTTGAAGTCCATAGGATAAATATATTTTGTAAATAAAATTATAATGATGAGATTTATATTATATTTATCTATTTTTTCTAAATTATTCCTAGTTATTACTATATTAAGACTAGACGTTAATAACGGGAAAAGACTAGAACACACTATGTCTCTTTTTTATGAAAGGAAGTATTTAATCTATGAAAAGAAGTATTTAATCTCATAGATTAAAGTATGGAGATACCCAAACAAAAATATAAGTGCTTATTAAAAAATAAGTTTACTAAACTAGCCTAATTAGAATGATCCCAAATGAAACATTACATAAGTGTCTATGTATTTCTTTATTACGATGGATATATAATTGATCCTTATACTTGATATTACTAAAGTATCTCATATGAGAATTACTATGTTCTCATGCTAGTTATAATACCTATAACCTATTATAATAAGAGTAGTTTAGTCAGTGGTAGCTGGATATAATATGACGTGTAAGAAGATAATAAAGTAAGTCAATTAAGGATTCTTAACTTTAAGGTAATAAGGGAGAATGATCTTTTGTTCTTGATTATTAGTAATTTAAGAAATTTTTTGGCAAAGTGAATTGACATTTAAGAAGAATGTTTTCAAATATCAATTATTAATAATAAGAATGAACATAATTGATTTTAAATAGAGTAGACACTAAATTCATGGTTTATGTCCAATTAAAACATTAAATGTCGAAGTGATAAAATTATACATTAATAGGTTGAGTTAAATCACTTTGGCTCATTTTAATTTATCTTTAATTTTTAATCAAATAATTTATAATCATAAATCAAGATTGACACCTAACAATATGTCATGACCACTTAAATATTAGAAATGTCAAAGTGATTTAACTTAACATAAGTTATCTAATTCTAGTTATTAATTAGAATTGTGATTTATAATTATTACTAATATATTAGAAACTTAATGTGACATACATAAAGAGCAGTAAATGAGAAAAAAAATTAAGTTGAATTTGATTTAAAGTTAAAGAAGTTTAAGGATCAAATATAAGATATTTAAAGTTAACAAAATTAAATTATAATTATAATTAAGTTAAAATAATAATTTAAATGTAATTAAAAAGAAACTTTAAGAGTTTTTATGAATAAAAAAAGATACGTGAAAGTTAACACTTATGTCTTTTTTATAAAAAATATTTGAGTTATGTGTGGTTGACTGTTAGAGAAGAAATTCTTTTTTCAAGAATTAGAAGAACATACGTTTCAATTCTTTTTATTTATAATTCACAATTTTAAAAATTAAAAAATTAAAATTTTTTCATTGCATTCATAATTCCTTCAAAATTTTGTTATACTTACTATTCAGTAGGAAAAAACCCCCCTTTATCAAAATTTTGTTACTTCAATTCCCATGTAACTGTTTTGTTTTCCTTTTGAATAGACAGACAAGAAGAATGTCCTTTTGAAGAGCAGATACAACATAAAGAAAAATGTCATCAAGCAAGTGAATGGGAATCTTGATGGGCTTAAAATACACAGCAAAACACAAAGCCACTAACCACAGGAATAAACTTGGAATTAGGCACAAGTTCTTGCTACAATTTTATAACATTGGCAAAAGGATCTCGTCTCCAAAAGCTTCCCGACCCCTTTGCTTTATTGCAGTTGGCGTGGCTGAGCTGTGAGACATAATGATCATGGTCATATACAAAAATGGCCTTTCTCTAAGCTTTATTGGCCTACCATTAACATGGCGTGCCAGGTTTTGGAATTCCTTTTCTTCATGACACGATCAACTTAAATCTCATCTCTCTGTCGACTTCACCATCACACCTTGGATGTGTCTTCTCACTGACTAGTTTATCCATGATTGTTCTTTCTTTTATCCCCAGGCTCATCTTTTGTAGAGAGAAATGGAGACCAAAATGACACTCGCGTCAACCAAAACATTTGGAGACTTTTAACTCGAATCTTTTTGAGATATCCCTTAACAGTTTGACCGTCTGAAGAAGTAATTTCGGATTATTGAACCTACAACCTTGGAATTTGACAAAGTTGATGAAGACATAACTTGTTTTATTCAGAACTATCAATTATCATTTGGACGCTGCCTAGTGCCAGCAAACGGACTCTTGTGTTGCGTGGCGGTGATCTGATGAATGTACAGTGGGACTTTGCTGGTCACTTTGAAAGCAAATCTTACGGTCCCAACAAAATTTGAACCTCGTTTTCATCGGATTGAATCAACGGTTAAGTTCTGAGTTTGAAAACACAAACACTGCTACGAAACGAATGTACTTTGTACGTGTACTATGAGCCTATGACAGAGGCTTTGTAATTGTAAATGAATATAAGACTTTGGGTTCTATATAGTACAAGCAGGAGGATGAAGTCCTGTGTTTATACAGCATTTTTAATCAATATGATGACGTGGTCAACTTGGAGTGTCTGGTACTCTTTCTCTATGTTTAGACTATTTCTTAGGCGATGTCACCCTTGGAGAAAGGTTAGTCCTTGCCTACCCCAAAAACTAATATGGATGACTTTATGGTTATTATTTCAAATATCAATGTCAATTCAATCATTTTCTCCTAATAAATACATTTCAATTTTTTAAAGAAGGCATGCTCAAGTCTAGCACAGGCTAGTAAACTTATGTGCGTTCTATAACTATTTGCTCAAATCCATGAAAACTAGTGTAATAATAACTCGCATTATTGATTTTTGTATGTTTTCAACCCAGTTAATTCCAATTTTTTTATACGAATTATCGGAAAAAAGTTATTAATTATACGTAATTTTTATATTTTATTTTATATTTATATTATTCTATGACTACTTTGGTATATAAAACTTTCCGTTTTGCAAGTATCATCAATTATACGCACCTTTTTCTTTGCATTCTACTTTCATGTAATTTATTTTAAAACTATTTTAATAACAAAGACTTCTTAAAAATTAGAAATTAGAAGATCATTAATTATACATTTTCTTTCTTGATATTTTATAAAAAAACTATTTGGGTAGATCGAATCCGAGACTTTCTAATCACACAGTAGGAAAGTAAAAATTCTGCTTGCTGGCAAGGGAAGATAAACCTAACCCTTTCCCTAACCTTAGTTTAGCTTTTTTTTCTCATTCAACCAGACGGAGAACAATATGATTGTGGCCTATGGGTTCACTTTTGATAATGTTGGAAAAGGTCAAAAAGGAATGAGAAAGAAAACCAGTTCAGCATTGAAGTTGGTATTACTTGACAGTTAATAAAATATATTTATAATTTAAACAACTCTTGTTGATTTTTTAACAATTTTATTTACCCTAATCTTCTATCTATTATTAAATAAGAAAGTTTAACCCACTAAAATTATAAATAGAAATAAAATGCAAAATGGACACATATTCAAAGAGCAGCCCAAAATTTTCAAAGTGGTCTGGGGTCAAATTCAGCTACCGTGTTGGTTAAGCCGGTGACCGCTCTGGACGGCTTCGTGTCAGTACTCAGGAACCTGAGCCTTGAACCCCCCCTTCCTCCAGCAATAATTAAGCTTGATCAGACGGCTGAGATTGACTCATCTACTCTTAACCGGTCCATTTCAAGCGAGCCAAGTTATTGAGAAAAATAGAGTTGTGGACCAATCATCTACGTAGTTGGTAAAGTAAAATATTCATTAAACCAATGGAACATTTATCCCAGTCCCAGCCATATAATACCTTACGCTCTTAATATTTTATTGGTCGTGAGAAAAGCTAAAGTATTAAAAATAAGTTTTTATAAAGAATAAAATACGATAAAATAAAAATAGGTTAAGAGTAAGCGTGTCCTTTTATACCTTAAATATAGTTTAAAAAATATAAAAGACGCAGTTTTTTACAAAATTACGTTATTTTGTAACAGGCGGGAAATTTTGTCTTTCCTGCTGATTATATTATTTTTGTTTTTCATAATCACACGTAACTCATGGCATGTCATGAGTCACTAGACAAGACATGTTTTTGTCGTTTGGGTCAAGGAAAACAGTCGGCAAAGGTGACATAAAATTTAGGAAATGATTAACAAAATTAATAAAATATGTCATTTTTGTTAATTATACATTAAAATTGAAATTGAAAGATAGTTCGGAAAAATAATTAATAAGTATATATCTCCTACCAAAATACCAAGGTCATTAAAAAATCAATTTCAACACAATCACAAGGATCTTCCATATTGATTCCCCTTAATAAAGTTCAGATTATTTTATACGACAAAAAAAAAATCAGATTATTTTACCATTAATAATCATAAATAATAATAATTATTATAAATAACAGATAATAACACAGAATTTTCAAAACCCCTTCATTTTCTCAACTGCACCCCGCGTTTTCACTTCCTTTCCTTCCCTCCTGCCTCCTACTTGCGTTTTCTCACGTACGATCACCGTCTCATTCAACAAAACCATCTTTAACACTGACCGGTTCCTCACCTTCTTTAAGGTTGTTGTGTGTGTGTTTGTGTGTGTGTGTGTGTGTTTTTTTTTTTGGTTACATAAGACCAACAATGGGAAACTGTAACGCCTGTGTGAGAGCAGACGCCAACTCGGACTCCAAAACACACCCAACAAACCAAACACGCAAGCAAAAGAAGTCCAAGGAACGAAAACCCAACCCGTATGCTAATGACCTGATTCGTTCTCCGGCGGCTCCGATCCGGGTTCTCAAGGACGTTGGCCCACTCAGCCACCAGCCTCGGATCGGCGATAAGTACGTTCTCGGACGTGAGCTGGGTCGCGGCGAGTTTGGGATCACGTATCTGTGTACGGACCGTGAGAGTAAAGAAGCGCTCGCGTGCAAGTCCATTTCGAAGAGGAAGTTACGGACCGCCGTGGACATAGAGGACGTGAGGAGGGAGGTGGCGATCATGTCGACTTTGCCGGACCACCCTAACATAGTGAAGCTTAAAGCGACATATGAGGACTACGAGAACGTTCACTTGGTTATGGAGTTGTGTGAAGGTGGTGAGCTTTTTGATAGGATAGTGGCGAGAGGGCATTATAGTGAGAGAGCTGCGGCGAATATTGCGAGAACTATTGCAGATGTGGTGAGGATGTGCCACGAGAATGGGGTTATTCATAGAGACCTGAAGCCTGAAAATTTTCTTTTTGCGAATAAGAAGGAGAATTCGGCGCTTAAGGCTATCGATTTTGGCCTGTCGGTTTTCTTCAAGCCAGGTGTGTACTTATAACCATGTCTCTGGGTTTGTGAGTTTAATTTAGAATTCTTTTACATGGACGTTACTTGTGTTTCTGGAGACTAAGTTATTATTTGCATCGTGTTTCGGGAGTTTTGATTTTTAGTCGCGCGTCCTTTATATTGCTCTCTGGTTCTTGGTATTCTGTCAGCTAGAGTTTCAAATTTATTGGTGATTTTGCTTATTGGAGTCCGTTATATTTTTCTTCTTCTTCTTCATAGTCGTGTTTCTTCTTTTGGGTCTTTGTTTCTAAGTTCTGGTTTTGTGTAGCAGGGGAGAAGTTTTCGGAGATTGTTGGGAGTCCCTATTACATGGCACCTGAAGTCCTAAAGCGGAATTACGGACCTGAGGTTGATGTGTGGAGTGCTGGTGTTATCCTGTATATTCTGTTGTGCGGGGTTCCTCCCTTTTGGGCAGGTATTCTCTTTAGTCCGCAATATAGTTGTCGATGTTAAAGTGTTCGTAAGGAATTGGGCTTTTGAAGTTGTCTTCTTTTATTTATTGCGTTAGAGACTGAGCAGGGTGTTGCTCTTGCAATTTTGAGGGGGGTGATTGATTTTAAAAGGGAACCATGGCCTCAGATTTCAGATAGTGCAAAAAGTCTTGTTCGACAGATGTTAGAGCCGGATCCAAAGAAGCGCTTGACTGCTCAGCAGGTTCTTGGTAAGTCAGGATATGGTCTTGTTGTGAACGATTGTTTGTGAATTTGTTACTGGTGTCTTCGTTCGTAGTCCACATGTGGCTAAAGAAACCCTTTCCATGCAGAAATTGAAGTTAGAACTACTACATGATTGTTGCTGTTATGGAACCTAGAGCTCTGTTTAATGTAATATAGCTTAGCTCCTTATATCCCAGGGGTTGTAATATTTAAATACGAAATATGATGTGTCCAGAGTTAAAAATCTTGGTCTTTCCAGGATCAAGAGATGTAGTTCTTTGAAGGTTTTGTTTGTTTGGTTCTTGTCATTGTATGTGTGTGTTCTCAGAAGGTTTATCAACCAGTAGGGCTTGTCTTTCTAAAGAGGTGTCCCTGCATTTTGCTTTCTCTTTCTTTGCAGAGCATCCATGGCTACAAGATGCAAAGAAAGCATCAAATGTCCCATTAGGTGATATTGTGAGGTCAAGGCTCAAGCAGTTCTCAATGATGAATAGGTTCAAGAAGAAAGCATTGCGAGTAAGCATATCTGTTTTATTTATTATCTGCTTAAGTTCTGATGATAGTAACCTTATTATGCAGCTTTGTTAACAGTAAATTGATGTGTTTTTCACAATTTAATGCCACAGGTAATTGCAGAACACTTATCTATTGAAGAGGTTGAATTAATCAGAGATATGTTTACTTTGATGGATACTGATAATGATGGCAAAGTGTCATATGAGGAACTAAGGGCTGGTCTTCGAAAAGTTGGTTCTCAGTTGGCCGAACCTGAGATAAAGATGCTGATGGAAGTGGTAAAATCTAATATCACTTTCTACGTTATAATTTTGACTTGCATCATGTAGTTACTTTCTCCTGGTACATTTTCACTAATTTAGGATCATTTCTGGTGCTGGATGGTAATACCTCGTTTAAGTAGTGAATTGCAAGATGAAGTCTAGATTTTCCAGTTCCTAAAACTTGTATGTGTTGGAAAATTCTCCTGGTACATTTTCACTAATTTAGGATCATTTCTGGTGCTGGATAGTGATACCTCGTTTAAGTAGTGAATTCCAAGATGAAGTCTAGATTTTCCAGTTACTGAAACTTGTATGTGTTAGAAAATTCTTGGGAGTTTTTAGTTGTTGATATTCTCCATTTTTCTTTAGAAAGTGTCGAGCATTTTCCAGCAACACCAAGGTTATAATTAAGATCCTCAATTATTGTTTTTGGTTCACAAAGATGCCAACTTTTGCCTCTTACTGTAGTAGAATTTCGTTTGTCACTTGATACAAGGGTTGAAAATTTGATGACTTAAAGCATTTAGATGCAAATTGAGTTGCCTACGTGCTTGCTACTTAAGAATTTAAAAACTATTGCTTGCCATGAAAATGGAAAGGCAATGTCTTCTCCTTGATCAAAATATGTAGGTATTGATATTTTGTAGGATACAACATTCTGTATTTGTAGTAGAGCTATTATGCTGGTTTTAACTATTTGAAGGTCTCGTTGTGGAATTATTACCAATGATAAATCAATGGTTTCATTCAATGCTGTTATTTTTAAAGATATAATATTTACTAGTTCTTTTGCTGTTTGTTCTGAAGTTTGTTGAATGTTAATTTGTGCTTCTTGTTTAGGCTGATGTTGATGGGAATGGGGTGCTCGACTATGGAGAATTTGTTGCAGTGACAATTCACTTGCAGAAGATGGAGAATGATGAGCATTTTCGCAGGGCTTTCATGTTTTTTGATAAGGATGGAAATGGTTATATTGAATTAGATGAGCTACGAGAGGCATTAGCGGATGAATCCGGTGAAACTGATAATCATGTGCTCAATGATATCATGCGTGAAGTTGACACTGACAAGGTATGAGCTTTTGAAAAGAGTTGGAACTGTCAACAGAATAGTTGAAATCACTTTTAATGTGTTCATCTGCTTCACATTCACTTTTCTGTCTGTTTTATTACACTCCAGGATGGGTGTATAAGTTATGAAGAGTTTGTTGCTATGATGAAAACCGGAACGGATTGGAGAAAGGCATCTAGGCAGTATTCAAGAGAGAGGTTCAAGAGCTTAAGCCTTAATTTGATGAAAGATGGTTCATTGCATCTCCATGATGCAGTTACTGGGCAATCTATTGCTGTCTAAACTTGAGGGATTCATACACTTTTTTTCTTTTATTTCGATTGTGCTCGCTGAATATTTCTGTCCTATAATCGGCACATTCCATACACAAGGAATACCAGCTTCTGAAATTTGATTAGAATGCAAGATTTAGGTGGTGGATTGAACATTGGTGAACTTCAGCTAGAAGAACTTGATTGGCTTATCCTGCTAGAGCCTGGGATTATCAAACTTCAGCAGCTGGTCTTGTGGTGGCATGTTATGGTAGTTTTGAAGTTAGCGTCAAGAGATTTCTTGTATATTTGTATCGCCAACTGAGTAATTTAGATGATTGTTTTGGTGCAGAAACAAAATTGTATCAATGTGATTTCTGAAGGCAATGCTAATGCCAAGGTTTATTAGATTCTCTTGAAGGGTCGTTGTCACTTGTACATGTGTCGACTCTGACTTTCTATATAACCTTTTCATTTCTTCCACTGTTGTGTTCTATTTTTTCTTCAAGAGTTATTTTCTTCTAGATTTGCCTATTAACTGGTCAAACTCGGTTCTCCGCCAAACTTTCAATGCCGAAGGGTCCGGCCCAGCACCCCTTGGTGAACATCAGACGACAAGAGGCATGTACTGTTCGCCTAACCAAATTCTATTTTTAAAATTAAATTAAAATGTATGAACCTGCCACGTCATTATTAGCATTGCACCTGCCCGTCTACCTGGGGACTTAAGCTTGATTTCTTGCTCACAGTTAAACCAACCAACCAACTAACTCCTGTAGTCTGTAGGACCCAATAACTGTCAGAGAAACGCTACTCACATCCTCCGCTCCGATCACCGAGCAGCCGCCGTAAGCTTACATACATTAACATTCCAATAAGGATACATATACATAGAAATGTGTGAAGATTACTACAAGATCCTCGAAGTGAATCGGAACGCCTCCAGCGACGATCTGAAGAAGGCCTACGACCGACTCGTCAGTATGTGGCATCCGGATAATGTCCCGTCGACGTTGAGAAGGGAGGCGGAGGTTATTTTCAACCAAATTTCGGAAGCCTTCAGCGTGCTCAGCGATCCACAAAAACGCCAGAACTACGATCTTTTCGGCGAGGAGGTGTCGAAGACTGATCCTTTCCACTTTTCTTGGGAGGATGTTGACGAGGAATATTTTTCATTGGAGAACGCCGGAAGAGGGCATCGTGGGCGAGGGTGTGATAGGGATAGGATAAGGGTGAAAACGGCTGGGGCTGAGCATCAGTTACTGTGTAGCTTGGAGGAACTGTATCAAGGAGTCAAGAAGGAGATGACGATTTCAAGAGACATCCTTGACAATTCTTGGTACGTATGTTGTTTCTAATTAACTTTGTACTCTTTAGGTTGGTTCTAAGTAAGTTTACATACATAAAAGAATCTATTTCTGTTTGCAAAAGTATACATTTTCTTGACGAGCAAAAATGCATCAATTTGTTCAAGAAGTTCGCAGTTTATTCAGAAATTTACATCCATTTTGTGTGGAAAGATCTATTCTTGCATCTAATCAGTGAAGGAATAGGAAGTTGGCTTTTGGGTTCTTGGTAGGACTCACTCTTGCTCTATCTCTTGTGAGCAACGATTGGTCCTGAAGCGAGTTCGTTTACCTTTGTCAAAGAAGTTAGAAACCTTTTTAAGCTGAACACGAGGGATTGCAGTGCCGGCTGCAAGTTTATGTTGAAATTTGCACCTGAATTATCACGTTGACGTATTATCCAAATCTTTTCTTCCTGGCATTTTAAACTATCTTCTCCATGAACGATCAACAATTTGGAGTGATAACGTGAGGTTAAAGTTGACCTATCAAGATATTATCTTGGTCTCCTGTCATGCGGTAAACTTAGTTCCTAGTAGCTTGTACGTACCATGCTTAGCTCCGGAATTGATCTTTTAGGTGTACTTATTACTGTTGGAATTGATTTCTGGAAGATCAAAAAGGGTTGGAGAAGCAATTACAGTGGCTCCCTGGTTTTAAGAAGGATGTAAAATAGCAACTCAGTACCTTAACCGCTTTGAATAATTAATTATACATTCTGTTTATGTAGGAAACAATAGGAAAAACATTTGTGCTCTAAAGAAAACGAAGATGTGGCCCGTTTAGTCTCGCCTTGCCTTGGCTTTAATGCAATAGATGGGCCATAATAAGTTGACCTGGTTATAACAGAAACGAGTTTGTGTGTCGAATCGAGTGATCAGATCAGTCCAAAAATTTCGCCTTGTTGCATTGTGGTGCATCTATATGAAAAAAAGAACATTAGTAAAAGCTTTTCTCTTGATGTGATGTGATGAAGTTTGTAACTATCGGCGTCTGCCTTGGACTCGGTGTATATGAATAATTCTCTGCAGGGCTGTTCAGACTATTGAGGAAACAGTGACGATTGAGATAAAACCTGGATGGAAGCAGGGCTCAAAGATCACATTCCCTGAGAAGGGTAGCCTAGAACCTTCCGGTATTCCCACGGATCTCGTCTATGTGATAGATGAGAAGCCACATGCTATATATAAGAGAGATGGTAATGATCTGCTAGTGAACCGGGAGATAACACTGGTGGAGGCCCTCACTGGTACATGCATAGAGTTGACTACCCTGGATGGAAGAAACCTTGTGATCCCACTTACAGATATTGTGAAGCCAGGACATGAGATCATCGTGCCGAATGAAGGAATGCCAATTTCAAGTGAACCTGGAAAAAGGGGAAATCTGAGAATCAAGATTGACGTAGCTTACCCCTCAACACTTACTGCCAAACAGAAATCTGAGCTCAGAAGAATTTTTGACGGAGCTTCATATGGGGTATTTTAGTCGTGCAGTTGAATGCATGGTTGTTCTTTCGTAGAATGTATATGCTCTCGTAACCCTAGTTGTAGGTAGAGCTAGCATCTCTTCCCTTCTGGATGCTTTTCTACTTGGAAGAGACAATTTTCTTGTCGTACAAAAGCTGTCAAGCTTAGTGAATTTGTTTTTGTGTACAAACATGGTGAACTGATATTCATTTTTCCCAACCGAAATTGAAGAAAATGAGGCACCAAACTGTAACATGTTACGTAAAATAATCTTTCAGAGGAGCCAGGAGTGGCGTGCACTTGATTTCTTTAATTTTGAAGAAAAATCAGAAAAGAGTTATAAATATTTTACAGAAAAAAGAGAGACAAATGCAGAAGAAAAAAAAGGATGGTTACGAGTTGATTTTTTAACATCCTAAACTAACTTGCAACAAATTAACAGATGGTATGAAATTGAGAAATTGGGTTTTGGAGGTTGAGTGGCTGCAGACCAATAATCAAGCTATAGATATGAAGGAAGCGAATGAGTATCCATGTATAAGTATCAGATTGCAACACTATTGCATGACTTATTCTAAAATGTCATTTCAGTAGCGTGAGCATCGGAAGAGAGAAAGAAAGAATTCCTCACTGATAGACGTAATTTTTGGATCCAGCCCCCTTACAAATCCTAACCAGAGGGTTAGAAAAGCATACTAAACTGCTACTCTTCTGTTCGGGTTTTATTATTGCACTAACCACTTCAACCTTTTGTGACGGATTCCCCTTGGCAGGCACATAGAGCTCTAGTCACTAGTCCAGAGTGATCTATATAAGAAGCCACAATCCTGGAGATCCCTTTCCATAAATTCTAAGGATTGTAGCTCAATGTGTTCATGACTAGACAAGATCAACTATAACTTCAACTAATAGCTGAGATGGGAGATGCAACAGATCAATTGTCTTAACTTGAGCAAAATGGTCGGTTACGTCCTCCTGCTAAGAAGTCAGGAGGATGGCGAACCATAAAGTACATCCTGTTGTTTTATGCCTTACAGTCAATCGCTTTGGTTGTAGTTTAATGACAAATTATTTAAAGACATTCTTTATGTATATGATAAAGTCTATGGGATAATTATACATTGCAAATAAAATTATAACGAGATTATAATTATGAGATTCATATTGCATTTATGTATTATTCCTAAATGTTCTTAGTCATTGTTCTATTAAGATTGAACATTAATATAACGTAAAAAGACTAGCACACATTTTATTTTTTCTTGTGAAGGAAGTAGTCGATCTCATAGGTTAAAGTATATAAATATTTAAACAAATGTTTGTGTCCTTGCTAGAGAACAAGTTCACTGAACAGACCTGATATGAGAAATTCATTTGGAACATTACTTGTATGTCTATAGAATTCTCATTGTGATGATTGTTTAACTGATCCTTTGACTTGAGTTCATCAAAATTATCTTGTATGAGGATTGCTATGTTTTGATACTACTTATGATCTATTTAATCATAGGTCATTTAATCGGTAGTCATTGGATGTAGCATGAACTATATGGAGATAGCTGAGTAATCAAGATAGGATTCATCACCCTAAAGTAATTAGAGAGAATATTTAATTGAATTGGCTTTAATTGGTATTTAATGGGCATTTAATTCATCAAGATAGGATCAATATGAGATATTGAATCTTATATGGGCATAATTGGTATTTAATTAGAATTATTTGTATTTCTAATTAAAGTTTAATTGAAATTAGAATTTAATGTCAATCAAATTACTTAAACGTCTAAAGCTTATTATAAATAGGCTTAAGCTCTATGGAGCTGACACTTCTTGCTTAACCCTCTCTGTAAGAGTTACAGAGTTTTCTCAGCTCATTCTGTGGATACCATTAGAGGTCGGACATTTGTGTGGCTATGGTGATTGAGACGGATCGATTTTAGGAACTGTTTGAGAGATACGAAAAGATAAAGATCAAGTTTCAGAATAAGGTACAAATTAAATTCTGTTTTATTATAATTTGTATTGATCATTTTATAAAATTAAATAGATCTTTTTTTTGTTTGAAAATTAAATAAATCTTGATTTTCAAGAAATCAAAAGTCACGAAAAAATTTCGTGATTATTCCGCTGCGGTCGGGATCGAATCTCAACTCGGTTTCTCAACAGTGGTATTAGAGACACCTATAATATTTTGATTTAATTAAATTTGTTTGATTGTTATTGATTGTTATTGATCAAAATTTAGAATTGAAAAATCAGATTAGATCAAATTCTTGAAGGAACCCTAAAAGAAAAAATCATTTTCTACTTCATGCCTTCGCATCTGCTCTTTGTTGTTTGTTCTTCAGCTGTTTTCTAGATAAGTTTTTGTTTTATGGAAAACAATGATGTTCGCGATTTCTAGAAATAAGAAACCTAGAAACCCAGAATTATACAATAAGGATGCTGCTACCTTTGGTCGTGTGTACTAGTTTTGCACGTTAAAAGACATGGTGATGTCACAAAATAGATCACTGAACTGAGGAGGCACTGGGGCTGTGTTGTTGTGCTCTAGTGTTTTTCTTTGTGTTGTTTATGAATGAAAACGCGAAAAAGGGACGTATTGAATTTTGAAATACTAATTTGCATATGCTATTTGTTTTAACCCTTGCGATTACTGCCTTGTCTTATTCTTCTTCTTGTTTGTGTCTCTGCTTATGCTTGCGATTATTGCCTTAAAGCTCTTAATTTCTGGGCATTAGAATAAAACCACTAGCGGCTAGAACCACGGTTGGTGAGAGACTCACGAGCAACGGTTTGATGCCGGTTGAGGAAGAAAACTAGTGGCTTCGCCACCAGTGTAGACGCTCGGAAGCAGTAGTGATGCCACTGGTTGGCGTCGCCAAGGGCGATAAACGCCTATGGAGAGACGGCGGCAGAGAGGCGGTAAGGAGTTATTTTCTTAATATGATTAACATTAATAATTATATTAATTTCTAATTAATTTTAGAACAGTAATTTCTAAAATTAGTATTAATTTGTTTTCGATTAGATTGAAATTAATTAATTAGAAAGATAGTTTCTAAAATTAAAATTAATTATTTTCAATTATATTGAAATTAATTAATTAGACTCCTTAAAATTAAGAAAAGTGTTTTCTTAAATAATTAAGAAAGATGTTTCTTAATTAAATTTATTTATTTCAATGTGATTGAGATAAATTAAATTTATAATTTTATTTGTTTAGAGAATTATTATTCAATTTATTTAGAAATTATTTATTTATAAATAATAGTTTCTTTAGAAAAATATTTTTATTGATTAAAATTTGAAAAGTGTTTTCATTTATTAATTAAGAAAAATATGCTTTCTTTAATATTTTGAAAATAGTTTTCTAATTTATTAAGGAAAGATTTTCTAATTGATCAAGAAATTAATTTCTGAATAAATAATATAAAGAATTTCTTAATTAAATTTGAAGAATGTTTTATTTAATTTTGAAATTAGTTTCCTTTTAATATTAGAAAATAGTTTTCTAATTAAGGAAAAGTAATTTCTAATAAGATTAGAAATAGTAATTGCTAATTATATTAGAAACAATTTTAATCGGGTTAGAAAGTGTTACTTATATAATTTTGGAAAAGGAGTTTTTCTAAATTATAATAAGTAAGAAGAATAATTTATTGAATTTTTTAAATTAAGTTTAATATAATTATTAAAGGAGTCAAGATAAATTGAAAATAGTTTCCATTTGGATTTTAAAATTATTTTCAAATCAAATTGAATTTCTATTTGGAATAGGAATTTAATTTATTTAGCAATCATTGATTTTAATCTAATTTAATTTTTCTAAGAAGTTGGAAATATTATTTTAGATTATGAAGATCAATAACTAGAATCAAATTAATCGGCACGCGAAACGGAAGAACGAATTTCTTAACGAATTCGAAGCGGAACGAAACGGAAGCAAATTAATCGGCACTCGAAAACAAAGTATCGGACACGAAATTCAACTTTCGAAACAGAAACATAAAGCGATAACGAATCCGACATCCGAACATAATTATCGAGAAACGAAGCGAGACGCGTTGGGAACCTTAGACATTCCAAAACCGGTATAAAATTTTTTTCTTTTTCTTTTCTTTTCCTTTTCTTATCATTTTCATCTTAAAACCATTCTAATTTCCCTTTTGGAAAACA
>JANZLC010000007.1:19450546-19462434 GCA_026413385.1 Erythroxylum gracilipes | reverse complement strand
GATCAAATTATGAAAAGCATTAAGAACAAATTGCAATAATCAAACCTTTAAGTAAAAACGGGCATAAGAGATTAAACTGTAACATCCCAACCAACGTAGAAAATACATAGCCGAGATTACATCTAGGGTTCCGTTAAAATCCTAGAATGAAAGGATTAGTTACTCATAATAACAGCAGCAACAATGAAAATAATAAAAGCAAGCATTATGATTATGAAATAAGTAGAAGGAATGGAAGAAGAAATGGTGATGTTGCTCTTTAATTTTGCTTCTAGCTCTATTTCTTCTTATTCTTTCACGTCAGCTACTAACGTGTCTTCCTCCTATGTGTGTGGAAAGTCTTTGCATTTGGCTGGAGGCTGTGCATGAGTTGAGTTGCTCCAGCTAACATCTATGTTCTTCAGGCCCCATATATGAGTTTTTCAGTGTATGTGAGGGCTGTGAGTTTTTGGTGGTTGATGGAGTAGAGATCTCTCTCTCAAGTTTCTTTTTCGTTTTATTTTAAACCACCAGCTAACATCTTTCTCGATCTCCACAAGCTACTTCAAAGTCTCCCACCAACCCAAGCTTCAACGTGTCTTTTCTATTTTTGGTGTAAAGTGAATGATGGCTGTCACGTCTTGATCAAGCCACTAGTTTGTAACGTTGATTTTTAGCTTATGTATATTTAATGGGTGGTTTCCAATGTAGAAGTCTTTGGCTTTGTGGTGTAACGTTCTTCTCCTCTCTACGCAACTGCTTCCTTCTTCTTTGTCAGCTAATGTATTAATTCTTATTTTTGTCTTGTACCAGCAGCTAACGTAGTCTCCCAAGCCACTTTCCTTTTGTTCTTTGTTTTTTTCCTTTTTTTTCCACACAGCCCACAACTTAACGCATGCCCCAGCTATATTCCTTTGTTTTCTCACTATTCAATATCCACGCTGTTGCCGCCACATGCTTTCCTTTTCTCTTATATATTTCTTGTTTTTCAAAGATTTGTGGTCCCACTCAATTTCATGCTCTTTGTCCCACTCTACGCACGCCTCCAACATATTTTTACTCTACCAGTTGCTGCATCTTCTCTCTATTCAATGCCCATCCAGGTGTCCTTGTTCCCACTCATCTTCACGCTGTAACCATCTTTGTTTCATGGAGAATTCTTTTTTTTTGCATTCCTTCATTCACGCCATTATCATTCTACGTGATTTAAGGAGAGTCTTTTGGTCCACTTTTTATGCTACCTTAGTTTGCGCACATTACTGTCTTCTTTGTATTGCTGTGTTGTTTTTCTTCTACCTTCTCCAAAGTCCACGCACGCCACTTCTTAGCTTCCCAAGTTGTCACGTTGGTGGAGCCCTCCTCTTTTGATTTATGCTTGAATGCTCCTTGCTTTTTGATGTTTTGTTTTTTTCCAGCTCCATGCCTCCAGCTACCAACGATCTTCACTGCATGCGTGATCCACTCCTTTGGCTGGTGCATGATTTTTCTTCGTCTTCATGCGTGCTTCAGCTGTCTTCGATTGGACAATTAAAATGCTGAGTTGATTGCCTCTTGCTCTCTGTTGTCTTGATGTTGATTAAGTCTTGTTATTTTGCTGCCTTAACGCATTGGTTCACGTCTCTCTTTACGCCATGTTCCAGCTACCAACGTCTCCACTGCATGCTTCAGTTGTCTTCATTTGTTTTGGAGCTGTGCTCCCATTGCATGCACGGTCTTCTTTTTCTTCCTATGATCTGCGCATGATTTTTGTTGGCTGCGTGAATATTTGTTATACTAGATGAGTATGTTCTGATTTGACAATTTAATTGCTCCTTTTAGTGCCAGTGTTTTGCCTTGGATAGTTGTGGTCTTTTTTTTCTTCTACATTAGGTAGCATTATTTATCTCAACGCCGCATATAACCTTACACTTGATTTGCCTACCCTCAAATTAATTATTATTGTGGTCTTTTTCAATTAAAAACAAGTGTATTTCCTACAAATTAAACAAAACCCATTAAAAATGCAAATTAAGATATACTAAACAATTTAGTAGGAAAAATATGTATAAGACCCAATAATTAATCCAAAAATTAAGGGAAAATGCCATTAATTCTAATGATAAAAATGCATCCAACACAGATGTTGCTAAATTTTAAATTTCATTATGGAGGAGTGTTGGAAAGGCAGAAAAATAAATATGTTGGGGGTAAGATTAAAAGAAAAAAGGATATGGGTGTTGATGAACAAAGCACACTAGTTCTAAAAGGGATTTCTGAAGATAAAGGACATAGAGTAATCTCTATGTTATAAAAATTTCCGCATGAGTCCATTACAAGCTTGATGGAGTTAAGCTTAAAGCATGATAGGGACATGTTGGGTATGCTCTAAAAAATGGAAGAATTGAATTGTCAGAATGTTGATACCTACTATGATCATGGTTATGAGAATCCTGTGACTGATGGTGAGGAGTCAGAATCTGATGATGAATTAGAGAATGATTAGGACTTCACTGTTATGCATGATAGTTATTATGGAGATGATTTAGTTAATGAGGAATTCTTTAGAATTGATGATGAAGAATATGTTTTTACTAGAACAAATGAGAAAAGGTGTGGGAAGACTTTGCAAAGTCGGTTTAAATTTGACAATGTTGTCGATGGTGTTGGTGGTAACGGAAAGAATTTCAATGAAGTTAGTGATCGTTCGAAAGATATTAGAAGAGTAAAAGGAAGTTCGCATTAAATAGTTATTATCATGACAATGATGAGGAAATTCCATCACTAGTTCCTAGTGATGATGAAGCATCGATACCAAAGAACAAATATATTAGTTTTAATCCAAAAGTTGAAATGACATATTTTAAGTTTAAAATTGGAATAAAGTTCAAGGATGAGAAACAGCTGGGGGAAGCTATAAGGAAGTATGCAATTACAAATGGGTATAATGTTTCAATGGCAAGATTGATCATATCGTTCGAGCTTTAAATTATATAAGCCCTCAAATACTGCAATCGCACGGGTAACGACTATAGTATAAGAGGTGTCAATCCCATAAGGAAGGTGACTAATCTAAGGCTAATAATATATAAAAGTCAACATAAACAATGCAACGGAAGTCAATCATGAGAATTGAGTTCAACCAGTTAAGTCAAAAATTAAACACAAAGGAATTAACAATTGAGCAATATGCAATCACAATAGAAATCAATCTAAGGAATTTACCAAGTTATAAGAAAGGGATTTTACTTATCATTAATGCTAACCTAGCCAATTACATGTTAGTGGAGTGTTGGTTCTAGGCTATCCTAGGGATGATTACTCTCTCTCGAGTTATAACCATTAAACCCTAAATTATAAACCCTAATCAGATTATGGAATTTGCAATCTCTCAATTCATAAATTATCTAAAACCTAATTGGATCTGAAGCATTTTAATAAACTATTGGAACATCACACGAGATCTCTCTCCGTACAATGACCAATATGATTTATCACGGTTTCTATTAAATCGCCTAACTCTCATTAATTCGATTTAATCATATTTCGTTCCGTTCACCCTCTAAATTTATTATAGAATTATGAAACAACGTAATTAAATCACGACAGTCATCCAATAAACACAATCAACTAGATTATCATTAAATCAAAATAAAATCTTGAAGGAGAGTTTAGAACATCATCAATATCCCAAATCCGATCATTATACTATCATTTTCAATTTTATACATCAATAAAATCGAAATGAAAAGGAAATAAAACTTGGAATAGATGATGGAAGGTAGGGACATCAAAAAACCTCCTGATCTAAGAAGCACGTCAAGTCAGCTTCCTCTTCCTCTTCCTTTTTCTTCTCTCTCTCTCTCTCGGTATTCTCACTTTAGGGTTTCAATAGTGGCCGCTTGGAAGCTCTCTTTTCTTTGCCTCTTTATGTTCATTTTATACTCTTTTATATTTTAGGTAACCCTAGGATTTTTGGGGGGTCCGAAAGGTCCAAAAAATCCCTCGAAACATGAAGTTCATGAGCGTTTGTGCGTCTGCCCAATGTAGGCCACGATCGTGGCTCATAATCGAGCCTTCTGTCAAGATTGTGGCATGCAGGCCATGATCGTGGACCATTCCCTGAGCTTTTATCACGATCGTGGGTCAAACCTGGAGCTTCTGTCACAATCGTGGCCTACTTGTCACGATCGTGGGCTGTTATGGCCCAGATTCCCTTCGAAACTCCTTCTCTTCGATATTGACCCTAAAATACTAGCAAACACTTCAAGGTACCTTAATAGCATAATATTTAAACTCAAAGACTTGTACTAACCTATAAAACACTTAAAACACAAATAAATTACAAACCAACACAATTTTAACCTAAACACATACCAACTGATCGAATTAACAGCTAAACACATATCAAACTATGCCTTAAAACATGATGCAATTTACACTTATCAAAGATTTGGTGTACAAATGGAAGTAGTTAGTGATGCACATTGTCCTTTTCAGGTGTATGCTAGCCGGATTGGAAATGAGAAAACATTTGTTGTGAAGAGAGTAGAAAACTCTCATAACTATAGTAAAGTGCAGAGGAATAAAAAATCTATCTGAAAATAGATTGCAAATGAATTCATACACAAGTTTAGAAGGAACCTAAATTGGCCTATTAGTGAAATGATGGATGATCTTTAATCAAAATATGCACTAAATGTCACTAAAATTCAATGTTATAAGGCTAAGTGGGAAATAATTACCATGCTTCGAGGATTAATGGAAGGTCATTATGCGAAGTTATGGTTATATGAACATGAGTTCAGATGAGCTAACAAAGATGGAAAGTTTATTATTGAAACTGATTCTGATGAACATGTCAGGAAACCAATGTTCAAAAGATTTTATGAGAGATTTAGTGCTTTGAAGTATGGTTTTCTTGGTGGATGCAGGAAGATTATTGGGTTAGATGGATTTTTTTGAAGACTTACATTAGTGATGCATTATTATCTATTATTGGCAATGAAGAAAACAATCAGATGTTTCCTATATGTTGGGTTGTAGCTGCGGGAGCAAATTACCAATCGTGGAATTACTTTTTAAGCATTCTTGCTAAAGATCTTAACATAAATGGAAATTCATGGACTTTTGTAAGTAATCATCAGAAGGTAAACTTTAAATATCCATATATCTGATGTTCATTTCTTTATGTGATCAACACTTTATTAATTTAAGTAACCATTTTTTTACAGGGTTTAGTGGAAGCATTAGAGAATTTGTTTCCAAAAGCTGAACATAGAAAATGTTCCCACCATTTGTATGCAAATTGGTATAGTGTTCATAAATAGGACTTTATTTTGAAAAACGGTGAATTACACAACTGAAGTTGATTTTGATGAGGTCATGGAGGAGTTGAAGAGTTTGTCAGTGAAGGCTTATGAGGACTTTAAAATTAGGAATCTGAAGACATTTATGAAAGTCTTTGTGAGCATAAGATCGAAGTGTGAAATAGTATATAAAAATATTTCAAAGACGTTTAATGGATTTATTTGCGAAGCTCATACCAAAAGTTTGATCAGTATGTTAGAAGAGATTCAAGTTGCTTTAATGACTTAGATACATGAAAAAAGGGATATGATGCTGAAGTGCACTGATGATATATGTCCTAGAATGAGGAAGAAAATAGAGGTAGCATAATGGGATGTAAGACATTATATGGTCAGGACAAATGGGACTTTGAAATTTAAAGTCACTATTTTTATGGACAAGTGCATCGTTGACTTGCAAGCACGAATTTGTCAATATAGACTATGGGATTTAACTAAGATTCCATGTAAACATGCTTATGGCTTGTATATCTTTTCAAAGGGAGGATATCAATTCTTATATGAATCGATGTGATAAGCATGATGCTTATTTAAATAGTTACCAGTATGGTATGGAACCTGGTTGGGTCGGCTATGCCAGGCCTAGGCCCATCTTTACATGTCTACGGCTCGTCAGGTGTTAGACTCCCATGTAAACACAAAGATCTACGTAAAAACCTAAACCTAGCATCCATGCCATATATAAGGTACTATTCTACCGTGATACAGGTATGAGATTACAACCTAGTTATTATTCTCCATTTTTAGCACGCGACTAACTTCACAAACACTGACTTGAGCGTCGGAGTGGCCTCCCGGCACGCCTTTGTCTGTTTTGCAGGTATTCCATAGCCAGAGTTGTACAGATCATGGATCCTTCCAATGACGTTCAACCTCAGCAAAATCAGGCTGAACCAGAACCCATTAGTGGTCTTAAGTTTTAGCCAAAGACTGAAAATCTTCAGCCAATATCACCTCCACCGATCAAAAAGATGCCTAGAAGATTAAAAAAAGGCAAGGAAAAGGGATCACACTGAAGAACCTTGAAATCCCAACAAATTGAGCAAGGTTGGAGTAGCTATGAGATTCCATCATTGTTATGAAATTGGTCATAATATAAGAGGATGCAAAAATAAGAATCAACCTCCAAGGCAACTTGAAATTGTTAAGGTAGTTATTTTAGTTGTAAATTTTTTTTGTTATTCATTTAGTATTATTAACTTTATGTTTATCTGCAATATGTATAATGTAGAAAAAAAAGGAAGGACACCACAAACTGATGCTCCTTCATTCAGTATTCGTAGCGGTCACGTACAAAGACCAACATAATCAGTATCTACAAGATTAAATACTACATCTTCTATATTAAGAAGAGAGGCAAGGATGGTTAGTTAATATTATGTATAAAATTTAAGTTTTTATCTAACTTATATAACATTATAATTCTTTTTTCTTTTACACCAAATTAAACATATTTCATTGAATTCGATTCTAGCAATGGGTTCTTACATAAAAACAATCAAATAGAGCATTCAATCATTCTTACACAAGACCCAAACAATAGACATAGGATAACACAATCAATCTATAAGAGAGAAAGAAACAACAAATATAAGGAAAGAGTGCTTAACTGGGTCATTGCCGTCAATATCCCCATTGAACCGGCATTGGGAAGCTACCATTCCGTGGGTCTCTCCATTTGTGAGAGCTTCATCATACTCTCTTCTCTCTCCAAGGCTCCCGAAGCTTCAACCTCGAAAACACTCCAAAACTTTCATTAAACCCTCGCTCTGCCATCAAATGTCTATTTATAAACATTAAAGTTACACACTTGTTCATTCTCTAATAGTATCTACCTAATCGAGTTAAGCAAATTCTACTAGTGGAATAAAGTAGGATAGGCAAGAAGCATTAGCTGCTTTAAAGCCTACACCAATTTACAATATAATTTAGACCTTTAGAAATTTAATTGAAATATATTTATAATTTCAATTAAATATAAATTATAATTATAATTATAATTATAATTAATTCTAACTAATTCTTACTTGGACACAAATAAGATAAGATATCCCATATTAATATTTATTTATTAAATATCTCATATTTTGTGCTAAAGTTGTTCAAACTTTATAATCAAGTCCAACTTGATTAAATTATCTCTTCTCTCATTAATCATTCTTTGTATGTGACCTATTAAGTTCCTAAATATGTTGATAGTGAATATAATTGTAACTCTAAATCATATTTATAAATAGATAAATTAACATCCTTTTATTTATCTTTAGTTATTAAATTAATATTAGGATATCAATGTAATTTGGACTAACTTTTCTATACGTAATCTTTTTGTATAATTCAATTTTATCATCACACAATGTTGTGATTAAATTTGGAGAATGAAATTAATGTCTACTCTGTTTGTATCCAATCATATTAATTCTTCGCCATTAGTAATTGATTTTAATAATGACATTTGAAAAATATTTCTAAAATGCTTGGTCGATTTGTCGAATCCCCTAAAATAATTTTGATTCTTCAAACTTTTGTTATAGTCGTTGAACCAGGTTGAATTCCTAGAAAACTAAGCACTAGCTTCTTAATGTCAATTAATAAAAGTAAATGAGGGGTTTTTGATTAATTAATTGATTAATTAAAATTAATACAAAAACAAATTAAATCAACTGAATTTAAAAATGAGAAAGTCAAGATTACCAAACATCAATTTAAGGGAAAGATCTCATCTAATTGTAACATTGACCATTGGTTTAAAAAGAATATTTTCACATTTCAAGTAATTAATCTGAAACATATTAGGATAGTCATAATAAGTCTCAAATTCTCCTAAATTAATTGGTTTAAATCTAGCATCCAAACCAAAACTTATCATCCATTGACTGGGTGTGATAGCATTCCATATTAAATAAATGATAGCAATAAGCTTAGTGAAAAAGACTAACCTTAAACTAAGTAATCGAGATAACTGCAATTATTCAACTTAGTTTTTTTGTTTATCATAAGTTAAATATGCAATTTCATAAATAACCAATTTGCTACTTGTACTAATCTTTCATGAAAATCACATATCACTGAATTCATAGATAGAGATAGAATTATCAATATTAAATTAAATTTTCAGATTAATCAATGTTAATTATTCATGAAATAAGAGAACTCAAAATAAGAAATATTTGAATTAAAACATGAATAAAAGTTAAGAACAGAAAACCTCACAAGGTTACAACTAGAATATCAAATCTCCTTAAATCAGAACGATTTAGTTTAGCTACACATGGCTTTTGCTCCAATAAAGAAAATAGAAGAAAGATAAAGAATTGTTAAAAATGTAATAAGAGAGAACCTATTTTTGTTATGAGAAAGGCCCCTTTTATAGGGTTTTTTGATCTAATCCTAATCTAATTCTTACTTTCAAAGATGTCTGTCTAAATTCAAATTCAAATTCCTACATGATAAGGATAGAAGGAAGTTTCCTAGTTAAACTCCAACTCTTCAAGTGATCAGCCTTATCCATTGCAGCAATCTCTTTACTTCATCCAAAATTTGTGATTATCATTAGTGGAGTCTTAATTTGATGCAATCTCCACTTTTCATCTCCTAAAACAAAACAAACATTAATTTTAATATTTAAGCACCAAAATAAATTCAAAACAAAGGAGATAGTATCAAATAATATTTCAAAATAAGATCTTATCAAATTCCTCCACACCAAATTCATACTTGTCCTCAAGGATACATCAATTCAATACATTAATCATCTTCACAACAACCTCCCATGTCCTTTCAAGTTATCCAAAAATTTCTAAAAGCTAATTCACATTGAATAGTTAAGATAAAATAACAATAGAAAGAATAAGCACTCATATGACACATTTTTAAAACATAGCATCTCATTAATTCCATCAAAATCACATGAACAAGACGTGACACCCTCACAAGGATTTCACTCTATAAGCTCAAGGTGTTTATGGTTTATTAAGCTCTCAAATCAAAATATAGCAAGTCATTTCCATAAGCTTACTAAAGAATCATATCTCCACCACTAAACAAAATGAACTTAATGCATAAATCAAAGGGACTTTATCAGGGTTATAATGTGGCTTAGGTAAGGCATGATAAGAAGAATCTTTTTGGCTAAATAAATTGAAGGGAATCATACAAACTTATCCACACAAGTTTTAACTTAAATCAAAGTTCACTTAATGCAAATAACATCTCTTTCAATCACTTTTTCCTTTCTTTTTTCCTTTTTTCTTTTTCTCTTTTTTCTATTTCTTTTTTTTTTCTAAAACAAAAATATCAAAGAGGATATTTTTTAATACTTCTCTTCCATTCTATAAAAAAATAAAAACAATGCAACTTGAATCATCTAATTAACTTTTCATGGAAATAGTCAAAATCCCATGCAAATAAGCTTGATACAATTCCTTCAATTTAGGGGATCAAAATCATTAAGGATATTAACAACAAAAAGGGTAAATTCGTCTTGTAACAAGGATATTATGCAAGAAAAGAAAGGGTAAGGCTTAAATTTATTCTTCTGTCACCCCTTGTGGTTTCATTCCGAAACAAACAACATAAAATTCTTTCAAGTGTTTATGTGGATCTTCACTTGGAAGACCACGAAAGATAGGCAGTAAGTGAATCAAACTAAATTTCAGTTCGAAATCTACCTCAACATTTAGAAATTAAATGCATAAAGGTTGTTAATTCAAATTTGGTGCCGCTAATTCCATCAACATTCTGGGGTTGAGATTTGCCATCTTCTCATCCGCTTCTTGAAAATTATAGTCTTCACCAATTGTTAGATCTACTTCAACGTTCACGTTTGAAGGAGAATGTCTGCTTCCTTGCTTGGCCTATTTTCTTAAACAATGTGTTGTCTTCTCAATTTTTAGATTATATTGCAATTTACTTGTCTGAGAAGCACGAGTCCTACAAGACAAGAGGTTGGCAGTAACTATAAAATAAAAATGCAAATAAACTAAGAAACTAAAATAGTTCCTCGGTAACAATGCCAAATTTTGGCAGTTTTTCAAATCTCCCAAAATAATTATTATTCTTCAAACTTTTGTAATAGTCGTGGAATCAGATAAAATCCCTAATGAACTAAACATTAGCTTCCTAATTTCAATTAATAAAAGTAAATGAGGGGTTTTGATTAAATAACTGCTTAACTAAAATTAATACGAAAACAAATTAATTCAATTGAATTTTAAAATGAGAAAGTCAAGATTACTATACTCCGATTCAAGAGAAAGATCTCATCTAATTGTAACATTGATCATTGGTTTAAAAAGAATATTTTCACAATTCAAGTAGTTAGTCCGAAACATATTAGGATAGTCATAATAAGTCTCAAATTTTCCTAAATTAATTGGTTCAAACCCGCATCCAAACCAAAACTTACCATCTATTGATTGGGTATGATAACATTCCATATCAAATAAATGGTAACAATAAGCTTAGTGAAAAAGACTAACCCTAAATTAAATAATTGAGATAGTTGTAATTATTCAACTTAGTTTTCTTGTTTATCATAAGTTAAATATGCAATTTCATAGATAACCTATTTGCTACTTGTACGGATCTTTAATGACAATTAGGAAAGGTTTTATTTAAATGCTTAAGAAAAGGCTAATCATCCAGCCTTTCATTAAAACATATATTAGGAATGGTCATTCAAGTTAGTTTTCATTTGAAAAGTAGGCACTACAGAGCCCTGTAATTGTAAGGTAGGAGGTTTCATCTCTTCCTACTAGAATTCCTATTTAGCTTAGGTTAAGAAAATTATCTAGTATGACAATTAGTTCATTAATTTCATAGGAAGTGCAAAAGTTGGACTATACCTACCTAATTATTCCCTACACTCTTTGAGAGGAGATAATATACAATAGTTACCAAACAAAAGAAGAGAGTTTACTAATCTAACTTGCTTTAATGCCATCAAACAACAATAGTCTAAGGTTAACTGGTTCAACATTATCTAGAAAGGAGTATGGATGCCTATGGAATCCTTTATTACCTGAATTATTGTAAGATACAAAATGAAGACAAAGGGTAAATTAATTAGAGCTAATGATAAGTTATGCATGCTTTGCAATTTGCGTTTTAAATTAATTAGTCATCTTTTTTTCAATGTGATTATACAAAAGTTATTTGGAGCTTGTTGCTACATATGATGGAGTTGTTGCATCAAAAGCATGCAAGATTTGGCTAAAACGATAGATTTCAAAACTTTTTTGAAATTAAAACTCAGTGGAAATAACATAACCAAATCAACATGTTTCAGCCATACGTGATACGGTATAAGAAAATAATTTACATAGGAACAAGGTGGTAGAAATATACCGACTCCTTTCTACAGCTTTGGCTCCTCGCATTTGTATCCTCTCCAAATCCTTGCTATAGCTTTGGCTCTTTTATATCCTTTCCTTTGTCAATGTATCCTCTCCTTTGTAAGTGTAAGTCGTGTACAAGTCGACTTGTCCAAGGGATAAGTCGACTTGTTCATGGACGGTACTGTTTATTTGTGCCCTAAAGGCAATCCCCTTTAGCGCGTTTTAT
>JANZLC010000007.1:19415149-19426328 GCA_026413385.1 Erythroxylum gracilipes | reverse complement strand
GATTCTGTTGATTTCCTGATCAATGACTATCCAGGTTACAGCAATAAGAGAGGACATGGTGCCAACAGTGATGACCCTTTCCGTTTAGGAGAATGTAGGACCTTTAAATTTATGATGTCCCGTGGGTCAAGGCCATACATTTATTCTGATATTAACTGCAAAACATATCAGCTGCTCGAGTATAAGCGTGATAATATGATTAATTATCATAATTACGGGCAGTTGACTCCAACGGTATATGCTAGAAGGGAAACCGAGGGCGTCTCTAATGCGTATAAACATGCCATTTTAAAATATGGACGTGACGTTTACAGTGATGCGCACCAGTTAGCTTTGGATTACATGGAAAAACTTGACCGCCGCAAAGTTTGGGGTAGGATGCGAAATAAGGCCTAAATCTTGCATATGAAGCCGAGTCGTGACGTATGATACCCTTTCGGAAAGGATTACACGAGACAGATAGCTTTTAAAAACTTTGAGGGCCAAATTTTAATATTTAGGAGCCTAATTTTGCGTTTGTTTTAAGACTATTTTGTTATTTTTTCGATCTTTTATTTTCCTAATTTTGTCAGGATTCAGATTAGGGTTTATAGAGATTATAAATAGGTCTTATTGATGTTTTCTGAGGCACATTATTTTATTTGGGATCAAAAAATTTCATTTGAGAATTTGGCTTTGCCTTTCTTTCCAAATCGCTTGTCGTTCTTGTTTATCTTTTCGTCCAATCAAACGACATTAATTAAACTCCTGAACGGAGTCTAAACGTTCTTGTTCCATTCGTAACTTCTGTTTTACGTCAGGTCCTATTAAGCAAATGCAGATGCAAAATTGGGAAAGACTCGTACAAGAAGCACGTAGCTCTCAGCAACTTAAGAGTGATCCTGTTTTATTGCAGCATAAGAATGCTCCATTCAACTCGGAGCATCCTGAACAGATTTTCAACATAGACATAGATAAATTTTTAGGTTATGTTCCAACACCTAGGATATTCAATTTCAGAAGTGAAGACTCTATTGAACCCTGCAGCTGCTTTAACCATGCATCAAAAACACGTAATAGAAGTTTTAACTTCTATCTTGATGAACCATTGAGGTGTCAACATAGAAATTACATGGTCAGGGCATCCGATAGAACTCTGAATGGTTATTCCTCTATGTCGCCAAGTTCAAGAAGGAGAAAGCCAGTTAGGCTTTATGGAAGACAGCAATAAGGAGACACTGGCACTAGCATATAGACTGAGAAGAACTACACAGTTGTTCCTTTTGTTAAGCGGAACTACCAAATTATTATATTGGCATGTGCGTCTTGCATTTATTTTGCATATTCATTCATTCATTTTATTAACAAATTAGAGAAGAGTCCAAAACACAGTGGGGGAGTGACGTTTGGAGGCAGAAAAACGTTTTGGATGTTTTAGGTTTTTAATTGGAAAACGAACGCACAACAGAGGAGAACGAAGGACTAGCGGAACAGAGGTTTTTAATTGGAGCAAAATTGTGAGTAGCGTTGGAGACTAAGGAGGGCTGCGTTGGAGACCAAGACTGACGCACAGAGGGACGCACGCAGCACTCCAGGCAGCAACGAGGACTAGCGGGTAGTAGTTTTCGAATTTGATTCTTGGCTATTGATTCTTGTTTTGCGTGTTATTGTGCTTGTTATGTGTTAGGCCTCGTATAATTTGTGTCGAAATTGTTGGTTGAAAAATTGAAAGGTAAAAATCGGTATTGAAAAATCAAAATTAAGAACTTATAAATTTGGACCTAGACATAGGCAAAAATCTGTGAGAGGAATTAACAACTAGATAAAAATCTTAATGGGTTTTAGTTAATTTCATGAGCCACAATAATCGAGATTGATTTTAACTACGATACTTCTTTGACATCTCGATAGAGTATTATAGATAATTTAGATCTAGTTTCTTTCAAAGTCTAAGGATCAAATTTATTGAATAAACCAGAAGAGAATAATTAGAAGTCGGTCACGAAACCAAATTTGAAACCTGTCTTTTATATATCTGATTTATTCCTTGTGGTCATAAATTATGTGTTTATTCTGTTTGTTTTAGGATTAGTTTTTAGCAATTCGTTAATTAATTAATTTCTCAATAATCAACATTTAAGTGACCAGCTCAAATAATTGAGTGATTTTAGCCTAGTAATTGTTCAATAACTCCCTGTAGATCGATACTCTTACTTCCCTATTTATTTGCGTGACCCGTATTTGCGGGGCCTCAGATAAGTTTTGGCACCGTTATCGAGAAATTTTCCTTTGGGCAATATTAGGCGATCAATTGTTTGGTTACTGAACAATTACTAGGTGTCAAAGCACGAGGAGGGATATCATTATATCTCTCAGCTAGGTGATCAAGTTGCATATTTGAGATAGGTATCACATCGTTATGCTATCCTTAAGCACTGTCCAGTAAGAAACACAAGAAGGGCCTCTCTCATAAAACAAAACAACTTTGATGAATTTAATAAATTAATTTTAATTATGCTACAATAACATGTGCATATTACTGTAGCATAACATGCACTCTCTTGTGTGATTTCGAAAAAGAGAAGGTGATGGACCTGTTATATTTTAACGCAAATAACAACAATCGAGCAACGAGTTACAACACACAAATAAGTAGATGAAAACAAACTTGGAAATCACACATGGTAGAAAACGCAGGAGAGGGAAGAAGACGCAAAAATCACAGCCAGTAGAAAAAGCAGAAGAAGGCAAAAGATGACAAAAGATGCAGTGACAGAGAAAAAGCAGAAGAGGCTGAAGACGGAGTCGGCGCAGGGGAATCGTTTTCGTTAAATATAAAAGTCTGTTTTCAAAATACATTGAAGCGTCTTTTTAACGTTTTCAAAAAGTCATTGTTGTTTTTCTATTTTTAACAACAAAAATCGAAAACATCTTTAACCAAACAAGTTTTGCAAGAATGTTTCATTTTTTACAAAAACAACAATGAAAAACAAAAAAAAAGGAACCAAACATCCCCTTGAATTTTTAGTTTATGTTTTTTGTTTTGGTCTCTTCTAGTTTTCAAAAGTTATGAAAACCATAAAAAATGGTTTTTGTTTCACGTTTTTGTTTTTTTTTCATAATCTGATTTACTATCATTTAAATATATATTATTTAATTTTTAATAATAATGATGAATAATTTAATTCAACATTATATATTTAATAAATTCAAATTAATTATCAATAAAAATTATTAATAATTTAATTTAATAATTAAATTATATGTAATTAAGTTTTAATAATTATAATTAAATTTAAAATATATAAATATTCAAATAAAGTTTGATTTAATAATTAAAATATATTTCAAATAAATATTAATTTATAAATAAAATTTTGATTTTTAAATTATTTAATTTATTAAAATAACACTAATTTGTTAATAAATATTATATAAGAGATTAAATAAAATTATTTAATCAAAAATAATTTATATTTAAGTTTTATCTAATATGTAATTATTATCAGAGATAAAAATATAACTACATTAACATTAACAACCAAACAAGTTAAAAAAACAAAAACAAAAAACTGAAAATTACAACAGAAAAACAGAAGTAAAACCAAATAACCTCTTAAGTTACGAGAAGAGGCTTCTGATCGAAAAGATTTCCTTCAACACATGCATTATATATGTGGTTAAACCGAAATATTTTATATATTCTTTTTATTTTATATATATGTGAATGTAAAATTACATTTTAACATTTGAAAAGAGAGATAAAAGTTAAAATCTTTTATTTCAAATTTTACATGTACAAGCTTTTTTAATTTTTTTTGGTAAATCAAGCTTTTTTAATTTTTATGTAAGTAGTTAATAATAAATTTATCTGTAAATATTACGTGGATTCAATTTATGTATAATATTTAGGAAATTAAGTAATTTAATTTTTAATATAATACTTCTTAATTTTATTTACAATGGTCCAAATGTAAATAAATTCGTCATTTTTATTATATTGTTTTTTATAAGACCTTCCTCATCTTTATAATATTGTTTTTTTATGTCTATTTTTATATTTCACTGTACTTTGCTAAAACAAATAATAAAGAACAAAAGGTAAAGTAGCATCAAATAATAGATATATCAAAACATTAAAAATGAGAAACCATCTCAAAGAAATGGGTTTCATTTAATTTGTAGATACCAAGCACCCAAATACACTTGAAACATCGATTAATTTTTGAGGTCCTCCATCTTGCCAAGATACGATTTTGTAGGAATGGAAGAAGATACTAATTGTCTTTCTAAAGTTCTGTAAAAATCTAAGTTAGTTTTAGCGATATTTATGGTATAACGTAATACTTTAGCACTTCTAATTAATATCATTTTAGTAGCATCCAATTTTTAGGAGGTGGCTTATAAATTTAATCTATATCATATTAATTATATTAGACAATTTGGACTTACTAAAGTGATATTATTTTTAAAAATAAATTTTGTAAATATCAGTTAAATGTGTAATTTTTGTTTTATTATTTTACAAAAATTTAAATAAATAATAACACTAAATTACAATGAGTATTGCAAATTGAAAAGTGATTGCCATTGGTTCGCCTAGAATTGAGTAGACCCATGAATGGACTTCAGTGGCTCCATTAAAAACTGAAATGCTATAGCTATAGTCGCTAGTCTTTCTGGTGAAACTCAAAACATAAGGACCAGCGTATGAGCCATTCATTTCGTTATAGTGCCAAACGATATAAAATGTCATTCTGATGAAGTCGATAATGATTTTACTTCGAAAAAAAACATTAAAAAAAAAGATAATGAAATTTTGCAAATTAAAAAGTGAAAAAAAATTTACAAATCCACAATTAGATCATTCTAGTGAAAGAACCCGGTTGTTAAGCCATACTTCCTCAGCTTAATACAAAACAATTGATCTCCGAAGCAATAAATTTGTATATATGGAGAGTTCTTTTTTAAAGTCACGGACTTTCATTAGTCACCCTGGAGCGTGAGAGAAGAAAACTATACCATAACAAGTGCAGCCTTCAGTTCCTGCTCAGTCAATTGTTTGGAGGACGGACTGAATTTAGTATCTGATAGGGTTTGAATATCTTCCAATTGTGCAAGTTGCAGAGAAAAATGGCACTACGAAAATGTAGCAAATGCACACGTAAACTAGAGATGAAGGTTGGTTGGATCAATGAACAATATCCATGAGGTGGCTAACTTACCTTGAGCACAACTACCATGTGTGCCTAAAGCCTTTGTGCTTCTTATGTATTATGGCAAAGAAGAGGTGACTATTTTCATTTAATTTTTAAATAATCAAAACAAATATTTGTTTTATTGACATAATGGAAAAAAGTCAGAGTAATGTTACAAAAAACTCTTTTAACTACCTAACATGGGTTAGATGTAAACAAAGCTGTCCTCAACACATACCTAACAACAAAATTAATTAAGGGTTTTTGTTAGACCCCTAAATTTAGAAGTCAGAAACATACAAGTGTTGGTAAGCTTTGGTCAATATTTAATAAGGCAAAGTCTTGCAAATAGGCAACACATACGTTTGATGTAGACGAAATCTTAAGAGTAGGTTAGAGTTGCCATGTGTAAGTGCACATTGGAGAAAATTTTCGACAATGAATGAAATTCATATGCGACATTGACAATGAAAAGTTCAAGTACTCATGAAGGCACAAGACTTCAACGAGAAAGTTTACAAATATGAAAATCCTGCTAGGGTTTTATACAAGTTAACTCATATTGGTAATATATTTAGTCATAGAGTAATGTGACTACGTTCTGAGTGTATTTGAATAGTCCATGGACTAAGATGGTTCGAGATAGCTAATCAAAGATTCAACAAAGCACTTGATCATCAAAAAGATAATGACACAGCATCACATGACAAGAACGTAGAGTACTGGGTTAAGAAAATGAGATCACTTCCTAAGATCATGTAAAGTGGGGCAATGATGGGAAAGAGAGTGGACATTTTTCAAGACCATATTCTCCATAATCAAAGAGAACTAACAGGGCATTTCGTTTTATATTGTTTATATTGTCTATCGTTCAATCAACCGTAAAAGAATTGTTAGAACTTTGCGAGAGTTTTACGTAGAGAACTTTTTAGTGTGTTTTGTAGAATGTTTCAAATTAGAAGTTGCCCAAGCCCTTGTATTGTTATTTAACAATAAAAATTGGCTTTCGTTTCTCTCTTTTTTATCCAATTATTTTTATTGAATTGTGCATATAATTGTGAATTGAATCTATGGAAAGTACCAGTGTGAATGAGATATTAGGAAACTTGAGAAAAAGTTGTTTGAAGATTATGAAAGAAAGATGAGTTAGGTTTTGACGGATAAAAACTAAAGTGTCATATCAGGACTTTGACTAGTTCCCCCACGCTCAAAAAGATCACTGTGACAATTAATATACATGAGAAAATCTGTAGGGCGAACAAACCCAAGCAACATGCATAATACATACATTTCTGTTTTCACCTTAGCTAACCATGTTAATTATCATCAGTTAGTAATTGTTGACGGAAATAAGATTAGAATTGTCAGGACCCAGTTCATCATACAGATCAAAATGGTGTCCTTACAGACTAACAACCACATCATTGAAGTGAAAACAGTTTCATTTGTCAAAATTTCAAAAGCTGAAACGTATCATGGGCTTTTGATACAGATTCCCTATTAGTTAGCGCTAGAAGAGTCAGTGAAGGTGTTACCAGCACATGGAGATAAGCACTATAATGCATACATCTTCATGCTTGAAGAATGTTTTGAAAAACAAGAATATACGACCATGCCTTTGAGTCGAAGGCACAAATGCCAAAAAAATAAATAAATTAAAAAGAAAAGAAGAAGAAGAGATCATACATACCATTTTCACGAAGATGAAAATTGTTGACTCCACGGAATACTTCACTGTATATTAGGCCACTCCAGGGCATTATAGGTCGAGGGTATGATTGTAAATCAGGAATTGCATCTTGGTTACATATGAAAGTCGCAAATATTGTTTCTTGATCAGCGATCACTGTACCACCTCCACTAAATCTTCTGATCACAGGAACCTGATCCTGCAACACTGCTTCAATTTCAAGAAGTTCAGCAGGTCTCCTGAGCATAATATTTTTTTCATGATTTGGATGTGATTCAAGTAGATAGATTGAGAAATAGACAACACAGTAAGCAAAACAAGGGCAAATGGTGTTTCAAGCGCCCTCATATGTACCAAAGGCAATCCTAATCAATTCGGTTTAGTGATAATTAACTGGGAGAAACAACTAATCAACAATGATAACTACTTAGCTTTGACTCTGACTGCTCCTTACAAGTAATAAAAATCTTAACATGGTAGGACATAATCAGACCATTAGGCTTGCAACTGGCTGCTTGCAATAATGGGTAAATAATGCCTAGAAAGCGCTGCGTATTAAAGTTAATACTCCTGTTAGTCATCCTCCAGTTAAATCTACTAGTTAGGATTCCATGACAATGTGAAACAAGAACTTTTGGTCTTTCAAACAGTTAACTAATGATCTCATTTCACTCTCCAAAGCAGTCAATCCAAACAAGCCTTCAGTAATGTTTCTATCTTAATACAAAGACCATAAAGAAAGTGGGTTAGTTTATCTAAGCACGATCAAATGGAAAGGGGTAGAATTAGTAACGCCAAAATTTGAACCAGAAATCAGAAGAATCCAAAAAGGCCAAACAAAGCAAGAGAATGAGTCCTCGGCAACAAAATATGCAAACGTTGTTCTAAAGTACCGAGCACCAAAAGTGAAGGAAGAAAAAGCATACCCAGAAACACCCATTACAATAGTAGGATGATTGGTTCCATCATTAATAATACACCAATTGTGTGTCGAGGTACGAAGCAGCTGCTCCTCCATACGCAGTTGTTGCAGTATGGGTACATTTTTCAATCTCACCAGCTTCATTTACGGAAGCCTCATACTTTGAACCAGAATCTTTTCTCCACCAGTAGAATACCACGAGCAAACCTAACGTTGGACGTTAAGTGTACATCTTGGGATACAAAGACTCATGAAGTTTCCAAATTGAGCTAGGAATTTTAACAAACCCTCAATGTCCTTCAAACAGACAGAAAACTAAGGCAACAAGAAACCCGTCCAACTGCTCAAGTACAAACGCAAAAAGAAAAGGGTTCGCCCCTAACGGGTAGCCTAGCGGTAGAAAGGGAGAGAGGATTGTATAAGATTATGAGTTGGAGCTTTGGGTGGAGCAGCCTACTGTAAGGTGATGTAATCCTCTTTGTGGTGGCTTATCTTTCGGACCAAATACTTTTGATACTATCTAACATCGGATCAAAATTTAATGGGTGGCTCCTAAGTTTCAAGATAATCGAGCAAAGCCGGAAATGTGAGTTATCATTTTTTTTAAAAAAAGAAAAGCGTTCCATTTGGTGGAAAACATGGGTCAGCGTAAATTGCGGGTTTTGCGATAGACAAAGAGGTTCGAATAGGAGAAGGAGCTGACTTTGTATTGTACTAATACAGAGACTGTATTCAGCGGAACGAGCTTAACAATCGATATATGAGGCACCGGCGTCGTTTTCAAGATGACGCGTTACGAAGCTGGCCTATGTAACATTTTATATCCCAACAAAACCTAGTATGTTTTGCCGCCACCAAGCCTCTTGGAATCCTATCTTTGTCACGTCGACTCTCTCGGAGAACGTTGTTCATTCCTCTTCCTAAAATGGTTTCTCTTTTGTAATTCTCTGTTGTAAAATGACAGAACGGAATCGAACCCATTTTAGGAAGGAAATGAACATTGTTTTATCGGAGAGATTTTTACCTCAATAATTGGAAATCATGACGCTATTGTTGAATGTATTCTGGCTTTTGGGTCCTCAAGTTTCTTTATTTATTGTTGACTGTACAGGGAAAAAGACTAGTTTTTGTTTTCACTACACGATCATGTTTGCATTTTTCAAAATGAATAGCATAAGCTTTAATTGGTTCGTTTTGTTGATTGCTTTTTCTCTCCAGTTGGATGTTCTATTTTTTATATTGTAATCGGAACATTCTCTAAATGCCAATCAACTTCAAGACTTCCAATGGTTTTTGGTTTTACACACAAAACATGATTATAGGCTGTTGTCTTAGAATCCTAAAGATCCAATCTCAATAAGACCAGGGCTAGTTTACCACTAATATCTCATTCATGTCATGTATGATTAATATTGGATGGTTGTAGGAAGAGTGAAGATCAAAGGTTGGAAAAGGAAGTTGTTTCAGTATCTAAGTTCCTGCAGAAATTGACAATTCCATGGCTCCTTGGCAAATATTGTGAACCTTTTTAGCAGGCTTACTTTATTAACGAACTACCTTTTAAACTGGTTTACTTTACTCTTCAGTCTTTCGCACTCTGGAATTTTCCCGATTTCAGGCATTTGTTGTGATTTCATCGTTATTTGTTGAACATGTTTAGTAAGCATGCTCTGCCCTTGAACATAAACGAAATTAGCATGTCTGTAAAATTTTTCTTTGGTTGGAATCCGATGTTCGTTTGACCGATAAGGGAAGGTGATTGTTGTGTCAGTAAATTCGGAAACTGAACATCTTGTGAGATGGTTTTCGTGGCCATATTTCAATTCCTGCAGTTCTCCACCTTTATCTATGTTGTTGTATATGCAAGCACTGTGTCCCCTGTCATAGCTTCTAATTGATAACATTTACAGAACCAAAATTTTTAAAATCTTGGTGAAATGTTTACCTTTTGATTGGCTTTACTTTTAGGCAGATATGTCACTGATGCCTACCTACCCTCCTTTGGCTACAAACAAAATTCTCGATTTTGACTAAATTTATTTTGAACATGAAGGCTGGATGGTGGTGAGATTTTGAAGAACATGTTAGAAATTTTCCATTTAGTGTATAACAATTAATTGCATTTTAATATTTTTAATAACTTACCGGTTAAGTTACATAAATTTGATCCGAATAAAAATAATAAAGTAACCTAATAAATGATCTAATTGATGGCCGAAGTTTAGGAGAAAAATAGACCCTCGATCAATATAGACCGAATTCATATTGAGCTTGTGATGAGAAAACCCGATATGGATGCTATATATAGAAAGATTAGGATCTTCTGTAGTTGCTATAGTAAATCGAGAATGTAAGGATACTTTGACTCATTCAGAGGTTCATGTATACAAAAAGCTACAGAAAGACTTTAACGCATCTCGGTAAGCAGATCCTATGAAGGTGCCGGTGGATTTACTCTCATTTCGACTTCAGAAAGCTCATTTGTAGTTATGGAACAAAAATCAGGTATTTTTCGCATTTCTTTATTTTCCTTTCACGTCCAATCCAGGCTCTTATTACGTGTTATATAAGGTATCAGAACAGTTACGTGATCGGGTGGTTAAAAATGAAGATATTTTGGTTTTTCTCCCTATGGTTCTCGAAGAATAAAGGTCCATTTTTTGGTTTTTTCTTGCTTATTGTTGCATGAAAGTGGTATATATGTATTTAGTCTTAAAAAACGAGCTAAAACTAGCCTAAAAGAGCAAAAATTGGACCCAAAAATCACATTTTCTAGTGATGGGGAGAAGCACCGGGTGCATATGGTGCATGAGCCCGACAGTGCACAGTAGCAAGCGCTGAAGATCGTGTCACAAGCGCCAGCATTGGTGGTCGTGTCTACGCATCACAGTACATACATGACACATGCCACACATTCCCCGCATGTTGGAAGCGGGCACATGGTACGCACGAGCCACCTCGCCCACGCGCACGTTGACGACAACGATACAATAAAATAAAATAAAAATTCAAAATTTTCTGAATTCTCGTAAAGATACCCCAGGCCATTTTGGTTTCGTTTTCGGGTTAGAGAAATTTATAAAGTGAGTTTTAAACTTTTTTTTGATTTATTAACATAAGGAATCAATTAAAGTTTAACTTTAGAAAAAGGAAATTAAAGTCCCTAAAGCCCGTTTTAAGTAAATTTTCATGCAACGAACTTGACATAAGTGAGATACTTGATGTTTTCGTATCTCGTGTGACAAGTTCGGTGTTCAATAACGCATGATAGTCGCTCTTATTGGGATTTTTTGTTAGCCCCAAATTTTTTTTAATGATTAGTTAAGCATGATTAGATTAAATTAAGTAAATTGAGTTAGTATTATTAAAGTGACATTGATTAATTAAAAT
>JANZLC010000007.1:19391779-19405623 GCA_026413385.1 Erythroxylum gracilipes | reverse complement strand
ATTGATCATGTGATTGATTGAGAATATGAAAATGTGATGCATTTCATTACATGAATGCATGAAACATAAAGGCTGTTGTGACTGGAGTAGCCACCGAAAAAGAGCTTAAAGCTCAAACTGTGATCAGAGCCTTAGGCTCAGTTGCGAATGTACCCAGTATCCACTAAGGGATATGAAACATTATCTGATACAGCTCGGTATCCACTAAGGGATATGAGCTAGACAAAAAGGCACTCGGTGACAACAATAATAACTGAAAGTGAGTCTCATGTGCATTGCATAAAAAATCGATATGTATGTTTTAATAGTTTGAATGCTTTTCGAATGTGATTTATGCTTAAGTGAACGTGCAATGTATGTGACTCAATATGATGAATTGATGAACTGTATATGTTATCTGATTGAGTGAGCTATCGAGGATGGTAACTCACTGAGTTTGCAAAAACTCACCCAAAATTTGCAATATTTTTTTCAGGCTCAAAAGAGTTACCCCGTTAGGCAAACAGGAGTATACCCACTGCATTCAAGTAAGAGATAGAGGTCGGGATCAGTTCGCGTCTGCATTTGTATTTTCTTATTTTTGTATCAAATCGAGTCTTCCATAATTATTGTACAATTTCTGTATGTAATAACTTTCCAAAGTGGAAAGGTTTGTAAATGAGATTGATCTTGAGTATAATAATAATACATGTGACTTTGATGTTATGAAAGAAAAGAATGGGCCCAATTTGATTATTGATTTCCGCATATGCGTGCATTTATTGTTTTTAAAAAAATTTGTAATGAGATTTTATTGACTGATTGTGCTAGCATGCCGCCCTCGCGGGGTAAGTTCTCGGACATCACTAAGGATGTCGGGTACGTGTCTTACGAGAGTGGGTTGCTACATGTACACATTCAAGATTAGTATTGGTCTTGTCCAAATTTCCTGTAACATAACTTTGATATTAAGTCTGGTGTCAGTAATAAATCAACCCAGTCACTGGTTTTGTAAGACCTTTATGAAAGAAAAATGCCTGTTTTACTTTTATATTTAACATCGATTGTGCTTATCTCCTTTAACTTCTCCAATTTTTGTTACATCTTTGAATTAGAATCAGCCCAATAGTCTTCTATAAAGTTGTTATCCATTTTTTTATCTTTAAAATGGCTCTAAAATCTCATCAAATTGACACTAATGGGGAAATTTGCACTAAACCTTATGTTTATGCTTCAAATCCATCACTTACATGACAATGAGCTAGACATATAAAAACATTATAAAATTGATATAAAATATATTACAGAGGCCCTAAATACCAATTAAATAAACCCCAAATAATATGTTAAATATCAACCTATCAAATTCTGCCGCACAAAAGTAATTACTTAAGTAATTAAACCCTAATGACTAACCTAAAATAATAAAAAAAAACAGTTTATAGGTGTAGGGTGATATTTAACATATATTGTATGCCTTTAAACTTCTAGGTGTTCCTAGTGAAGGAGTTATAGTCTCCTAAGAGTTTACTTAAATGCTTCACACAAACATTGACCTAAACAAATATACATTAGTTAACTTCAAAATTGACAACACAAGATATACAAATCTAAGCTTCAATTAAATTGTAAACTTTCAACATATAATATCTCATAAGCAAATATTATATAAATAAGACTAAGTAAATTCTATTCTACATCCTTTATCAAGTTTAGGTACTATGAATTGATAAGTCCATATGAATTGATAAGTCCTCATAAGATATAACTCATTTACACAACTGTTTGAAATTGGTAAGGTACTCTTACCATCTTCTATTAAAATTAAACTTACCATAAACTTGAAATTTATGTAATCTCCACAACTAAAACAGATATGCACAAGCAATATCAAAATGACTTTGGTAAGGTTGTAATGGGTTTAAAAGGTTAAATACGGTAACTAAGAAAAGGAATAAAAGTTAACAAAAGTATTCATAACTAATAGAGCAATAATAAGTAAATGTCTAGTAAATAAATCAATATCATTCCACTAACTCCTCATATTGTCACACCACCCTTTCCTTTCATCTTTTCAATCACAAGAATCCATGCCAACTAATTTTCAACTCTTCTTTTTATAATTTTTCTAAAATTTATTTTCTTTTTTTCATTTTTCCTTTCAATGTTGACACAAGATTTCCCCTTTTTCTTTGCCACTTTCATATATTTTACCATACCCCTAAATTTATTTTCTTGTATCCCATTCTTAAAAATCACATTAAATCATAAGTAAAAACTCTACTATTAATAAATTATAGAGTCAATACTTGTTTTTTTTTTGAGTTTTGAAGTTGATGAAACCTAGTTATATCAATTCCTTTTCCATAAGCTGCCAAAGGGGACCAACTCAAAGTTCTCTACAAAAAGTTACTAAAGAAAAAGGATAAAATATATATTAGGCTCAAAGGGCTGACTAATGAATTAATATATAAAAGGTAGGTAAATTAGGCCAAACCCAAATCCCAAGTGCCTTTGCTTACACAAATATTAATACAATCTAAAAAAATTGAAATTTAAGATCTAGAAATTGAAAATTGAATAAGGTATTTACATGACAAACAAAGAAAATAGAACTTGAAATCTCAAGTTCTCATAGGATCACTCAAGACAAGTCAAAGTATTTTCACTTAAAAAATTCAATTTACAAACATTCCTAAATCAAATTTTGCATGTTAATTACTTAATTATATTATACATCTACATTTAACAATCAATCTCAAGTAAATAATGTATAAATTTATATCATCAACCCTAAAGAAACTAATGAAAACATATAGACAACCTAGAAACAAACATTAAAGCTCAAAAACTTAAACCTAAAAGCATAAAAATTGTGAAAATTTATGAAAATTGAAAATTTTAGTGAATATAAAAAAGTCACCCCATACTTAGGACATTATTGTCCTCAATATTTTGCATAAAGAAAAAAGAACAAATGGAAATAAAAAAGCTCCCTAAAGATTTGTACTATTGCAGTGGATCTTTTCATTCATAATATATTTAATCCATACTCATCATTTGCATAACTCGAAATAAAGAAGTGGAGTCTCAAAACTAAACAAACCAAAATTGTGTTTACATTTTCAATATTTAGAAGTTAAAACTAAAAAAAATAAAAACATAAAATATAGTAAAACAAAACAAAAATAAAAACAAAACAATGTAAAGATGATAGTCTTATCTATATGTATACGTGAATGGTAAGACTAAGGTCACTACGATGGTGGAAATAGTAGAAATTGCTTAAGATAAGTTAACGTCTGATCTATTTTGGTGTCTGTCATCATCATCTATCCTTTAGTTCTATCAATAGATGATGCCAACTACTATATAGAAATCTCTAAAAGCCTCTCAGTTTTCCTTATATTCCTCATTAACCCTCATCATCTTCATAATTATTCGTCCTTACCTCTTATCGTAGGTTATTAGGGTATCTTTTATCTAGTTGATATGGATTGATTCACATATTATTGCTTCCAGGTATATCTAAACAACCTTATACGGTCATCATTGATATAGCTAGCATCTCTGATCTTCCCAACCCTAAAATTGGAGATGTCCACCCATTACGTTACCATTAGCTAATAAATAAACACAAAAAATGAAGTTCTTACCTGTTGACTTATGTAAAACCATACTGCTGATATAATGTAGTATAAGAGATGAAAAATAAATTAGTGGAGTGTTTCTAAAACCAGTAAAGAGGAAATTCAGAAGGTAAAGATTGGCAGTTCAAATTCGTTATATTGGGGCTGAATGTTACGACTCAATATATAAGCCATTAGCCAATTTTGTATTGGTTGGTGGTTATATGATATTCCTTATAGTAAGTAATCTCTAATCCAAACCTGTGTGAAACCTCCCTCCATTCCTACTCATAATGTCCTAATGATCATCAAATGTGAAAGCTCAACCACCTTCCCTCTAATGGCAACCTGTTGTGCTCCTTTATATTCTCCTCCAAAATAATAACCTTAGTATTATTAACATAAGGGGTAAGGGCCACAATTTTAAGTTTATTCTTATATTATATGTTGGTATATAACTCCTTCACTACCTATGGGTTGTAGTTGTCATGAAGAGTCAATAAATAATCCCAATTCAAACACCTTAACACATCTCGTATCCTAAAGACTTAATCAATATAAGAGATAATGGTGTTCTATATGACCATATGGTTATTGCTCCTCTTAATATACCATTCTTTGTTTTTTGTCTTTATATATCTAGGAGAGTCCTTTAGAAACAACAATTTTAATGGTGTTGATGGTGATGTGGGAATTCCACTCCTTCTAGTTATTGACTTATATCTTAAAGGCATATTTATTAGTATAAAATAAAAGAAAAGTTAAGAATATCTCACTACATAACATTACTATAGAAACTCCTTCCCGATGCTTTTCATAACTTTATAAGCACAAAATGAAAAAATGTAGAAACTTAAACCAAATTTCATAATTTCATGCCAAAATCAACCTAAATTCCTAAGATTATTAGTGTAATAATTCCAAATTCTCCTTAATAAATCTCCAAATACTAACTTAGTATACTCCTACTATAAAAATTGGTAGAATAACTTACTTGAACATTTTAAAACTTAAAATCCATACTAGAATGACTCCCATAACAATTGAAAATTAAAAAGCCCAAATCTCTCTTATTAGTTAGAAATATGAAATTTAAAGGCTCAAATGATGGGTAAAAGATGGGTTTTATGTGTACAAAAGATATTTAGTGTTTTAAAGGTTGAAATTGATGAAAAAAGTTAATTTTAGGTCAAATTCTAAAGTTACATGTGAAAGGAAAGAGGTTAAAGTTTTTTAAAAGGAAAAATTATGTTTTGACTATTTATATTGGTAGGGTTCAATATGAAATTGGTGTCAAACACATGTCATAATTAAGCCATATTTGTTTTGGAATTACAAGGTTTTCCTTCACTTTAAAGACCGTCACTAGACACACTTCCATAATCAACACAAAATTTATTTTATTTCTGGATAATTCGTATTTTGTTTTAAGCCGAGTGCTTGTCCTTCTTTTACACTTGATGCTAGTTATGCTTTATATTCTCTATTTTATACTCAAACTTGATTTTTTATCTTCTCTGCACCATGTGTCCTCCCTTACAACCTTTGGCTCATGAATTATGTTATTTATGCATGATTTAATAAATAAAAATGCAAAAAGTAATAACTTGAACACACCAAATTAAAAACTCAGTAAGGAAATAATGTTAGTAAGCATAAAAACTAATGGAAAGTCTCATAAATTTAATTCCCTACACTTAAACATGACATTATTCCTAATTATAAACAATTAAGATGATAAGATTAATCAAAGGAGATAATTAATGTTAAAGATAATCCCCAGTTTCACGTAATTATAGTGAGATAAAATTGCAAAAAAACTCCACAAAAATTTTTCCCATAAAAGCAACATTAGTAAAGAAAATAAAAACAATAAACAAAAAATAGAAGTTAGAACATTGGGTTCCCTGCTTGCATAAAATACAAAAGAGAACAAAGATCAGTAGTATCTCCTATGTGTGCAAAATGCCAATGAGGAGAGAGGGATTCTAGCTCTTGGACATATGTTTCTTTAGTATGAGCTATTTATCCTAAAAATACTATGATTTATAGTATGCTCCTCCTCTTCATCTTAAGTCCTAAAGCTTCATATTTTTTTTTATACCAAATTATCATTATAAGCCTTAGCGACTTCCTCCCCACTAAGGTCAAGTACATCTATCTTAAAACAATCTTAACCTAAGGCGAGACTTCTTTTTATCATCAAATATATATGAAGCACTTCTTTCTCTTTGCATACCTTAAGTTTAAGCTTTCCCTCCGTAACATCTATAATAGCCCCGCCAGTAGTTAAGAAAGGTCATCCTAATATTACTGAAACCCTAATGTGGTACTCCACTCCAATCACTAAAAATTTGGCTAAAAATTAATGAAATGATCTATCAGCTAGAGTGACCCGTTTATTGGTTTTAGGTCTTTTATCCCAAACTTCCCATAAATGGACAAAGATATTATATTTGTACTAGCACTTAAATCATTTAAACATTTAATAGGTCTTAAATCACCAAATTTACATGGGATAGTGAAACCCCTTGAATCCTTTAACTTCATAGGTAACTTGTTATAAAAGAGAGTGCTACATTCTTCAGTTAAAGATAATGTAACATACCCTTTTTCTTTTGGAAATGATCTCCTTAAAAACTTAATATATAAAGGCATTTGAGCTAATGCGTTGACAATTGGTACATTGATTTTTAATTTCATTAAGATATCAAAAAATTTGTTGAATCCATCTTCATTGGTTTTCTTCTTCAACCTCTGAGAGTATGGAATTAATGGAATGTATGGATACACATAGGGTTTTGATCTTTACTTATGACTATCACTAGATATAGATGAAATTGACATCAGTTTAATTCTATTTCCTCTATTTAAGTTTTTTTAATATCAATACTATCATTAGATGTAGGTGCTACTAGCATCGGTATTCTACTGTTTTCCTCTTTTATGAATTCTTACTTACCTTTTCCTGATTTTTTCTCTTCCATGACTTAAGCAACATTATAGTAAATTTTTTCCACTCCTTAATATGATGGCACACACTTGATCTCTAAGGTTAACCTTAGTATTATTCAAAAGCTCGTGATGACCTCTTTCATTTACCATTATAACTAATTGGGATATTTGCACCTCCAAGTTATGAATTGAAGTGAGGCCTCAAATTATACCCTAGTAGGAATGTTTCTTTTCCATTAAAGTATTTTTTAATGGGTGTTAATGATTAGGAAAATGAGTGTTTAGTTCGAGACATAATCGGTATTAACAAAATTGTTGGGGTAATTTCGTAATTTGTGTTAATTGTGTTATGCCTGCATAAATATACATTAATCATGGACTAAAATGCTAAATGTATTAAGATGGCATGCAATTTATAGAATAAGACAAAGGTTTGGTCATTTTTGTAAATAAATGAAAGGTGAAAAGTAGAAACCATAAGATGTAGCAATGTGGCATGTCACACATCACAATGCTTTACCTAAACGCATGCAAAGGAAGAGGGTGGTTTGGCGAACACTAGGATTTTCAGAAGTTTGAGCTTCTCTCTTCATCCAACGTCTTGTTACATTTGATCTCTTAAGGGGATTTGAAAGAAAAACAAGGAATTTATGCATTTGAAGTTTAAAGTGAGTCAATTTCATGCTTTGGTGTGAACATTAGCTCCTTCCTCATCTCCTCTTCAACTAGGGTTCTATTATACATCTGTGATTGTTGATAATGAGTTTTGAATGAGTATGTTATGTGTTTAAGAGGAGAATACCAAAGAAGGGAAGTAAGTGGAGTGAAGAGTAAGGGTTTTGAAGCACTCTTTTAAAAGGTATGGGAATTTTGATATGTTGTTTGAGTTTTTGAGTGTAATGTGAGGGATTTTGTTAAGAGAAGTATTCTATATGGAACTAGAATGTTGTTGGTTCATTTTGATGTGTCTTTGGCATTCCTCTTGCAAAATAAAACTTAAGTGAGTTAATTGGAGTGTGTACCTCATTAGATGGAGTGGTTATACTAAAAAAACTTTTGTATTTTAGCCACATCTTCACCTGTAGATATCCAAATGGTATAATTTTAATTTCAGATTAAAATGAAGACATAGGGTTACAATTTCATAAAGGAATCAAAATTGAGTTCTATCTCTAAGGGTTTTGAAATTTGGCTTGAAGTTGAGTTCTAGTTGCTGTCCCTGTTTTAGAACATCTTATAGTATTTTGGGTATAACTATTGGGATAATATATCAAATTGCATGAAATTTATACCATAAGAAAACTAAAACAAGAGGAACATTTTTATATAAGACCATTTTGCGTGAAAATCTCATTTTTTAATATTAAAATGGTCATACAAAATTGACCTGAAAACTTGGTTCAAGAAAAAAGCTAGAAATTTGGTTACAACTGTGCATCACCCCCATTTTTAGCCCAAACATGAAATTTTCCTTACCTAAATGCCACTGAATCTCATCTAAGCTCCTTTGAATGTCACTAGAACTTGGCAAACTATGTTATATAGGTAACATGAGATTCATGCTTATAATGTGTAATTATTTAAATGCTCTCATTGATGCATTATTGAAAAAGGACTATGTTTATAAAGCATATTAAATTTGATTGGGCATGGTGTATGTTTTCAAATTATAAAGCAAGCATTAGGGAATGAGTTTGAATGTATGAATTATTTCTCATTAGTGTTATGATGATTAGTTTTAACCTGCCAAGTCTGAGTTGTGGTTAAATAGGCATGCCTAGAAGGGTTTGCAACTGCTTCTATTCTTAGATACTTTAGTGTCTACTATTTTAGAGACTTAAGTCTCTTCAGTTTTAGAGGCTCATGCTCCTTCTGTAGGTGCCAATCATAGGTGTCTTATCTTCTGTTCACGTTACCCACTTCTGAAAAGATTAACAGGCAATTCTTTTGATATTTGTTTTGTTCTGATGCAAATTGATAATCAAAATACTCTCTAATTAGCATAATCAAAGATTGTTATATGATATGTTACGAATCATGTTCATGTAAATGTTAGATGACTGCAGAAAGCAGTCATCATCATTCTTTTTATTTCTATTTTCCCACTAAGCTATATGCTTAGCACGATGGTTTTTCCTCTGTGTAGGTCTTGATAAGTAGGGTTAAGGTTGGGACAACCGTAAGGGCCAAAGAAGAATTTATTAGCTTTTGCGAGATTTTGTGCTTAAGCATTGAGTTGTATTCATAAATATTATGAGACATTTTTATATTATGTGTGAATGAAATGTAATATCCATAACGTAAGATGGGTTTGCTTTTAATGTATGGATTTGATATGTGTATATTATGTCCTATTTAACCACAATGACATATGAAATGTGATGTATGTTTGCCTTATTTTCTTAGGATTGTTGGATTGTCTTGGTTAGTTTTATGTTTGTTTTGTGTGGCATATGTATCTCTTCCTAGGGGGTATTAGGGTGTTATAATTTGGTATCAAATCCAGGTTTAGGCGATTCTGGTTTAACCAGCGCTTAAATATTGCTTGTACATGGATATAAAAGTTGTGTTTGGCCTAATGCAATTTCTCCTATGTTTTGGTTCTAGGTTCAAGTATGGAAAGATCTAATAAGGCTGTTGATGAGGTTGTAATCCTGCGCAATCTCATCCATTTGTGTCTGGACCCTCTGCAGTAAATAGAAATGAAGCTAAAGCACCACCTCCTCCTCCACCTCTACTCAGGGGGAAGCTTTATTAAAATTGTCGCAAGAAATGATGACTTTACTACACCGGATGACTGCACCCAAGGCTCCAATTAATCAGTTACGAAAGTATGAGTCAAAGAATTCACTGGTGCATCTCTAAATGAATCTGATAAGTTCTGGTTAAAAAAGGTGAACAGGGTGTTGGATGAAATTAGATGCCACTTTGAACAGATGGTGCACTATGTTGTCTCCCTTCTTTAAGGAGCAGTCTATGAATGGTGGAAATTTTTTCTGAGATATCCTTAGCTTCCTGCACCTCAAACCTAGGATTTCTTTTCCTAGGAGTTTAAAGTGAAATATGTTACGACAACCTATAAAAATGAGGGTGGAATCAGTTTTTGAGTCTAAAGTAAAGAAATCTGTCTATTGTTGAGTACGATAGAGAATTCAATTAACTCAGCAAATATGCAGCTGAACCTATACTTATTGAGGATTTCTAATGTCATCAGTTTGAGGATAACTTAAACCACTCAATTAAAGAGCATATTATGGCATTCACTCTCCTGCAACAAGTGAGTTATCAATAGCTGGTGCAAGTTGCCATTAAAATAGAGAAGCAAGAGATGGTTAAGAGAGAAGAAGCTCAGTGAAGAGATTTTGCTACAGGAGTTTAATCCTTGGGTAAGAGAATTTGTGAAGGTGCTTCCACTAAATAGGAAGTCACCCAAAGATCTACAAGTAGAGGAAGGAGACAAGAATTTTCCCCATCAACTGATTCTGATAGGGGTCCTCTGTGGGTCGAGGTTCTGGTGCACTAGACTGTCCTCATTGATCAAGTACCATTGGGGTAATTGTAGGAGGACTACGAGTGCATGTTTTCGATGTGGCAGCATTGATCATTTTGTAATGTGAATCAGTCTCAGGCATCACAAGCTACCAGAGAAGATTCAAGTGCACCTACAGGAAATAGAGGACATGGTAGGGGTCGTGGAGGATTTGGATAGTTTCTGCCTAATCTGGGTACTACTTCAGAAATTATTCACCGACTTGCTGCAACTTCAGCTACAATTCGGGCCTATGCTATGAAGGCTCGTGAGGACCAGGACGTACCTGAGGTCATTGCTGGTACTGCTTCTCTCTCTAACTCTAAAATGCATGCTTTGATTGATCCTGGATCTAGCTAGCCATTCTTATATCTGTTTTGGAGAATTTCTTAGTAAAATGATGCCAATAGAGTGGTTAGATTATGATATTCATATAGCCAGTCCTTTAAACAGTAGTGTGGTGGTTAATAGGGTGTATAAAAACTATCCAATTTTAATCCAAGGTAGTGAGTTAGTAGCGGATCTAATCAAGCATCAAGAAGTTGTTAATTTTATAGCTAAGACTGTTATGCTTAGGAAGCCTGATCAACCTAAAATAATATTATGTAGCATCTGCATTAGTCCTCTGGCTAATGTGATATCAACTATACAAGCCTGAAGGTTCCTTAGGAAGGGGTATGAAGCTTATTTTATCTTTTGTACTTGATTCTAAGAGGAAGAGTGTTAAACTGTAAGACATTCTGACGGTGAGCGAATTTTCGAATGTTTTTCCTGAAGAACTACCTGAGCTTCCATCCAAAAGGGAAATGGAGCTATCTGTTGAGATTATGCCTAGCACTGCTCCTATGTCTATAGCACCATACAAGATGGCTCCTACTGAATTAAAAGAGTTGAAAGTTCAGTTGCATCAGCTACTGGATTAGGAGTTTATTCGACTGAGTGTCTCACCCTAGAGAGCACCAGTTCTGTTTGTTAAGAAGAAAGATGGTACTCTCTGGATGTGCAATGATTGTAGGCAATTGAACAGGGCCACATTGAAGAATAAGTATACATTGCCAAGGATAGAAGATCTGTTTGAACAGTTAAAAGGTGCAGGGGTATTTTCAAAGATAGATCTGCGATCAGGGTATTATCAGCTTCGAGTAAAGGATGTGGATGTTTCGAAGACCATATTCAGGACTCGATATGGATACTATAAATTCTTGGTAATGCCATTTGAGCTAACTAATGCGCGAGCTGCGTTCATGGATTTAATGAATAGGGTGTTTAGTCTCCATTTAGACCAGTATGTTATGGTATTCATAGATGATATCCTATTATATTCTAAGAATGAACAAGACAATGCTCAACATCTACGGATTGTGTTACAAACCCTATGGGAAAAATAGTTGTATGTGAAGCTAAACAAGTGTGAATTCTGGCTTTAGGAAGTATCTTTTCTGGGACATGTTGTAGCGCCCCCTTATTGTAGGGTACACACCGGGATGCCCGGAGGTCATTCCGGTATATATCCTACAATAAAGGTGAGCTACGATCAATCACTACATTCTGTTCATATGGCATCATATCATTCTTCACCTAAAAAGCATCATAAGAAATCACAATATTTTTACAACCAACTTTTCCTCATTTTTTTTCCTCAAAAATTGAAAGTATACATTGTGTCTTTCAACTTTTACTACATGCACATCAACAAAACCTAGTACAAAAGTACTACATGAAAGAGAAGAATATTTCAAATCTATCTAAGCCACCTAAAAAATCCCAGCTGACCGACCTTTGAGCCATGACTTCTCTTGCCAAATCACAATCTATATGAAAATAGAGCCTCTCAGTAGCTAGAGTCGTCCCTCAGTCCTGAAAAGACAACGTTGCAATTTTGGTGAGTTTTGCGAACTCAATGAGGTAACCATCATCGATGGTTCACTCAATTCATGCAACACAACAATTCACATAACAATTATTTCCCAACTCTGCATTTTACATGAGTAACACATTTTCACTTAAGCATAAGAAAATTATTTATTTCACTCAATCAAACATACTTAATAAGATGCATATGAAATGCTCATGAGACACTTTTCCAATTATTACATTGTTGTGACCGAGTACGTGAACTGTCCCATATAGGGCTCATTAAATGTTATGCCTAAGGCTCTGAATCACTTTTGAGATTAAGGCTCAGTTTCACTCGTTGAGTTTTAAATTCTAATCGGTGGCTACTCTGGTCACAACTGTCATTATCTTATTATGCATTCATGAATGGAATGCATGTACCACAATCAATCACTTTACAAAGCACATAGGTCTTTACATTCACATTCAAGCAGCACTTCAATATCTCAATCCACATTACACAATCATCGGACCTTCTGTCCGGAATTCACAATCAAATCACATTCATTCATTATTCAAAACATAATTATAAGCAAAAAATAATTGAGAGAAACCGTCTAGGTTACTCATTGGTTGCTCCCGAAACTATTGCCTGGAAGTTCTGGCAACGTCTGTGGGTTGACGTTCCAGTTGCTCCTCTATAACAAATAATTTACACGTATATCACAATTTTCACAATCATAGGTGTTTAATAATGCACACGAATGCAATGAAATATGTAAAATGCATGTTCACAACAATCCCGAGTATCATTCCATCAATTCCATAACAAAATCATTCTCATATCAAAACTCATCTTTTTTCCAAGTCACCCCTTTCAGGTCTACTATTCACCATTAAATCAGAAAGTGAAGCTGTATTAATTGGGTCATACTCTCTTCTAGAAAAGTGTTCCTTTATGTCTTATGAATCCATTGACACCAAAATCACTCAACTTGGTTCAATGAGTCAAAAGATATACTTCAAATATTTTTGGACTGCTCTTATCCAATAGTATACTATGCATAACTTCCATCTGGAAATTAAACATCTTAGAGACTGAATTATCTTCATACCATTTGTATCCCTATGTCTGTAGTTTACCACAAAATAAAAATCATCTCATTTGGAGCTCTACAGATCAAGATATCATCAAAATACTGAAGTATATTCAGTAGAATATCACCAGTTCATAATATTTAAGATCACACTCACTGTACCTGCCCCATATTTTTCACTCAATCTTTCTCACTTCATTTCCAATGGCTGTGATTTTTGGTGGAAATGTAGAGAAATGTCTTACGAGTCCAATGGTTCAAGAATCAGGTCATTTGGGGGTCTAGAGACGAAGTTATGACCAAAAGAATCCAATCTTTTTTTTATCCTCAATCAAATTAAACCTATTTTGGCGCGATTTCTATAACTTTCACAAACGACATCGGATTGATCTCGTTTTTGACTATTGGAAAGAGGACTTCGAGATCTACAACTGTTATGAAGACCTAGAAGACAAATTCTATATTTTGACTTGTGCTTCGTCTTACTTTTTCTTCATCTTACTTTTTATCGTCTTACTTTTGCTTCGTCTTACTTTTGCTTCGTCTTACTTTTGCTCCGTCTTACTTTTGCTTCATCTTACTTTGCTCTCTCTCCAGAATATCTCCAATTTTAAAGATCATAACTTTAAGCTCAGATGTCCAAAATTTTCATACTATATACCGTTGGAAAGATAAAAGAAAGATCTATAACTTTCTAGAAGACACATTTGCCTAAAGCAGCATAGATTAATCCAGAATTTCCTATGAATTCAGAACACGAATTTTACATTCCTTCACCAATGTACTACACCCAGTTCTCAAATTCATGACAACTTTTGA
>JANZLC010000007.1:19359800-19372454 GCA_026413385.1 Erythroxylum gracilipes | reverse complement strand
CGAAATATTCGGTCGGTATTTTTACCTTCGGGACAATTACCGACCGAATGTCTCGGGCACCAAATACCGTCGGTATTATTTTTTACCGACCGAAAACCATGTTTTACTGACGGAAAATTCGGTCGGTAAAAAGCAAATTTCTTGTAGTGTTGTAAAGGTTTAATTTGAATTAGTCCTTAACTTCTTGTTATAAAAAATATATTTGATATTTTTTGATCACTTGTCATCTGTGTATCTTATGTGATAAGTGAGGTAAAAAATTTAAAATTAAAAAACATTTTTCTTTCTCTTCTGTCTGTTATCTAAAGTTTTTCCTTTCTCTCTTATATGTTATCTTCTTTCTCTCTCTCTCTCTCTCTCTCTCTCTCTCTCTCTCTCTTTCTCTTCAACTTCTCTACTCATCTTTTCTTTTCTCTATGGCACTTGATGTGGTAAGATAAAGAAATATTTCCACCTAAAAATTAAAAGGGTGCAATTATCCTCTAATAAGAGTTTATGTCATGGTTCCTTATTACTCATCTAGTTATTAATCTCAATTTTTTTGACATGACTGACATTGATATTCATATAGCCTCTGAGATGAAATAGTTAGACATGGCTTGTTTAAGCAGGATGAGGATATTCGAGCAACAAAGGAGAATATTTTGTTTTATACCACGTGATCCCCCTCATAAAGATTCATCATCATCACAATAAGAAGATCGTGATGTTCCACCACCTCTGTCTCTTATAGCTCCACCAATCCGGCAAGAACATCATTTTCAGTTGGAGAGGTTGGAATGTAAAACTGTTTAACTAGAGAAGAATTTGGATGTTCTTCTCCAATTAATGAGGGTAACACGTCCATGTCCACCAACACCACAGTACATCTAATTTTAGATGCTCATAAATCAAAGGAGTCATTTACTATATGCTTTATTTTATGTTGATTATTTTTGTGGCATATGAGCATCTTGTGCATACATTGTGGACAATGTATGATTTAGATATGGGGGGAGCAAGAATATATACCTTGATGAACTTTGCGATTTGTGCTTGAACTCATAAATACTATAATTCACATATTGCTTATTCCTCATAATAGCTAGCCTCATAATTTTCTTATTATTTTTTAAAAATAATCCCAAAGTTAGGATACATTTTTGGTTAAGAATTAATGCATGATAGAGACAAATATGATTATTATTTTTCATTAAATTACTTCAAGTATCACATTGGTTTTGTTGAATGAAAGTCTACAAGACTTGATGAATTTTGACACCTATGTGAGCTTTAAACCTAAGCATTCATCAAATTTGTGCTTATACATTTTTTTGGTTGTATGTTATCAAACATGGCTTTTTTATGCTAGAATTTGCTTTTGAATACATATGAGACTACTTTTTTCATGAATTTTGTGCATAAATATGATAAGGGCACTTAGGGTAACCATTTTTTGACTTAAACAATTCTACCTCACTTTTTATCTTTAGAAAACCAATTTGAGCCTTAACCTTTATTTTCTTAAATACTAAACTTGTTAAAAGCCAATTTACCCTCTTTTGTTGATGTCCTTAATAATTTTAAGCTCCTAAATTGAAGAATTTGTATCAATCTTATTTCCATGGGATTTTGACTATTTCCATGAAAATAAATTAGTTTATTCAAATTGCATTGTTAGATTTTTCTTTTTTTAAAAGAATGGAGGAAAAGTATAAAAAAAGAGAAATCTCCTGTTTAATGTTCTTGTTTTAAAAAATGAAAAACAAAAAAAATGATGAAGTGATTAAAAAGGATGCTATTTGAATCAAGTGAGTTTTGGACAAAGCTAAATCAAAACTTGTGTTGATAAATTTGTAAGATTTCCTTCAATTTATTAACCTAAATTTTTTTTCTTTTTGTCATAACTTACCTAAGCCACATTATAGATTTATTAAGTACCTTTGATTTATGCATTAGGTTCATTTCTTTTCAATAGCAGAGATATGATTGTTTTGATTTGAGAACTTAATGAATTCTAAATACTTTAAGTGTATAGAGTGAAATATATGAATAGGTGTTAAGTCTTGTCTCATTTGATTTTAATGGAACTGATGAGAGGTTATGTTTTCATTCTAACATTGTGTCTTCTGAGTTCTTGTTCTCCCAATTATAATTTTATCTTAAACATGTAACGTCAATTAGCTTTTGGGATATTTATTAATAACATGAAAGAAGATGAGAAGTTGTTATATGCTTAAGGACAAGCATAAGTCCGATATGGATGAATTTGATAAGATGTTATTTGGTTAAGTTAATTGGAATTATCTCCTTTATTTTGGTTACATTTTGGTGCTTAAATACAAAAATTAATATTTGTTTTGTTTTAGGAAATGCAAAGAGAATATTGCATGAAATTGGAGCATTATAGGTCAAAATCATAAATTTTGGAAAAAAAAATTGGACAGATTAATGTAGTAGATTGTATAAGGTCACGCCTAATGCCAAATTCAGTCTAAGAGTTTAAATTCAATTAGGAAACTTATTTCTATCCCTATTATATAGGGATTTGGATTTGTTTTAGACATGAATTTTTACAAGATAGAAGTAGGCTAGGTTTCGAGTAAGAATAGAAGGGAAAAACACTTCCAACTTCTCCATTATTCTATTTTCTTTTCATTGTAATTTTCTCACAATCTTTCATCTTTTCTTCATTGTTTAGTGCTAGAATAAAAGTCATGTGTTTAATATTGATAATCATTGATCTAATAAATTAATTTAATATTGATTATTTTATAGATATCTATAAATTAAGTGATATGTACTTGTCATGACAGATTAGTATATAAGTGGCAAATAGGTTATCCATGAATTTGCATATTTGACCTATGAGAAACAAGAAAACTAAATTGAATAGTTGTAGCTATCTCAATTATTTAATTTAAGGTTTAGTCTTTTTCACTATGCTTATTGCTTTCATTTAATTGATATAGAATGCTATTATAACTAATCAATTTATGCTAAGTTTACTTTGAATGGGTTCAAACCAATTAATTTAGAAAAATGAGAGACTTATTATGGCCATCCTAATATATTTAGGACTAAATGCTTAAATTATCAAAATTATTCTTTTTAGAGAAATGATCAATATTACAATTGGATGATATATTTCCCTTGAATTGGAGTTAAGTAACATTGAATTTCTCACTTTAATATTTAGTTTATTTATTTTGGTTCCTTATTAAATTTAGTTAATTATTTAATTAATTGCAAGCCCCCATTTGGCTTAGACAATTGAAATTTAAAACTAGTTTTTAGTTTTCTTGGGATTCAACCTAGTTCATGACTACTATAAGAGTTTAGAGAATTGGAATTAATTTTGAGGCCTTTGACAACTCGACTAGTGAGTGTATCCTATTATTCAAGAAAATTAATTTCTTATCTTAAATGTCTCATTCTTAACAATTTAGGGACTTTTTGGATGTTTACTATTTTATAGTTATAAAGGGGACATTTGAAACTATTTCCTATAGCTCAAGATTTTTTATAATTAAGAAAAAAATTTGCACTAGTTTTTTTATTATAGGTAATCATTACCATCAAAGAAGGGTGCTCTATTAATATTTTGTCCCTTTTGGTTTGATTATAATGTGCCAAAGTATTCAATTATGATCTTTACAATAGGATTTTATTTCAAATACTAGCTTAATAGACCTATTATGATACCACTTATTAGTCTCTAATGCACCTAAGAGGGGCACAAATTAGGTATTGATAAATTTTTAATGAAATATTTACTAATTTAATGTATTTATAAGCATAATTTATAAAAATACGAATATATGATATAAAATAATAAAATTTAACAGCATACTTGAGCAATAATCTGAAAGGGTAAGGGAAGAGAAGTGCAAAACAATTTTATGGTGGTTTAACAAACAACCTTTACTTACAGCCACTCCTAATACTCTTTTTAGATTTCCACTACAACTTTTCTTTACAACAAGAATAACCTTTGTATATCTTTTCTTACAAAACAGGAACCCTTATATAATCTTCCTTAACAATAAAGAGGAACCTCAATGCCACTTAGAACACCTCCAATTATAATAGACAAAACCCCAGTAGAAACTTATAACTCAAAATATCTAACTTTATCACTTTGATAAAAGTAAAGAGACTTACTCGCTCGATATTAGATAATGAATGCTCAAATGCTTAATAATTGCTTAGAAATATTTGTACAAGATACTTAGAGGCCTTTTTATATAAGAACCAATGAAAGAAAATGTTTCTATAGGATTTTGGGACAGTTAATACTTGTTAGATCTAAAAACTAGTTGTTATGACAACTAGTTCGAACACATTAGTCATCAGTAGGTCATAATGGTTGACTAACAACTAGTTTGAAGACATTAGTCGATCACATGGTCATAATGGATGACCAATATGCATTTAATGGACAATATTCACTATGTGCATATTGGTAGACCAATGTGTCCCTTGGAGAGACAGTGATTAACCATATCACTAAACTGGTTGACCAATGTGTTGATAATTAGCCTTGCTCTAGTTTTAACTTATATTGGTTGATCTTTAACCTATATTGGTCTATTAATCCCTTTACTTAAAATGCTCAAATTTGACTTGTTTAATAAAATTTTAATTAAAAAACTTTCAAAATATCTCTTAAAGAGTGTTTAAAAGATCAATAGGTTTTTATTTAAAAACAAAAGTTGCAATACCTCTTGATGAATAAGACGCATGTAATAAAGTAAGATTAAATGTTTATATATGGTGAGCCTTCAAGATTACCAAATTAAAAAAATGAGATTACAATTAACATTATAAAATATATAATGACTTTGATGTGCCTTGATCTTCTTTTATTCTTAACTTGATCTTCACTTTGAAGGTTGCAAATTTTAACTTTTCTTTATCATCTGCATAAACTATCTTCTCAATTTATGATTACATCTCATTCTTATATTACTTCTCATCAATATATTAAACTCATTAGTAGTACTTTTATGTTGTTTTCATCAAAATATTATTTAGAATCTCCTATTGTTAAATATAAAAATTAGATGCATAATATGATTAAATAATTATCAAGAAAATTTTGATTTTTTGAATGCTAGGAAACTGAATTCGTTAAGTGATAATACTTAGAATTGATTCTATTAGAAAATAAATCTGCATGTGACAATTTTTATTTCTTACATGGATATCTTCTTTGATTTTAAAATTTTAGAACATGACTTTCATCTTTTTAATATTACATTTAATGATGTGTTTGAGCCAAATTTCCTACCTTTTTATAATTTAATCTATTACTAAGTCCTTTTGAGCCTTATATTAAATTTAAGCTTTTTTTTAAAGAACATTAAGCCTTAAAGAAAAACAAGTATTTATTCCCCAGTTCATTTTTAGTAAAGCTTTTACATACAATTTGATGTGGTTTTTGAGAATATGTTATAAGGAAATAAGTGCAGGGAAGATGGTGAAGTGTATGAAAATGTTGTTGGCATGGAATTTTGTGATTGAAAAAAGAATGGAGGAAATAGGGTAAGTGTAAGAATATGAGGATTTAGTGGAAGAATAGATCCTTTATTTTATTTATAGATTAATTTGTTATCGCTTTACTGGTTGTGAATATTTTTGTTTTACTTATATGTTTCCTTTGATAACCTACTTTTCTTTTTTCCCATTCCAAACCTATTTGAAGTCCTTAACTTCAAATAGGTTTGGAATATATATATATATATATATATGAGATTAGAACATTTTTAAGCTTACGATAAGTTCACTTTCATAAGAATATGATGACAGTACTTCACCTAAATTTCAAAGACTTGTGTGAATGAGTGACTCCCTGTGAGCAAATTGTCAAATAGAAGTATTTTGAGCTTAATGAAGGAGGTAAAATAGTGTTTGTTCTATTTATTTGTACAGTGATTTACTTAAGAAGTATTATATGTTCAAGTTTTGCGGTGCAATTGAGACTTGAGTTTGTATATCTTGTGTGATTAATTATGAAGATAGCTAATATGCATAGGTTGATGTTTGTGAGAATCATTATAGTAAACCCTCATAAGAATATAACTTTTCCACTAGGGACACCTAAGGGTTTATGTCAATGTACACCTGTAAAAGTGGAATTATTCTTACTTTCGTTTGTTTTAGTTTAAGTTAATAGCTAGGATTTATCTGCTTAAGGACAACCAATGAATTAGGTGGGAGATAATTTGATATCACGATATTTTACGTGTTATTTGGGGTTAATTTAATTAGCATTTGGCATATATATATATTAATGTTTTATATAGATTTTATTATGTTTTTTAATGTTTAGTTTATTATCCTGTAGGTGATGAAGTTGAGGACTAATTACGAGATTAATTGTAAATTTCTTCATAATTATTTAATTGATAATATTTTTGGAGTCATTTAAAAGATAAAAATGGAAAAATAACTTTATACAAAACTTTAGGATTCAATTCTAAATCAAATATGTCAGAAAGTGGAGAAGTTGGAGGAGTAAATCATAATAGGCACTGTACTTATTGAGGTAATAGGTGTTTCTCTTTCACAAAGAACTAAAGAAACAAAACAAGACCGATGCTAAAGTTGATCCTTGATTTACTTGTCAATTATTTACAAGGTGAAAAATTACAAAATCGGTGTTGGTTATACAATGTGTCAAGTACTAGATACATCTTAAATCGTGATGTATAAAATTTTCTAAATAAGGCTATCACTAATGATGATGCTAGTCTAGCACTGGTTCCCAGACCTAATTTATGAGGATTAGTGATTCTTCAAATTTAAGTCATCTAAACTCTATATGTAAATACATGTATTAGAATTAACTTAGGGGACTTCTAGTTGACTGAGAGTAGCATTATGGCCTAGGCTGAGTTTGGCCTGGTCCAGCTTGAATTCAATAATTTCAACCTAATTTGACCAAGCTTCAAACAAGGCTTAGGATTTTTTAAATTTTTTTTGGATTTCATATTGAGATTAGGCTCAAGCCCTTTGGCCCAACCTAGCCTGATTTAAAAATTTCATGTTTAAATAAGATGCCAAACGATGCCATTTTTGCTAGGCAAATGACATTGTTTCACATCCTAGACATTAGAGTCACTGTGTCTATATGAACAACATCATTTGAAAACAAAATTGTGGAATCACTTAAACAAGACAAGATCAAGGATGGAGTTGAAAAGGATAAATGTGAATATTGTCACAAGATGTGGCTAAGAGTTCTAAAGGTGGAACATGTCATTTGAAGAGAAATGTGGAGTTGTGCAATAAAAAAGATCTTGGTATAATAAGGTTAAACATTTTTTAACCTTAACCTAATGAGAGGGAAGAATGAAATGATTGCTAAAAGTTATGATAGCAACAAAATAAAAGCTTTTAATAGCAAAGCCTAAGATGATAATTAGTGATAAACAACCACTCTTCATTGTTGATAGCAAAAAATTCAAGATGTTGCTTGTTTCACTCCAACTAACCTTCATGATCCCAACTTGATACTATGAACAAAGATGTTTTCAAATTTACAATAATAAAAAAGAAACACTGAAGACATTATTGAGTATTCATAGATAGGTAACTACCATATCATATATATGGATGATTGATAACAAAAAAGGGTCATATGGCAGTGATGACATACAATTGTGACAATAATTAGACTCTATGTAGTCCATTAGTGGTTCATATTTTTAAATGGTAGTTTTTTTATATATATTGATGCTATATACAAATGAAATATTGAGAACTATATTGATGGACTGATTAATGGATTGAAGCATCAATAACAAGCTCTTAACTATAACTCTGAATAATTGTAGCAAAAATGATGCAGTGATAGAAAAATTAAAGAATAAGTTGCAAATAGAGAGCTTGTTGATTAGTGAAAGGTTATTATATATGCTTTGTTTTGTACATATTGTGAATTTGATTGTGAAGGACAGGTTGGAGGTGATAAAGGAAGTGGTAGAGTCAATTCAAAATAACATGCATTCCATGCAATATTTTGACGAAATCTAAAGTTAGTTTTGTCGAAAAAGTGCAAAATTTTGACGAAACTATACAACAACTATGCATTCCATACAAAAAAAGTTAGTTTTTGATTCTCTTACCAAATGAAATTCAATATTTAAAATGTTAGAGTCGTCAACCAAGTATGTTAAGGTGTTCATCAGGCTAACAAAAAAGGATTATCAATATACTTGCTTACTGATAGAAGAGTAATGGGAGTTGGTTAAAGAACTTTGTGCAAAGTTAGAGATATTTATAATACTACTGAGTCGTTTTCATGAATAAAATTTCCAACTTCACACATTTGCTTTAACAACATGTTTAAGATCAAGCAAGCTTTGCCTAGTTGGATATTTGACTCCAAAGAGGTGATTTGGGTCATGGTTGAGTAGATGATACAAAAACTTAATTTTTATTGGTATATGATTGGACAAACTATGACAGTTATTTATCTGCTAGACCTAAATATAAGATAGAGAGGCTATATTTTTATTATCAAAAGTTATAAAGTGATCAAGCTTAAGAACATATGGATATCATTAAACAATTATGATATGATTTTTTAATGATTATCAACTAATATTGGAAAAAGATCATAGTCGTAGTAGTTCAGTATTAACTTTAGCTTCAATTTCATTTATTATTCATAATATTAGTGTGAGTCTTAATTTTACACAATTCATAAAAGAAAACAATGGTTAATTATCGTAGGATAGAGCTGGACAACTATTTAGAGGCAGAAGTTGTGACAAAAGTTAAAAATGTGCAATCTAATGTATTGATATGGTGAAATACATATAGAAATACTTCTACTATCATGCAAGCAATCAGATGAGAACTCATAGTAATTCCAGTATCTACTATTGCTTTAGAGTTTGCTTTTAATATTGACAGTTGGATAGTTAGTCCTCATGATGCTTGACTTCATCCTACTATTATAAAAGACCTTATATGAGCTTGAAGTTTGTTAGATGATGAAGATATTCGTAGTAAACTTTATTCTTTATGATATATTATTGTTTTTTACCTTATTAATTTTAATAATCATATATTATATTATCTTATATAGTCTTTTTTAAATTGATATAGGTGTGAAGACCAGTCTTCCAAATTAAAAATTTTTCAGAAGAATATTCAATGATGAAGGTATGTTTAATTGTTAATTATAATATATTGAATACTTATTTGAAACAGTTGTTGCATAATTACCTATAATTAACATAATAATGTTTCTATATATAGATAAAGTGGTGTAAACTATTGACAATCCTAATCATAATGATTACTCAGCCTTTTCCTATATTGTAGGTTTGTTTTCCTTAATCTTCAATTTACTATTTTTCTGATGTGATTGCTTTGGTTTATTAGAATTTAAGATAAAAATCTTTACTTATATGATTTTATACAGTTAAAAAAGAAAACTTTATATTGTTATATCTTCCCGTTAACTTAATTTAAGTCTCTAACTATAATTGATGTCTTTTTGTATCTTTTTCATTTAGATAATAATAGAACTAAAATAGTAAAGCTTTGAAAATAACATAATTTTGATAATAACCATGATATTTATTACATAAGCAGATTCATGAATTGATATTACTCTTTCATATGTTAAGTGGAGCAAGCACTATTTTATTTTTACACTTAGATCAACTATTAGCAAGTGGTCAAAAAAAAAGAGATAATAGCTTAAAGTAACATTTTTTTTAAATTAAGGAAATATATTTTAATTATTTTTTTAAAAAGCAAGACATTGAACTTAACAATAGTAATTTAATAAAGAAACGAAATGAATATAGATTCCTTATTAGGGTTCAGATTGTTTGACAAAAATGAGTAATTTAGAGGATTCAAGACTATATTTAAGAATTAAACTTAAGGCTTATTAATACTAAGCTTCTTTTTAAAAATTAAATGAGTTGCAAAACAATTTTTTATATATAAAATGAAACATTTTTTTAATGAAAATGAGTTTTAGGATTACAAAGTTCTTTATAAATTTTTAATATAATCTTTTTCCTTTAACAAACAAACATGTTTACTAATTCATAATGTGTATTTTTATTGTATATTTCAAAATTACATAGAGAGGCTCATTAAAATATCTAAAATAATTAATGATAGTGTCCACAATATCTATAAATCATTTTAAAAAATAAGAAATTTCATGCTACATATTATCCCCATCGACCTAATGCTCGATCGAGCTTAAGCTTGGGCCATATATCCTAGGCCCAACTAACAACTTTTTAGTTAGACTCAGGCCAAAAGTGGCCCAAGTCCGATTTGACCCATTGCCAATCCTAATTTAAGAGAGATTCTTAAGAAGTTTCATATTATTTCATTATTTATTTTGGCATTGAAGGAAGATCGAGAGCAAGATTGAAGAAGCCAAATGACAACTTCTATTAATTCTTTCTTTTACTCTTTTCTTTATGTTGATATTATTCTTTTGTATTTATCTTTATTATATCTAATGGCTAGAAATCTTAGTTAGTGTTATGGGTGTAGATTGTATGGATTTTTGGTTACCAATTTATGATTTGATCATTGGTTAGTTGAATTTATTCTCTTATTCTTAATTGTTGAGTTTATCCTTGATCACCATAGATTCAATCATGGGGATTATACGAAGGACTGACACATAAAGTATAATATGTGTACTGGGAGATTAGACACTTTAGTGTTAAAGAATGACAATATCCGAAACTTTAATGAAAACCATATAGATTAACTATGCTCAATGATTTTCATTAGGTTAAATTATGTATTGACATATGGTAGTTACCTAATTAGATATAATTATATGCCTCAATAGAGGACATATGTACCTTATATTAATTATCATTTTAACCTAAGTAATCAATCTTATCTAGTAATAGGAATTCCATATAAGTGAACCTTGACGCTCTAATATTTGTCTTCTTAATCTTTTCATTTAATTATTCCTTTTATCCAATAGGAGGTGACCGTACTTGTTCAATTTATCGATCAATTACATGGTGTTAAGCAATTTCAAACGTTCTCACGCAAATGAATGCTCTAAGCGAAATTCTTGGGTTATTTAACTGAAAGCAAATCGATATTAAAAAGGGTTATTGAAACAATAATCAGAAGCAGGAAAAGAGGGTGAAGGAAGAGAGCATGTGCATAAATCCCTCTTTAGTTAGTAATTACATTCTCTCAAATAAAATGTTTATTTTATTTTATTTTCTTGTTTAACTAGGTTTAAAAATTTTAGTGACTACTTTTTTTTATATGGTCAATACTTTGAAATTACTTTAGTTTAATAAATTACCTATAATTGATTATATATGCTTATAATTATAAAGTAGAATAGTTAAAAACAAATGCAAAAATGTAGCAACTACAGAAAACTCATTCACAAATAACAAAAATTTTCATTATCTTGTACAGTCAAAGCCTTGCATTTAGTAAATAATCTAGTATTTCACTCAAAAACCAAGCACATACGAGTTCAATTTCAATTTATTTGTAAGAAAGCATTGTAAGGAACTATGGATATGTAGAATGTGTTGGACCCCAATCTTGTTTTTATTTTATTAAGCATAATTTAAATGAATTATGAGAATTGATGGATTAATTTTGGAACTAATTACGATGTCTAGTTTAGTAGGACTGTTATGACAATTAAGTGAATTGAAGTGTTAATGTTATAAGATTTGTATAAGGGCAAAATGGTCATGACACTTAAGTGTATAAGGTTATAAGGCTTTAAGTGAAGGGTAAAGGGGACCTTTTACCTTATTAAGAGTATTAATTAAAAGAAGAATATAAGAGAAGAAGAGAGAAAAAGAGAAGTGTCGTGGGTTAGAGAAGAAGAGAAGAGGAAAGCTTGAGTTTCTAGGGTTTTGCAATTTCTTAAAGATTTGAAGCACGAGCAAGTAAGTATTAGCTTCTTTTGTTCTTAATTGGTTGTTTGAATATGATTTAGTGACGTTTAGAACTGAAATGAGGGATTGATTGTGTATGGTTGATGTCGGAAATGTAGAAATCTTTAGGGTTTTGTTATGTTTGAGAATGATTTGGAACTGGAATGAGTCTAGAAATTTTGTAGGAATGATGAAATAAGGTTAAAGGTAAGTTTTGTTTAAGTTTTGGGAAGATTTAGTTGAAGTTCTACAGAAAATCTGAGTTCGGGGGCGTTTCTACGTTCGCACATTGCGACGTGCTGCTGAAAATTCGCCGTGACGTACGTCGCGACGCGCCCATGTGTTCGTCGCGACGTGTGCGGCGTTTCTCGTCGCGACGAAGGGCCAGTTTTCCAGCAAAGTTGTTTTTAGTCTTTTGGGCATAACTTGTGGTGTAGATGTCTAAATTGAATGATTTTGGGGTCACTAGAAACTTAAGACAACGGGGAATATGGTTCTAAGAGAGAGTATTATCAGATTTTGTTGTTTTCTTGATTTTGTACTGAAATTTCTATTGAATGGGAATCTTGTATTTGATAAAGGGAATCAAGGAAGGTGAGAGGCATTCTTTGAGCAAGTCCTTGAGCAAGGAAATTCAGGTGGGTTTCATGTTTATAATTTAGTAATGAGCCATTAACGTAAATCAAGAATGTTTTCAATTACTTCATAAATGTTACTTTATATTGGTTTTGAATGATTGCAAATTGCTACA
>JANZLC010000007.1:19294063-19310610 GCA_026413385.1 Erythroxylum gracilipes | reverse complement strand
AATTATAAGTAAATCATTTTTCTTCCTCTTAATAAATAAAGTTTTATCTACCTTTATTCTTTCAAAGTTATTCTCAAACAAAAAGTTACTTAACCTGTCATACCATGCTCGAGGAGTCTGTTTTAGACTATACAAATCTTTTGTCAATTTCATCACATAATCTAGATGGTTTGTGTTCTTGAAACCTAAAGGTTGCTTAACAAAGACCTCTTCATTAATATATCCATTTAGAAAGCACTTGTGACATTTATTTGGTATAAATTGAAATTTTTATAACATGCAAATGCAAGTAAAATTTTGGTTGATTATAGTCTAGCAATAGGAGCATAAGTCTCATCAAAATCAATACCTTCCTATTAATTATAGCCTTGAGATATAAGTCTAGCTTTATTTCTTACCACTTTACCATTTTTGTCAAGTTTGTTTCGAAATACCCAACGAGTTCTAATGACTGACTTATTTTGTAGATAGGGTACTAGATTCCAAACTTGGTTTTTGTCAAACTAGTTTAGTTCATCTTTCATGGCTATAGTCAAGCTTTTATCAGTAAGTGCCTCTTCTACAATCTTTGGTTCTAGTTAAGAAACAAGGCAATATAATTGTTTTTGAAGGAGGCTCTAGTACTTAGACCTTCTGAAGGGTCTCTTAGAAAATACTAAAGTGTATTAAGTCCTCTCCATTCTCTTGGTGTCCTTCCTGCTATGAATATCTGATGTCTTTTGTTGCATAGATTCTTGCTGAGGTGTATTTGAAGAAAGACCCTTCTCTAACCTAGCTTCAGAAGGACCTTCTTGATCTTGTGAATCTAAAGGCACTATAAGTATAGATTGAGTTAGTGTTGTATCTTTAGGAACCAAAGGACGTTCTTCATCATCTAATTCAGCATTGTTTGTTAAGGGCAGTGCTTCGTCAAATCCATTAAAAGAAAATTCATGCCCTCTTGTGGGGAGTAACACTTCACCACATGCAAATGGGCCATCATATAGAGACCATGGACTCTCACATGAGCATCCTCTCCCACTCAATCTTTTTGGGCTTTAAGTTTTAATAAATACCATCTTGTTTAGATGCAATTTATTATCTATCCTATAGTGTTTCATTATATATCTCATATATAATGAATGCATGGCAAAGCCTAGGGTTGGCAATTTTCTAAATGGCATACAATCATATAATATCAAATACGATTTGCATCCAGCACTTTGGTTTTCATAAAACCGAAACTTTGCCAATACACCAAAGGATACACCAAAACCATTACCTATTCTTCTTTTCGATCCATGGTTTCTCCATCTTCAATATTTCAGAATTTTGTACATTAAAAAATCAAAGAAAACAGAAAATTGAAACCAAGGAGGAAACATGACGATGATAGGCCACCCTCCTTTTGTGTGTGTGTGTGTGTGTGAAGAAACAAATAAGAATTAAATCTATCATTAAAATATCAAGTACATGTTTTGAAAATGATTATCACCTTTTATTGTTATAAGCGTAAAATAGATTTATATTTATCATTAGGCTTGTTGAGCAAATTCAAGGTTGCTTTAACCTGATTATGTTTAGTCTTTATAACAATGGGTCATACTTAACTAAATTTATATGATTTGGAAGAGCAAACTCATGATCACATGAATTTAAAGGCATGTTAGGAACAAGACAAAAGATATATTTTGGCAAAAGTGGTCACCTAACATATTTAGAAGTCATATGAGATGTGATTGCTAATGTTGTTATCTACCTAATTTAAGTTCAGTTGGTTTATTGGGCAAACTCAAGATCAACAAAATTTGAATGGGATTCTAACCCACTAGAGAATTAGAATTATCTTTTCGAATAGTAATGATGGCTATTATTTTAATAAAATAGTAGAAGTAACCAAATATATGATTAAAGCCCTAATCTTGTTTGGTTGTCATAGCATATAACTAATTACTTGTTTTTTTTTACATTTATATTTTGTTCTAAGTATAAATTATCTTTTTTTAGTGTAGTTGATACTAAGAGTAAGTGAACCAAATTTTTTGAACATAGGTTAAGCTAGAGAAGAGTTCTTAAAGTTAAAAAATATATATGTCCATTATGTAATTTTACTTTAATCGATGTCTAGGATTTGGTGACAAAGTTTTAGAGATATATTAAAATCATATAGACGACAAATTGTAATCACAATTGGAGTTAATTAATGTCTTATAAACTTTAATGACATGTAATATGTATGTCAACACAATGATAACATAGTGTAAAAGACTGCATGAATTAGAGCTAAAAGGCATAGTACTTTGATGGAATTGTTCCATTCAATTTAGCCACCTAAAGTCACAAATATGGATTATAATTAAAGGATTTGCTATAATATAATAATAGTTGTAATTAGAAAAAAAATGATTACATAATTTTTCTTTCCTATACATGATAAATATTTCTAATTTATGATTATTAATATTTAATGCTAAATTCGAATTTAACATTGTTATAATATTCGAGGTATGATAAGAAATAGATTGTTGAGTAAAAGTAATTGATATAAATTTATACAAATGGTTTGTATGAGTTGGATCAATGGAAACTTATGCTTAATATAAGTGGCAAGAATACAAAATTGGACAACTGAGACCATCCTTTTATGTTGTATTGGTTAAATTACATAATGTGAAAGGACCCATCTCGGAATTCCCCTTCTAGAACTCGAGTGAAGCCCTCTCGACAACCCCACGGTAGCCCTCTAATTGATATCTAATTCAACTGAAGGGTTCCCATAAAGCTAAGTTGTTCAACTGTTAAAAGCCTTTTATATTTTAGAAGTTAAAAGAGAGGAAAATAATGGGATACCTTTTTTTAACCATTTTACTAAAAATTTCGCCAGCACAATGGTTATATTTTGACCTTCTCAAAATTTTCAAAAACCTGCGTAACAACACTTGAAACACTTCTAATATTTCATATTCATCTCTACTTCTGAAATAAGACCTCAGGTCCACATCACAAGCAATTACAAACATATAATTCTCAACATTTTAAAAACGTTATAGAAGATCAAAGCCCTCATAGTTCATTAAGAAAAATATATGTACAAATCAACTAATATTCACAAGATCACACTTTTGAACTCTTTCTAAAATAACTTAAAACATATCACATACATAGCAAAAATAACACAAACACAGCAGTACCCGATGATACAACTAATCTTAAGGCTAAGTCCCAATTACTACAACACCTGTACTCATACCTGGAGTGGTTTGTTTAAAAGCATAAAAATAAGGGTGAGCTAAATGAGCTTAGTGAGTGTAATCAATTTACAAAAAAAAAATTGAACTTTTCATAACAACATAACTGCAATATTCTCATATAATCATAAAGCTCATAGTAAAGCATTTACTATAACAATTTATACGTGAATCATCAAATCTGGTGAAAACATAACATTTCGTAAAACACATTCAATTTTTCTAAAATACTATTCCAAAATGCTTTTCGACATTAAACTCATTTCCATTTTTCTTTTTCCTTTTTCCATAAATAATAAACAGTGGTGGCAATAAGTTTTCTAAAAACTTTTATACTGAAAATAAGTCAGCCACTAGAATTGGTACTACATGGTACCTCTCAAATTACTTTTAAAAATAAATAGTAGCGGCATTATTATTACATGACTTTTCTTACTCAACATAGCCCACCACTAGTTTCTTTACCATACAGTATACTAGGCCTAAAGTCACAGAGCTGGTTCTGCATCGCTTACCTGTAATAAGTCATAGAGTTGGTTTTACATCGCTTACCTGTGACTAGTTAACCATTATTTATAGAGATAGTTCTACATCGCTTACCAGTAATAAGTTAGCCACTTTAAACTGGTATAATAACATGTGTAAAGCCTAACGGTGTACCATAGGCAAAAGCAACTCATACTTTTTCAAATCAACTTATTTTCAAAATCAATTATGGGAGGATTCATAATCATTCAATTTAATGCATAATTTTAATGTAACTTTCAATCATACAAAATTTAACTTTCAAGTTAAAACTCATATATTGCTCAAGCATAATCTTTTGCTAGCAATATTCACTTCTAAAATATCAGCCGCATAAAACTCAACATAAATATTCATTTCATAATCAAATGAAAACCATTTGCGTAAAATCAATTTAAAGAACACTCACATGTTATTAATTCTTTTGCAAATAATGTAGCCATATAAAACAATTAAAATACTCTCACAGTTTCACAAACTTATCGCCAAGCACACTCATGTGTTCTGTGCCTCTTCTTTACCTACACAAAGCGCATTTCGCTTAGGTATTTATGTCCAAATTTGGAAATAAGACATTAATTCGATATTAGTATTTAATCGCATAACACGTACGTTAATCGTATTTCTGCTTATTTCCATAAGCTAACCTATTGATCTCTATTTTCAAATATAACTTCAAAAGTCACTTAAATACCATATTTTCCTATTCTAACTTATTAATTTCTTCAAAACATAATCTCACCTAATTTAATTCACAATATCACAATCATGCATAATGAGTCACGGTTATGACCAATGTCTGGAATCCATACCTCCACTTTTTCCTTAATTTCACATACAAATGTTCAAATTAGCTTTTGAAGTCTTCTAGAAATGTATTTCCCTATGTGTCTAGTTCCTATAGCATTAAAAATCATGTCATTTCAATTTATAGATTATGAAACATGTACCAAATATTACAAGCTGCTTTAACACAGGGATAGTATCAGGTTACCATAATCAATCTCAATTTTCAATATCATTCAGCTAGAATTAGGTTTAGGTCTCTGTTAGAGATTTTTAGTACTATGTCTTAGGTTTTAGCTTCAATTGAAATCACCCAATTTGGAGATTTTTAGCCTGGGTTATGGCTAAAATATTGGGACTGGTTTATGTAAACTGAGAACCTATGAGAGAATTTCACTAATTGTGGTTATCTCTCTTATCATATTCAACCAAAATGGACTTTTGGATCATACCACACTAAAAACCCTAGGCTTGGAAGATTCTCTCAAGCTTAATTTCTTGATTGATTTTCTTGTTTTCAACCTATAAATTCTTCCAAACTTATTATCTACTCCATGGAAAGCTAAAATCATCATTGACCTTACACAAATCCATTCCATGCAAAACCCACAAAAATAGAAATTTAGGTTAGGATAACTTACCACTTTCTTTCAATCTTTTGTAAAATTGAATAACATTTAGTCTTGATGAAGCTATCTTCAAATCATTCTCCAAAACCCGTCAAAATGGAGCTTCCTTGTTCTCCTTCTTCTTGGTCGTGAGTCACCCTTCCTTCTCTTGTCCTTCTTTCTCTACGTTTCTCTCATCAATGGCCAGCCGCCAACGCTTAAAGAAGATGAAGGCTTTGTTTAATTACAAGTTTGCCCTCATTTCCATTACAACTACACCTTCATCTTTAATAGTATCTTATAATTACAACTTTACGAAAATGTCTCTTATTTACACTTTGATACCTACCATTTGTCACCATTTAATTGGTTCTCTTTTAATGACTCATCAATCCACTAACTGCTTGTAAAAATACTAAATTTTCCTTTAATGAATACAAAAGGACCAAATTATCCTTTGATGCATACAAAAATACCAATTTGGTCTTTAATGAATAAAAAAACCGAATTGTCCTTTAATGCATACAAAAAGACCAAATTGTCCTTTAATGCATTTAATTCACCAACTAACCAAAAAGGATTAAAAAAAATATTCCACAACCATCTTATCATCAAATTGACCATAAAATACTCGAATTATGGTCAATACTTATTGATTGGATGCTTTAAAAAAAATTCAAATAGTTTTAAAATCCTTAACACTCATTATTCTCCAAAAAGGCATTTTAATCCTAAAATTTCAGAACTCTCAAAATTCATCTGATTAGGCTTATTGTTGATTCATTTCAGTGTCATTAGACTCTAATACCTATTATGGGTATTTTTCAAATTTTCAGGGTTAGGTCCCCAAAATTACTATTCAAGTGAAAATACTATTCACCAAGATTCATTATTTATCCAAAAATACTATTCATGGAAATCATTTGGATTTCAATCAAAAGTGTCACCTAAGTCTTCAAAGCACATTTCGGGGCTTTTAAAGCTCATTCGGACTCATTCCATAGCTTTCTGTTTTTTTAATTTTTCGAGAAATTTTCGGTCGAGTCTAAAACCATCTCTGGTCTATCTGTGATCTCCATTATAACATCAATAATTCATTTAAAGCCTAAAATAATCTAGTATACCATAAATAGAGCATATTATATAAATTGCATGTACAACACATTACACAATACAATTATCAAACCAGGATATTATATAATGAGAATCAAAAAGTTACATATACAAGATATATGTATCCTTTTGATTATTAATCGTATAAAACTTGTGAACTATTATAAGTTGAAGAACAACCAAAGCAACCTTTAGTGAAAGGATGATGATGGTATTGAATTTTTAAATTTATACATATGATATGTTTGATGTAATAATAATTAATAAAAGGATGATACTTGTATTTCATTTTATTACTGATGAATTTATGTAATATAGTCATATATATTAAATGAAATATTGATTTAATTTTTGAAAAGTTCAAAATTATTTAAATCTAATTAAAAATTAAGCATTGAGAATGCTAAAGTAGTTTGATGAGATCGATGTGGTGAGATTTAAGTTTTGACATGAAATTCTCTTGTGAATATCTTTATAATTAATTTTCATGAGATGATGGATTTGTGTAAAGAGGAATATATAGTACGAGATATTTTATGATGCAATGTTTATTTATTTTATAGCTATGCCTAGTATTACAACTTATCTTTGAAAGATTCAATTAAATTAATTAGCAAGATTTCTTATTAGTTATGAAAAACTAAAACTTTGAAAGAGTCAAAATTAATAATTTTAAGATGTGTTGCTTAGTTGAAGCATGTATTTTTCAATAAGTATAGAACTAAATTGGAAAATAAAAGGTTATCAGATATCCAAAAGGTTGGATATAATCTTACAAACTTATTGAACAAATTATTTTTTCAATAAATACTTATAGGAGAAAGGTTCTCAAGATAAGTAGTGGAAGTAAGATGAAATTTGAAAAGTTCAAATCTCATAACAATGCATTCAATTGGAACTAGTTCTTTTGTTAAAATATTTGATTTATAGTTAAAAGATTCACTTTCGTGATGAATTTAAAGATTTTATTTTAGAGCTGATTGTGAATTTTCATTTTTACAAGAAGGACAGTATAATTATAGTTGTCCTCTTTAGTGGGAATATATAAAGACATATTCCTAATAAAGAGAACAATAATTCAAATTTTCAGTTGTTAAAAATATAATTGTCCAAACCCAACTCTTATTGGATATGAAAACTTAATTTTAGGAATTAGATTTATAGGTATGGATCAAAAGTTTTTTTTCTAATCTAATTACGTATATAATGTACTAAAGGTGTTTAATATTTGAAATACCTGATACTTGTAAAGTGATGAAGATATCCATTGTTTTATATGAGTTTATATTTGAGTTTAAGTTTATATGGATATTAGCTTTAGAAGTAAATTCTAACTAAGATATATTTTACCTAGAACAACAATATTTTCATATTGGAAAGATTCAAATGTAGCATTAATTACTAATGAAGTCAAAATATATTTTCCATTTAGTGAAATGATTATTTAGATCAAAGATTTTTTTAATGAACTTGATATAGTTCTTTGTTTCTTTGTATTATTCAAAGTACAAACACTTGTCCTACTATGATGGTTAAGATGAGATGATTTCAGAAATGGTTCAAAAAAATAACGAGAAAAATAACCAAACTTTACTGTAAATTACAATTTAAGATTTATACTTTATTATAATTTATATGATAATTATTTTATATCTTAATTTTTAAAAATTAAAATGAAAAAATTTTGTAATTATTGTATTGATCGTCGAATTGAATTCTACCCCTTATTTTCTAACATGTAGAAGAAATTACGCGCTTTTGTCTTGATTTTTAAAGCATAACTATTATTACAAAAGAATTAGATATGAGAACACGGGTATCATAAGCATGCATGTCATGATTTTCATTAAATGATAAAATCAGCAAGCAGAAAAAATAAGTTTTGATTCTCTTTTAATCAACAAGATTTCGAAACCACAAATGAAAAGATGACACAAAACTAGTGGTAAGTAATGCTAAATAATACCCAATAAAAAAATAAATGTCTGAAGATTGAATCAATGAAACACAAAATAATGACAAATTCATTATGAAATCATCAAAACAAAATTGATACACCGCCATGAATCCAACAACCAAACCTCTACTTTCTTCAGACTTCTTTGGCTTCAATCTTTTGAGCTCTCCTCCAACACCTGAAACAACCAAATCACCTTCTCTTTTGCAATTCCTAAATACCCTAATCTTTTCTCAACTCAAAGCATCCAATTTATTTTTTAATCCCACCAGCAGTCACTGGCTTCTTTCTTCTTCACTTCACTATCAACCCCACAAGCCTTAGCTCTCGATAATGACAATGTACCTCCTCCACCAACACCACCAATAATTGAAGTGCAACCCATCAATCCAAACTCATTTAAATCCTCGCCCTTCGCTCAAAATTGATAAGCAGCAAGAAGAAGAGAAAGGATGTTCAGAGGACAATAATCGTCTCGCAAACTTGTTTAAATACGGTGGGACTCATCAACTACAGATCTTAGTTTTAAGCCACGATTAAAAAAAAAAAACCACTGCTAACATATTTGCTAGGAACTTGGTCAACTAAACTTATCCAACGACTCCACTAAATCATGACAAATAGAACAATAACAAAGAAAGTTACCAAGTATCAGTAATAGAAATAATCACAAATCTGGATTAATTATTATCAACATCCCCCTTTAGTCCTGATTTGGTGTAGCACTAACTTCAAGCAGACGCTTTAGTTTGACAAATGTTTCAGACTTTATAGGCCTAGTGAAGATATCTACTTCTTGATCTTCAGACTTGCAATATACCAACTTAATTTTTTTTATTGCAAACTTGATCTTTTAGAAAAATAAAATTGTGTCTATATGTGTTTGCTACTCCCATGTATAATTGGGTTTTTTGCCAAATCTATTATAGATTTGTTGTCCACAAAAATTCTCACAAGTCCTGCAACTGAAACATGAGTTTGATTAAACAAATTTTGCAACCAGAGAGCCTGACATGCACTTATGGCAGCAGCTACATATTCCGCCTCACAGGTTGAAATTAGCAACAACGACTTGCTTTTTTGATAACCATGACACAACAGTAAAGCCAAGCTTGAAGACGTAGCCAGACGTGCTTTTACGGTCATCTAAGTCACCACCCCAGTCACTATCTAAGTAGCTAACAAGAACCAAATCATCACATGAAGTACAGAATAAACCATGATCATATATACACTTTATATACTGTAAGATCTTCTTGGCAACTTGCATATGCAACTGCTTGGGGAACTCCATAAACCTACTGATCATCCCAACTACATAGCAAATTTCTAGTCTTGTGCATATGAGATACCTTAGGCTTCCAATAAAGTGTTTGAAGTACGTAGAGTCAACTTGTGCATCCTCATCTTCCTTGGACAACTTTATACCAACTTCCATTAGGGTTTTCACAAAGTTGCAATCACTCATCTGGAATCTTTTTCAGAGTTCAGTGGCATACCTTTTTTGACATATAAATATACCTTCCTCCATTTGATATACTTCAATACCCAGGAAATATGAAATAAGTCCCAAATTGTTCATTTCAAATTCATGCTTCAAGGACATCTTGAATTCATCAATCATTTCATAGTTATTCCCAGCAAAGATTAAATCATCTACATAAATGCAAAGTAGAAGAATGTCACCAGAATCATTAACCTTCACATATAGAGCATGCTCAGAAGGGTATCTTTAAAATCCAATGGTCTGAAAGAAAGTGTCGATACGCTTGTTCCATGCTCTAGGTGCATGTTTTAGTCCGTATAAAGCTTTCTTCAATATGTATACATTCTCTTCACAACCTTTCTTCATGAAGCCTGGTGGTTGTTTGACATAGACCTCTTCTTCAAGTTGCCTATTTAAAAATGTTGACTTCACATCTATTTGGTGTACTTTCCAACGGTTCTAAGCAGCTAAGGCGATCAAAAGTTTGATTGTTTCAATTCTAGCAATAGGAGAGAAAACCTCTTGGAAGTCATTACTGGTTGTTGTCAAATCCCTTAGCCACCAACCTTGCCTTATGTCTTTCTATTTCTTTATTTCACTTCAACTTCGTCTTAAAAACCCATTTCACATCAATAGCATTGTTGCCTTTTGAAAAGTCAATTAGTTTCCATGTCTTATTTCTTTCAATTTCCGTCAACTCCACCATCATGGCATTCGTCCATATCAGATCTTCAAGTGCCTCCATAAGTCTAACACTTTCACTGTCTGCAAACATGCAAAATTGTATCAAGTTCCCTTCATCCTTTACAATCAGGTGTTACCTCAAAATTTCTCAGTGCTACTAGTAGTTATCGATTTCTTCTTGGCCGCTCATTATCTAGATCTTACTGAAGTGCAGTTGGATAAGGCAGATTCTCTATATTTTCTGGTTCAACTTCAACTATATCCTCTCCAATGACGGAGATAACCCCCTGGTCATTTCGATGTCCTTCTCCCACTTCCAAGCTTCATTTTTAGCAAAGACCACATCTCTACTCAAGATTACTTTCTTTATTGCGGAATTATATAGCATGTATCCTCCATTCTTGCAACCAACAAGGACTACTTTCTCACCATGATCATCCAACTTTGACCTCACTTGACATGGAACATGTGCAGAAGCAATCGAACCAAATATCTTAAGGTGTTTCACAGTCGGTTTTGTCACCACTTCAAGCTTTGGCAAGGATGATACACTTAATAGCTTGAGTTGGGGACCTATTTATCAAGTAGACAGTGCATAAAATAGCTTCAGCCCAAACATAATTTGGCAAACCTTTGTTTTTCAACGTGCTCCTTGCCATATCCATTATAGTTATATTCTTCCGTTCTGCGATTCCATTATGTTGAAGAGTGTAACGATAAGTTGTTTCATGTTATATTCCTTGCTCTTCACAATACTGAATGAACTTGTTAGAAGTATATTTCACCCCTCTATCGATTTTTAAAGTTTTAATCAAGTGACCACTTTCTCATTCAACATTAGCCTTAAACCTTTTAAAGCGATCAAACACTTCAGATTTCCTCTCCAAAAAGTACACCCAATTTTTTATTGTAAAATCATCAATAAAGATGAGGAAGTATCGATTGTTACCAAGCGACATGATGTTCAATGGACCACAAATGTCTGAGTAAACAAGTTCAACTGGTTCTTTTGCATTTGGTTTCTTCCAGCAACAAAAAGATGTTTGTGTTGTTTTCTAAGAATGCAGGCTTCATATAGCTGCTCGGGGTGTTCAGTGTTAGGCAAGTTCTTCACCATATTCTCATAAGCCACACTACAAGAAATTAATACAATTCGTGACGTTTAATTAATAAAACGTCATAGATTGTAAAGCTTTTTTACGACGTTTAAAAAACGTCACGAAAAGTTTGAACTTTTCTTGACGTTTTATAAAAACGTCGCAAATTGGTAATACGTTTTGTGACATTTTTTTATTAAAACGTTACAAAATAGGAGCTGCGACGTTTTGTCAAACAAAACGTCGCTGTTGATTTGTTTACTTAATATTTAAAATTTCATCAGGCGCGTTCCTTTTCCACTTTTTTCTCTGACGTTTCTTCGCCGCTGGTTTTTCTCTTGTTTCTTCTTTCTCTGTTTTATGGTGTCCACGAATCAGTTCATTATACCTCTTTCTAGGAAGGATAATTTGTGCATCACATCTATTTTATTTGTCTCCACCATTTCTCTGAATTAGGTTCCTTTCACATCTAATAATACAGAGGCTAAATACAGAGACTGTGCAAAGGAACGCAGAGAAGATCAAAATCCCGATTATGAACCCACGGAATTAGGTTCCTTTCACACCATTGCTCCTCCGGGCACCGTCGACCTCCGGTCAGTCGACGCCCACAAGATTTCCATTGAAAATAGCAAGTACCTCGGAGGTCGGTGTTTTCTTCTTGTTCATTTTCATTTTCATTTGCGGTTATCTCTCTCTCTCTCTCTCTCTCTCTCTTTTGGTTTTTTGTTTTCAGATTTAATAATGAAAATGGAGGAATGAATTTTCAGGTGATGTGGTTGGTGAAAGGTCTCGATTATGCTTTGCTTAAGAAAGTGAGAAATGAAATTGACAAGAAGCCTGGTTCTGAAGAGGACGCGGAGGAGAAATCTAGGTAGTTTACTGCTTTTATTTGTTGTTTTAAGTGTTTAATTCAGGGATTAAAAAGCTCTCAAGTTGAATTAAGAAGCATTTGTTTTCGATGTAACATACATATCTAGCTTTTGTTGAATCTGTTTTGAGGGCAAGATGGTTTAATTTCTTTCATTGCTTGACATTACTGCTCTTCTTTTTTTCTGAAATTCTTTGGATATTAAGCTTACATGCTGGTCTTACTACTTGTGGTTTATCAGAGCATCTAAGGAAGACCAACAGTTGTCATTCCGCACTGCAGCTGCAAAGGTGTAACGGCCTTTTGAGAACATGTCAAGCCTTTTAACTGGTTGAAATTTGTTCTCTATGTTGCTTTCATCATTTACTGACGATTTATTTCCTTGTTTCAGTCAGTTTATCAATTGATAGTCAAACCAAAAACAGTGATCAAGACAAATGAAATGTTTCTTCCTGGTCGAATGTCATTCATCTTTAACATAGTAAGAACTTTGCTTTCTTTCTTTTTTAAAATTCATATATTTGTCTTATGCCTGTTCACCTAATCAATTCTGGAGCTTCTCGATTCTGGATGTAAATGAATTTTGTTCATGACTTTTACCTTCATTTGGTTTTATCTTTTCACATCAGTTTATAGATAACTATTACTATCAGAACATGAAGTCAATGATGCCAGCATTTTGTCTGATTTCAACTGTTATCTGTCGATAAAATGGTTTAAAAATCTGGAAGCCATGTTGAGTATGGGTGTTGGACAAGCTAATCTAGGGGGTTGCCTTAGAATATGATCACAATATATTGATATCTTACATTCGAAACTACTGGGAAGTGACACTTGTGGTTTTAAAAAGTGGTACAGAGATGTCATAATGTTGACTCACTAAGTGGAAACCAAGAACTGCAGACAAATTTTGGGATTAGGCTGTGTTAAGGGTGAGAAATGATTTTGCATGTCATGATACTTATCTGTCCTTTGGCTGACACCGTGTTATTACTCATTAATGTAGAATTGTGGACGTCTCCACTCTCCTTTTGTTTATTTATCTGTTGAATTTCTCCTTTTAGGCACACTATTATGGTTAGAATGTTAGTTCGGAATATTTTGCATTGTATTACACATCAGCATGAATTTCTTGACTTTTTTGCTTTATGCTTTTGTTTTTTTTGTTTATTCTTTTGCTCCCTAGGAAGGTGTATACTCAAATGATATTCCAACCACACTGCATAGGAGCAAAGCTGACTGTCCAGTGCCAGAGGTTGTTATTTTTTCCTTTATCAAAAGTTTTATGTATATTCAATTTCTTAAGTAAGATCATATCTCATCTTAGACTATGTAATGTAGGAAATGGTAACTGTTGGTGTTGATGGATCGGTTCTGGACCGAATTGCTAAAATTATGTCATATCTGCGCCTTGGCTCATCTGGGAAGGTCCTGAAGAAGAAAAAGAAGGAGAAAGATGCAAAGGGTAACTATCTGAATGGTTTCTCTTTTGGAATATGTTATCCACATCATTTTTGGTTTATGAAGGCATGTTTTTCCTATTTAACTGACTTTTGTAAGATATCCATGATTTTGAGCAATTTTGAAACATAGCATTATTATGCAACACCCAAAGCAGTATGTGTAGTTTTATGTGGGTCCGTGCTTAATAACATTCCAAGTGATGCAATGGAGAAAATGGTCCGAATCGTAATACTGGATGCATATTTCAAATTTGGATCAGTTTCTTTGGAGTTGTTTGAAAGTTTTCCCTACCTAAATGTTGTCTCATTGGTATATTTCACCTGATGAAATTTGCTTTCATAACATTGGATAAATTCTAATTGAATCATTTATTGGAAACCAAATTGACCAGTTCAATACTTTTAACTTGTCTGTCATGTTACTTATATACTTACTAGATTTATCATGTAGGGAAAGTTTCAGCTGTTGGAAATGGATATGATGGCCAAGATAAGGCACCAAAACCCAATGGTGCAATTTCAAGTAATAAGACTGAAAGGGAAATTCTGCCCCCACCACCACCACCTCCAAAGAAAAATCTGCCTGATCCTCGTGAAAAACAGGGGCCAGTTGTTGCAAGAGCAGAAGAGGATGACATATTTGTGGGGGTTGGAGTCGACTATGATGTTCCTGGAAAAGAAATGAGTCAGAGCCCTATTTCAGAGGACATGGAAGAATCACCTCGAAACAAGGAAAGAGTTTCTTACTTTAGTGAACCTGCATATGGCCCAGTACCACCCTCCACGTCTTCTCAGGAATGGCAGGACCTGGTAAGTAGAATTTTTTGATGAAGCTTGAGGTTGAGTGGTTGAGTATAAAACACCGTTAATTTATCTCTTGAAATTAGAGTCACATAGTTTTGGTGCCTATATTAATGCTTGTTTGCCTCTCTCTGATGGATTCTCTTTGGTGATCTTCTCTGATCGTTTGATTCATTCAGAATGGGTATGACTTGATGCAAGCACAAGCAATGGCTGGTGCCTACCAGGGAGAGTGGCAGGACTACCAATATGCTGATCAACTGGCATATCCTGAACAGTATCTGCAGGAAACAATGCAAGCTTATGACCTGCAACCGGATTCAAACATACCACAGGATCCACGCTTTATGACTCAGGAAGAGAAGGATAGGGGTTTGGGTTCTGTGTTTAAGCGGGATGATCAGAGGCTTCAACAATTGAGGGAAAGAGATGCACGAGAAAAGGATCCTAACTTCATCTCAGAGAGTTATTCTGAATGTTACCCTGGGTATCAAGAGTACAATCACGAGATTGTGGGCAGTGATGACGAAGATGACTTATCAAAGATGGATATGGGTGGTCGGGTAAGTAAAAAAAGATCTAGCTTGCTACACTTTTATTTTGCTGATGAATTTACAGTTATGCTTGGAATGTTTTGACTATTTCTTCTGTTCAATGCTTACTTTCCAATGCGAAACAAGTTTTATTAGAAACTTAATTCCCTATGAATTTAAGATGAACCTTTGGCTTCGGAATTCATAGCTGGTGCTAATTATTGGCACTAACAGGCAAAAGGTCGTCTCCACCGATGGGACTTTGAGACGGAAGATGAATGGGCAAAATACAATGAACAGAAGGAAGCAATGCCAAAGGCTGCATTTCAATTTGGTGTGAAGATGCAAGATGGTAGGAAGACACGGAAGCAAAACAAGGACCAGAAACTCAATAATGAGCTGCACCAGATTAATAAAATACTGGCAAGGAAGAAAATGGACAAGGAATCCAATGATGGTGGCCATTATGATGATGATATACAAATAGGCAAGAAGCAACGAATCTAAAGCCTGGAAAGCTCTCTGACGCCCTCCTGAATCTTATCCGCACCAAATTGTTGAATCATAATTTGTATTATTGGTTCGATATCCCTGTTTTGCAAGGGCATCAAAATTGTTTGTTAATGGTAGATGAATTTAGCAACAACTTGGATCTGTAGATATTTGTCAGTCGTAAATTAATATAGTGGGATTGGCCCTGGCCTTGGTTTGTCGTTTCTTTAATGAAATGCACTAATAAGTTGTAACCTCATGATGGACGATGAGCATGAACATAGACAATGTGCAATTACTAGCAAAATTATAAACACCCTGATGAGCACAAAGCAAAACTCCCCAGACTAGACAACATTTTGCACGAGATTGTTGAATGGCGTCCCACACAATTTGTTACGACAGTTGGTACAACGTCCAAAGTTCGTATTACTAAGAAACCTGTTGTCTCTGTAACGACTCCTACCATCTCTGTTGGAAGAGTCTTCAGGGTAACAAAGGGACTAATGCAGTATCTGCGAGTTCTTCTTAAACTACCCTTTAGAGAAACAATCTTGAATTTGTTCCCAGGTTGCTCTTGGAGCCAAAACCATTATTTCAAATTCTGATACCACTTGCAACGAACCGAGTCGCAGGAAAATCTGCTATCGGTTCAGGTATAGCAGGAAAATCTGCTATCGGTTCAGGTATAACCTCTGTGGGAAACAAACAAAACAATTAGGAAATATCCTTTCTATTCTAAAACGCCCATTTTGAGAAACAAAGGAAATACTGAGAAATCCCTTTTGGGGAACAGCGGAACTGTTACGAAATTTGTACGAAAGAGTGTATAGACACTCACTCTCACACTGAGCTCACCGAATTCGTCACTCAACAACCCAATCACAAAGTAAAGAAAACGACA
>JANZLC010000007.1:19263717-19273906 GCA_026413385.1 Erythroxylum gracilipes | reverse complement strand
TAATCCCTCATTTAATATTTCTTAACCTAAGCAATTAAAATCCTCAATTTTTATTCTAACCAAAAGAAAATTATTAAGCTAAACCTCAAAATAATTTAAACATGCTTATTGATTATGAAAAAGGAATCGGGGCCCAACATTTAGCATTTGGTTATTTTTACTTTTGAGCCAAATGAGCTTAATCCTTTTTAGGATATCAACAATAACCCTTTCTCTTTTGTTTAACTATAGGTTGTTTGTCTCTACTCGCTTCAAGCTATTTAAGATCCTAATGCTCCTATTAGGTTAGGGAGCGTAATACTTATTTAACGTTTACCTCCAGTCCAAATTTGACAGAAAGATTTAGTAGGTTATCATCTTATCCAACTTTTAATTTCATTTTCAAGTTTGAATTTTCCACCTAATGAAAGACACAAATTTGGATAAAATAAGCCTCATATTAGTTATGGTACAATTACAAGTCCTTCTATGGCGTTCCAGGTGATGTAAGTTATGGAACAATTATATGACGATGTTATATAATGATATCATGGTTAATATAGGTTAAATTATTATTTTTCCAAATAAATTGTATAATATATAAAGGTATTTTATTTTATAAGCTTGTAATCATCATGAAAATAATTAAATTGATAGCTTCTTAATTTTTTTCTATTATAATACTATTTGGCTAAGGATATCAAATTGTAATTAATGAAAATATATTAACTATGATAGTTATAAAGACAATCAAATTTTTGCCTCCCAATATTGTTTTCAATTATAGTGCTATCTTACCAGTGGTATTAAGTTGTAAGTAATGAAACATTACTCCCTAAATCGAAAATCTAAGACTTCAACTAATAATCACTTCAAGATCTGGAACGAGGGTTACTTGTGTTTTATAATTTAGGGTAGAGTGGTCTCAGAGAGTTGGGACAACCAATTGCAGGAACCATCTTTTGGTTGATTTAATATTTGAGAATAAATACATAATCATTAATTTAAGAGTAATATATATTAATACCATAAAAATCAACAAATTTGTCTCCCATCATTTTTCTTAGTTTTTTATGCCATAATCCACACATCATGGAATGCCAAATTTGTGGAGTTTTTTTATATTTAAAATCTTCATGCCAAAGATGGTTCACTAAATGTTTGTCCAAAAGATTCTGCTGATGTGTTTTAACTAGAAAATGGATTTAAAATGGGTATCAATCGGCCATAAGACAGGAGGCATGTATTTCAATTTCTAATATTTGGCATAGTTCTCCAGGAGAGTAGGGAAGTCTTTGAATGGGAGATTGGATTTGAGAAACTTTAGCATCTAAGTTTGCATAAAGTTTAATTGATGAAACTAGCATCTGTGTCCTGCAAATGTTTCTCGATGATAACCATCTTTGGAAGATCGGGGTATCAATGGAGTCACTAGTAAAGAACATAGATATTTGTTTTATCTGTTCAGATTTTAGAGTTAAAACTTTTAGAATGGTCTTCCTGACTGCTCAACCGCATGAAGGTAGGGATAACTGCTATCTGAAGCGGTGTATCATTCAGACCTTCTAATTGGTATTCCAGTTGGCATCAATGAAAATAAAGTAAATTAGTTTGGATAAACTTGTTAGTGATACAAGTCATACAGATCTTAAAATTGGTCATCTTTGCAACAAGTTTGAGAACAAATTCATAAGGAAGTTGAGTCGTTCACATCTACCTATAGTCATGTACGACCAAAATGATTTTGGCCATCAAGAAACAGTAAGTTATAGCTACAAAGATCGCAGAACTGAGTTCAGAGACCCTTCACTGCTCTAGGAATCTGATATGATACGAAAAGATGTGTGTTGACTGAGTCTCACTTATCAGTTACTAGTTTTTGTCTGCTACTGGTTTTTAGCAATAATGGGAGTAAATCTTGGAACCTTGCTGGATAAGTTGGCTGGTCAAACTAAATGTGTAATTGACTCCTATATTTTCTTCATTCTCCATTTATTTTGTTTCCAAGTTGTTTGAGTGGGTATATCCACTTCCTTTTTAGTTATCGCGCATTTTCAACTTCCATGTTTGTAGAGTGGTGAGCCACAAGTTAATGATTTTCATTGTATAAATTCAAATAGCTTCAATGAGAAGTTAAGGAGAATTATCTGACAAATCTTATCTCTCTGAACTCTATTCTTTCTTTTCTGAAATTTCTCTAAAATTCAACTATCAGTGGTATCAAAGCCAGGTTTGGCTCGATGGGAACACGACAACAAACAAATGCAGAGTTCCGTAATGAGGTCACCGAAGTGATAGGGAAACATGAGTCTATGTTTGACCAAATACATGTGACTCTCCAAACTTTGATGACCAAAATGCAAAGTATGGAAGCCTCTGTTACCCAATTGTAGGAGCGCTCTGACAATGAGAATCCCTTCGTTTACCATTCAACTGCCAATAATCCTCATGTAGGCAACAACAGCCCTCCACCAAATAACCATGCTTCCAACCACCATTCACAAGTCATATCATCAAACCAGAATCACACATCCAATTCACAAAATTCAAACTCTCGCCACCACATCAAACTACAACATCCCGAATTTGATGGTGAGGCCCCTCATGTGTGGATCTATAAGACTGAACAATACTTTGATTTCAAGGCTATTGATATAGAAGATTGAGTACAATTGTCTTCCTTCCACCTCAAAGGAGTGGCGTTGCGGTGGCACCGATGATTTGCACGCTATTAAGGACCGGTTAGCTTGACCGAATTCACTAAGGCTGTGTTGAAGCGATTCGGGCCAATCGATTATGAGGACCCTTCAGAAGCTCTTAACCACCTTTAACAAACATCAAATTTGACAGCATATCAAATAGAGTTTGAAAACTTGTCTAATCAAGTGGATGACTTACCTCACTATTTCCTAGTAGGTTGTTTTATTGCAGGATTGAAGGATGAGATATGATTGGAGGTTAAAATCAAACAACCACGTACATTGGCAGATGCAATAGGCATGGCAAGTTTGGTTGAGGAGACAAACAATCTCTGGGAAAAACAACACAGCTCTACCAGGACTAACTGGGTGAATAAATCAATTTCAAACAAAGTTTGTTAGGACCAATTCCTAAATCTAGGCCTTCTTCTATGACTTTGCCAAGGTTCCGCCGAATTTCGAACCAAGAAGTCAAGGAAAGAAGGGAAAAAGGACTCTGCTACTATTGTGATGAGAAATACACTCCAGGACACCATTGTGTGAAGCCGCAATTATTCTACATCGATGAGTCCATTGTGATTGAAGAGGATGAAGATAATTTTTGTACAACCAATAACATGCTTGAAATTTCACTACATGTCATAGTTGGGACAGATCACCCACAAACTCTCCGATTACCTAGTAGAATCAACGATAAAGAGGTCTCCATCTTAGTAGACAACGGCTCCACTCATAATTTTGTGGATCAAAACCTTGTCAAGACATGTGGGCTGCAGGTGGTGAATGATCAATCTCTACAAGTGATGGTGGCTAATCGTGAGAAGGTGACATGCGAAGGAAGGTGCTTGAACGTGACTCTAGCCATCCAAGGGTATTTAACTTCAGCCGATTTCTTCGTGTTACCTGTGGCTGCTTGTCCAGTGGTGATGGGAGTCCAATGGTTGGCTACTCTGGGCCCAATAGAAACCGACTACAACAAACTGACCATGACCATTAAAGGGGATGATAAGACTTATACATTCCAAGGAAAGCAACAAGGAGAGATGGGTCCCTTATCCAAGAAGGATGACAGCCTTCATATGGCCACTAGTTTCTTTTGCAGGTTAGCAGCAGTTGCACGGACACAGATTCTAAAATTCATCTAGGCTTTTAACATTTGATTTCAAAATATCAAACAATGTTTGAACAGCCCAAACAGCTACCCCCTAGACGTGAATTTGATCACCACATACCCTTGCAATATGGTAGCCGTCCCATATCTGTTAGGCCTTATCGGTGCCCTTTCTATCAAAGATGAAGCTTGAGAAGATGGTGAAAGAAATGTTATCAACAAGTCTAATCCAACCTAGTCGAAGCCCATTCTCATCTCCCGTGCTTTTGGTCAAGAAATTCGATGGGAGTTGGCATTTCTGTGTGGACTACAGGGCCTTAAACGAGATAACCATAAAGGATAAATTTTCGATTCCCGTAATTGATGAGCTCCTCGATGAACTGTATGGGTCGGCCTATTATACAAAATTGGATCTTCGCTCTGGTTACCACCAGATCCGGGTCAAAGATGAAGATATCTACAAGACAACGTTTCAAACCCATAAAGGCCACTACGAATTTGTGGTCATGCCTTTCAGCCTTACCAACGCTCTTGTAACATTTCAAGCTTTGATGAACGACATCTTTAAACCTTATTTAAGGAAGTTCATTTTAGTATTTTTTTGATAATATTTTGATATATAGCAGGGGCTGGAATGAGCATCAACAACATCTTGAGAAAGGTTTGCAGATTCTTAAATCTCACAGTTTATTTATCAAGGCTAGTAAGTGTCAATTCGGGGTTACCGAAGTCAATTACTTGGGGCATGTTATTTCTCAACAAGGAGTCTCTGTTGATCAGAAAACAAAATTTAAGCAATCAAGAATTGGCCCCAACTGACTAATCAAACCAGTGTCTGTGAATTTTTTGGGCTTAGTAGGATACCACAAGAAATTCATCAGAAATTTTGGAGGTATTGATGCTCCTTTAACTCAACTATTAACTAAACATGATTTTTATTGGAGTTCAGAAGCTGCAGAAGCTTTTGAAAAATTAAAGGAAGCTTTATCTTCACCGCCCATTCTAGCACTTCTTGATTTCACCCAGGACTTCGTGGTTGAAAGCAATGCCTACGGAGCAGGAGTTGGAGCCATATTATCACAAAATCAAAAGTCAATAGTGTACTTCAGCGAGGTGTTAAAAGGGACAGCCTTACATTTATCCACCTACGAAAAAGAAATGTTGGTCATCGTCACAGCAGTTCGAAAATGGAGGCTTTACCTTCTCGGTCACCCATTCATGATTCAGACAGATCAAAGAAGCCTTAAGTTCTTACTAGAGCAACGCATCACAACCCCGACACAAGCTAGATGGCTTCCGAAGTTATTGGGATATGACTACATGATTGAATATAAACCATGGAAGGAAAATCAGGGTGCAGACGCACTGTCACGTGTTGGTGAACTGCATATGTCTACTGTTTCATTATCTGTGGCGGTGTGGTGGAAACAACTTCAAAAAGAAGTTAGTCGCGACTCTTTTTATGCGGCTAAGGTTAGCCAAAATTCAAGTAAACACGCTTTTCATCTTCAAGATGGGATTTGCTATTTTAAAGGAAAGATTTAGCTTAATCCTAATTGTTCACTAATTCCTTTTCTGTTAAAAGAGTTCCATGCAACAGCAACAAGTGGGCACTTTGGATATTTAAAAACACTAACACGAGTCAAACAAAATTTTCATTGGCCTGGACTCCACAAAACAGTGAAGCGCTTTATGAGGGAATGTTCAATCTGCCAAAAGAATAAGTATGAATTTTATCGAAGGATTACCTATCTCCAAAGGATACAGTGTCAATATGGTGATAGTCGATCGATTGTCAAAGTACAGTCACTTTATTCCCTTACAACATCCATTCAGCGCAGTAGGAGTGGCTACCGAATTCCTCCACCATGTGGTCAAGTTACATGGCATTCATGAATCAATCACAAGTGATCGTGATAAGGTATTCTTAAGCTCCTTTGGTCTCAGTTATTTAAACTGCAAGGTACGGAACTACGAGTGAGCACAAGTTTTTACCCACAGACTGACTGACAAATTGAAGTGGCCAATAGAATATTGGAATAATATCTCAGGTGTTTCACTGGTGAGCAGCCGCGAAAGTGGTTTGATTGGCTACCTTGGGCTGAATTTAGCTATAACATAAGCTATCACTCTGCCACCAAATTCTCGCCGTTTGAGATCGTTTATGGACGTCGACCTCCTACAGTGCTGTCATATGTTCCTAGAACCACTAGAGTTCAAGCCGTTGATGAGCACCTTCGTGATCGAACAAAAGTTCTTAAGGATTTGAAGAGTAATTTGAGATTGGCACAGGAAAGAATGAAGTTGCAGGCTGATAAGCATAGGAGCGAGGTTGAATTTTTTGTTGGGGACCTAGTTTATCTCAAGTTACAACCTTATAGACAATCAACTGTTGCCTTTCGAGGGTCTTTGAAATTATCTCCTAGATTTTATGGACCCTTTGAAATTTTGGAGAAAATTGGAACAGTTGCTTACAAACTTCTTTTACCAGAAGGAGCGCGGATTCATAACGTTTTTTATGTAAGCCTTCTACGGAAACACCTTGGTGATCGCCCTCCTCCACTTGCCTCTCTTCCTCCAGTAACAGAAGACTCTATTGTCCTTCCAACACCTGAACGAATTCTGGACAAGAGGGTCATTCAAAAGGGGCGTTACAGGCCTTATACCGAGATTCTGGTCAAATGGGCTGGCACTCCAAACTCAGATTCTACTTGGGAGAACCTCAGACGCTTTTCACGCACATATCCAGCTTTTGCCCTTGAGGACAAGGACAATTTGAGAAGGGAGGATTGATATGATACTAGTGGATGTGTGTTGATTGGGTCTTACTTATCAGTTACTGGTTTTTAGCAATAATGGGTATTTTGCTTCCATGTTGTTTGAGTAGGTATATCCACTTCTTTTTTTAGTTGTCGCACGTTTTCAACTTCCATGTTTGTAAAGTGGCGAGCCACAAGTTAAGGATTATTTCATTGTATAAATTCGGATAGTTTCAATGAGAAGGGGAAGAAAATTATCTGACAAATCTTATCTTTCTGAACTCTATTCTTTCTCTTCTGAAATTTCTCTAAAATTCCACTATCAGTGGTATCAGAGCCAGGTTTCGCCCAATGGGAACACGGCAACAAACAAATGCAAAGTTTCGTAATGATGTCACCGAAGTGATAGGGAAACATGAGTCCATGTTCGACCAAATACATGTGACTCTCCAAACTTTGATGACCAAAATACAAAGTATAGAAGCCACTGTTACCCAGTTGAAGGAGCGCTTTGATGATGAGAATCCATTTGCTTACCATTCAACTTCCAATAATCCTCATGTAGGCAACAACGGCCCTCCACCAAATAACTATGCTTCCAACCACCATTCACAAGGCACATCATTAAACCAGAATCGCACATCTAATTCACAAAATTGGAACTCTCGCCACTACATCAAACTATAATTTCCCGAATTTGACGGTAAGGACCCTCATGGGTGGACCCATAAGGCTGAACAATACTTTGATTTTAAGGTTATTGATGCAGATGATCGAGTACAATTGTCTTCCTTCCACCTCAAAGGAGTGGCGTTGTGGTGGCACCGATGGTATGCACGCTATCAAGGACCTGTTAGCTGGACTGAATTCACTAAGGCTGTGTTGAAGCTATTCAGACCAACTGACTATAAGAATCCTTCAGAAGCTCTTAATCGCCTTCGATAAACATCAGATTTGACATCATATCAAATAGAGTTTGAAAACTTGTCTAATCAAGTGGATGACTTACCTCACCATTTCCTAGTTGGTTGTTTTATTGCAGGATTGAAGGATGAGATACGATTGGAGGTTAAAATCAACCAACCACGTACATTGGTAGATGCGATAGGCGTGGCAAGATTGGTGGAGGAGAAAAACAATCTCTAGAAAAAACAACAAAGCTCTACTAGGACTAACTGGGTGAATAAATCAACTTCAAATCAAAGTTTGTTGGGACCAATTCCTAAATCTAACCCTGGTTCTTCTATGACTTTGCCAAGGTTTCGCCGAATTTTGAACCAAGAAGCCAAGGAAAGAAGGGAAAAAAGGACTTTGCTACTATTGTGATGAGAAATACACTCCGGAACACCGTTGTGTGAAGCCAAAATTATTCTGCATCGATGAGTCCATTGTGATTGAAGAGGAGGAAGATGATTTTTGTACAACTAATATGCCTGAAATCTCACTACATGCCATAGCTGGGACGGATCACCCACAAACTCTCCAATTACCTGGTAGAATCAATGGCAAAGAAGTCTCCATCTTAGTAGACAGTGGCTCCACTCATAATTTTGTGGATCAAAACCTTATCAAGGCATGTGGGCTGCAGGTGGTGAATGATCAATCTCTACAAGTGATGGTGGCTAATCGTGAGAAGGTGACATGCGAAGGAAGGTGCCTGAATGTGACTCTGGCCATCCAAGGGTATTTAACTTCAGCTGATTTATTTGTGTTACCTATGGCTGCTTGTCCAGTGGTGATGGGAGTCCAATGGTTGGCAACTCTGGGCCCAATAGAAACCGACTACAATAAACTGACCATAACCATTAAAGGGGATGATTAGACTCACACATTTTAAGAAGAGCAATAAGGAGAGATGGGTCCCTTATCTAAGAAGGACGGTAACCTTCACATGGCCACTAGTTTTCTTTTGTAGGTTAGCACCAGTTGCATGGACACAAATTCTAAAATTCATCCAGACCTTTAACAATTGATTTCAAAATATCAAGAGGTGTTTGAACAGCCCAAACAGCTACCACTTAGACGTGAATTTGATCACCACATACCCTTACAAGATGGTAGCCGTCCCATCTCTGTTAGACCTTATCGATACCCTTTCTATCAAAAGAAGGAGCTGGAGAAGATGGTGAAAGAAATGTTATCAACAGGTCTAATCCGACCTAGTCGAAGCCCTTTCTCATCTCCCATGCTTTTGGTCAAGAAGTCTGATGGGAGTTGGTGTTTCTGTGTGGACTACAGAGCCTTGAACAAGATAACCATAAAGGATAAATTTCTAATTCCCATAATTGATAAGCTCCTCGATGAATTGTATGGGTCAGCCTATTATACAAAATTGGATCTTCACTCTGGTTACCACCAAATCCGGGTCAAAGATGAAGATATCTACAAGACAGCGTTTCAAACCCATGAAGGCCACTACGAATTCGTGGTTATGCCTTTCGGCCTTACCAACACTCCTGCAACATTTCAAGCTTTGATGAACGACATCTTTAAACCTTATTTAAGGAAGTTCATTTTAGTATTTTTTTTGATGATATTTTGATATATAGCAGGAGCTGGAATGAGCATCAACATCATCTTGAGAAAGTTTTGCAGATTCTTAAATCTCACAGTTTATTTATCAAGGCTAGTAAGTGTCAATTCGGGGTTACCGAATTTGATTACTTGGGGCATGTTATTTCTCAACAAGAAGTCTCTGTTGATCAGAAAAAAATTGAAGCAATCAAGAATTGGCCCCAATCGACTAATCAAACCAGTGTTTGTGGATTTTTGGGCCTAGCTGGATACTACAGGAAATTCATCCGAAATTTTGGAGGTATTGCTGCTCCTTTAACTCATTTATTAACTAAACATGGTTTTATTTGGAGTTTTGAAGCTGTAGAAGCTTTTGAAAAATTAAAGGATGCTCTATCTTCACCGCCCATTCTAGCGCTTCCTGATTTCACCCAGGACTTCGTGGTTGAAAGTGATGCCTGCGGAACGGGAGTTGGAGCCATATTATCACAAAATCAGAAGCCAATAGCGTACTTTAGCGAGGCGTTAAAAGGGACAGCCTTACACTTATCCACCTACGAAAAAGAAATGTTGGTCATCGTCAAAGCAGTCCGACAATGGAGGCTCTACCTTCTCGGTCGCCTATTCATCGTTCGGACATATCAAAGAAGCCTTAAATTCTTATTAAAGCAATGCATCACAACCCCGACACAAGCTAGATGGCTTCCGAAGTTATTGGGATATGACTACAAGATTAAATATAAACCAGGGAAGGAAAATCAGGGTGTAGACGCGCTGTCACGTGTTGGTGAATTGCTTATGTCTATTGTTTCATTACCTATGGCGGAGTGGTGGAAACAACTTCAAAACGAAGTTAGTCGCGACCCTTTTTACGCAGCTAAAGTTAGCCAAAATTTAAGTCAACACGCTTTTCGCTTTCAAGATGCGATTTGCTATTTTTGTTGGAACCCATTACCGGATGTCCAACCGAAACCCTTATACTTATACATGATTTGGAATATTTTCTAAACAAGATCCAAGGTCCTATCTTTTGATACCGACGTCGAAAAATGTCATGGTTTACCTCTATGGAAAGATAAAAGAATGCTTCAAAACTTTCATGAAGGAAGCGAGAATCAATTCCATCA
>JANZLC010000007.1:19226924-19244548 GCA_026413385.1 Erythroxylum gracilipes | reverse complement strand
TGCATTATGGATGATTTTGCTAGATGTGAATGTATGGCTTCCGCAGTTTATTACTTTTGTCTGTCTCGACGGTTTTATCCTGGGTTCAGCCTCGGGGGTCGAGACTCGGGCCCAACGGTCTTTGGTTATGTTTCTGTTGTGGATAGTTGGGCTTCGAGAACGGGGTTCGGCACTGTCCGGCTGGGCTCCGGGACCGGGGTCCAGCACTAAGCCACTGCACCAAACCTATCTAATATCTTAAATGGCCCGAGGAACCTTGGGGACAACTTTTAGTTTACTCTTTTGGTTACAATTCCTTATCTATAAACGAAAACCATCTGTTGAATATGAAATATCTTGTCTACTCTCCTCTTATTTGCATGTTGCTTCATTCTTTCTTGTGCTTATTGCAAATAAAATGCTACCACTTGAATTGTGGCTTCTCTTTCTTGTCAAAATATGGCACATGGATGGGCAAAGAATATCCATCAAGAACTTCAAAAGGGGATGAATTAATGACAAAGGGGTGGTAGTATTATACCATCATTTTGTAAAGGGTAGCCAATGAAACCATTTTTTTATAATAGTCACCGAACATACCCCTCAAATAAGTTTCTAGAATCATGTTCAGTACCTCAGCTTGCCCATCTATTTAAGGGTGATAAGCGAACAAAAATTATAGACTCATTATGTGTAATCTATAGCACTCCTACAAAAATTGGCTTAAGAAAAGGGGATCTATATTGTTGGTGATGGACTCCAACATTTCATGGACTTTGCATACATTACATAAGAAGGCGTTAGCTATAAATTTTGCAATATAGTGATGTTTAAGGGCTAAGAAATTTGCTTACTTAGTAAACCTATCGATCACGACAAATATCACTGAGTAATGATTGGAGATGAGAAATTCTTCTATGAAATCTATGTGGATGTTAGTCTAAAATCTTCTAACTTGTCCTCTACGCCTTTATTAAAAAAGCTATAGAAATACCTCTTCTATTATCTTTTGATTCATTTTTAGCCACAAACACCGCCATGCTTTAACTTTTATACAAAAAACTTGATATAAATCTCTTCCTTTTTGTTTTCTAGCTCTTGCTAACTTAAAAATATCATTTTCTCCATCTTTAGTTTCCAATAACTAAGATTATCTTCTTTGCCTCTTTCTTTGTCAGTTTATAACTTTCTCTGTTAACTTGTCTCTCCGCCTTTGTGGTGTTATCCAATAAAGCTTTATAGGCAAGACCTTTTAAAACATCAAAAGTCTCTATAGTTGTATTCCTTAAAAAATTTGCTACTTTTTGCCACATTCGGTTAGCATCTCTTTTCAATTTTCATTCTTCTTCATACATTACTCTATCTCTAAATTTTTCCACCGTATCCCTTTTTAGATTCTACCACCTGACTTTGATACACCTCTTAGGACTTCTCTTCTTCCTCTAACCCTTAATTATAAGATTCAAAATTAGAAATCTATATTGAATTGACAAGCAAGCATTAAATATCACATTGCAATCTTGCAACTAGGTCGATCGCTCTACCATATGAGGAACTATTTGATTTGAGTTTTTGAGATTTTGCTTTTCAAAGTCATGGAAATCTCTCCAATCACTTAGAAAAGAGAATCTACTATCGATAAAGATAAAACCTACTTTCTCAAAAAGTTGATATGATGTAATTTTTGTTAAGTTTAGAATATGGACAACAAGTTTGCTTGTGTAAATAAGACCCCTACGGTAGTAACCGGAGCATCAAGCATTCTTTATGTATCTCATCTTTGCAATCTCCTCTATTATGAAATAAAAATTCTCATTTCTGCAGAAACAGTTTACAATTTTCATTTAAAAATTATATTTTTCTCCTAAAATCTCTAGTATATGCTTAAGGTAGTAAACGAATTAAGGTTGTGTTGGACTTTGCTAAAAGAGCATCAAGGGTAGTTACTTTACTCTAAGGTTGAAGCTAGTAAAAGACTCGAAGAAAAACCGATAAAGCTATGGTCAAAACACTAAAGATACAGTATGGAAGTATAATGGACCCTTTAATTTTGAAATTTGAAATTATTTCGCATATAATTATATCATGACTTTTTATTTTCTGGAAAAATTTATATATGAATTATTTGGAATATATTTAGATTCTATAGAATCTATAAATGAGATAATTAAGAAGTTATTAATATTATAAAAATAGTGATAAATTAGATGATGAAGATTTATTTCAAACCTCTTTGATATTTGATATTATGAGTAGCATAGATATGATAAAATATTTTATTTTTTCTTGTGATTAAAGTATTTGATTATTGGTATTTTTTATTGCAACGCGTTGTTGTCAATTCCATTGGACCAATACCAATAACTGCATATACATAACGAGAGCTTCTTTCTGAATGGATTGGATTGATTTTGTAGGCGCATATGCCACCTTCAATTCGGATTGTACCAAGTTTAAATACTTATGACAAAGCTACTTGTTCAGTTTAAGTTGTTATTTTTGGTACTTGAATGTATATTCTTTGATCTTTTACATATGTTAAGTTGTTGAATGTGTCACATTTTTGTTTGTTAAGTTGTTTAATATGTCTCTATTTTGACAAATACTATAAATAGTAAAAATATTATATTTATAAATAAAATTTTTAAAAACATAGAAAAACAATCGAAGAAGAACCGACAACGCATAGCATATAATGCCTCTCTAAACTATTAAAATCATCGTCAAAGGAAGCATATACTTTGGCACAAATCTACATATTCATCAATATTTAACTTTTTTCTTGTTAAAGAGCTTTTGAATGATTGAGAAGAGTTTCTGAAATAAACGTATGGTAGATTTTCCATTAACTTTCCGAGATAACCTGATGTCGTAGGTGTGCAATCCACGAATTTGTAATCAACATCCACCAAGTCTCCATGCTCAAGGTCATACTCTAGAGTCTGGTTCACAGATCAAGGCTGTTTTCAGGGGATATATGCAAATTTCTTGACCATTTGTTTAAAGACAGCCATTCTTGATCATGAAACAGGAAGAAAAAAAAAACACAGTCGAGGTTAATTACACTTAAGAGTCTGTAGAAAAATTTCAAGAGATCAAACAATGAATTATGGATTTAAGGATCAAAATTGAGTTTTCAATGTTTTCTCATGTATAACAAAAAAGAACTTTCATTTACATTATCTAAATTATAAGAGTAAGATGAAACAAGAAATGTTAGTTAAATGAAACAATAAATCATTTAACAAGAAGAAACTAAAACTCCTTTAAAAAATGAAAGAAATACGCTCAAAGGTTCCAGGTACTGGGCCTTGAATGAACAGACTACTGGGAAGACCCGAAGACGAAGTGGAGAAAAACGGTAAACGACAAAAGTGTGATTCTCAATATCGTTCGAGCTTTTGCCGGTTAGCAACCGGCTTGTATTTTTCATAAATATTGCAAGGAACCTCTTCAGTCATGACACGCATTTGTTTGATGTACAACAATATAGTATTTCACATCAGGTCATTTGGTTATGCTATTTGACATGAACCACTCCATGCAAATTAAAGTTTACAATATCAGAACTAATCTAATTCAATTATGTGACCTTTTAAAGATGTATATTCCTGTGAACACCTGCAAATAGTCTTTTTCATAAATTTTTCAGGAGGTTTTGGATAAAGATATAGAACATATTTATGCATAAACCATTCCTGTTCCCTTAAAATCAAAATGCATGAAACTCAAATAAAGCACCTTGCAACATGCAGTACAGAATGGCTAACAATTTCTTGCTGCGGTTGTGTGACTTCATGCTTAGCATCTAATAGGCCGAAAGAAACCGGGTCCAAAAAGAAATTGATTATCATAAATTGCACCGAATGGTATGACAATTTACGTACATCAATCGCTGCAGAGGCTTTAACTTGCCAAAGATTCAGGACACAGGATTCTGTCATTACTGCAAGAGCTTCCAGAGATTTGGCATAGCGTAACTTCAAAGGTAGGCTAGCGGTGGAAGTGTTGTGAGAGACTGCTAGCATATTACAGTCAGTTTGGGTAGCAGAAAACCAAAAAAGTAATCAAGGACGTGATTGTTGTTGGAATTGTATAAAGGTCGGTGAAAAGGAATTAGATAACCCCATGATTGAGAGAGTACATTCACCATTACGAGAGTCCAAATCAAAATTCAATGGAAGTGACATGAACAAATTACCAAGAAACCTAACAGTTTTCCTAGGTTTGCTCACCTTTGCCTTCAATTCTCAAAATCTGAATAATGTTTGAAACAAAACAACAGAGTTTAGCTTCTGAAGCTAAAGAAGCAACTGTTGATTCAATAGATACCAGCTCTTCGTGAAACTCTGGATTCAAAACCAATGAAGAGAAGTTCTCATCAAGCACCAATCCAAGATAACGGATAATATCTTCAAGTTTAGGTACCCAATCACAAGCCTTCAAATCCAGCATAGTCGAAGCCTTTGGGCATGGACCCGCCTGAGGGAACATTTCATACTTCTTCAACCATTTTCCCAGGTATCTAATCAGGTTCTTCGTCTCATTACCCTTTAGTTTGACCATTGCAGATGATAATACCACATCATCAATGCTCGAGGATGCCATCAAATAATGCAAACAAAGTTCAGACACTGAGAATCCATCATGTGCAATCATAAGCAGAATTGAAGCCTCCTTAGCTACATGGGATTTCTTGTCTGGAAGACTCTTATCACTAGCCTTTTCTACAGCTAACAAGGCCTGCCTTTCCCATTCTTTCCTCACATTCACCATAGTACTCAAAGAATCTTTTGATGGACAAAGAAAATACCTTAAAACAGAGATCAACTCAGACAATCCAAGATCTGAAGCATGTTGGACACTTAGACATAGAAGATCAGACCTGTTTTTATCTGCAAGAGTCATAATTAAATTTGAATAAGAGGAATGATTCACAATTCTATTAATAACCAACGTCTCCACCAAATCCCATATCTCCAAATCCAAACATGCTTCCAAAACCAAACCTGCCACATCCCAACCAATCAAAAGTCCAACTTTCTGAATTAATACCTGAATATATCTGTCATCAGAACAATCAACCCCTATAGAAATCCCAACTTTTTCAGCAATTTTCTCAAGAAACTGAATCAAAATTCCCACAAACTCATCCTTGTTGAAGTTATTAGTGTCTTTAAGCCTTCTCTTTAACTTTGCATGAAACTTTTTACACAATTCAATCAGCAGAGAATCGGTTTGATACAGCTCCCACCCAGTAACAGGGTTGGCAAGTGCTGCACTATTTGCGTTTTCAACATTAGGCTTCAAATTCAGAAGAATATCATCCGAGTTGAGAATTATGGGGTATTCAGAATGAGTTACAGTGTTTTCCCTATTGGCCAGGGCATTGGTAATCACTTCAAGCAAAGACATCCCAAAACAGTAAAGCAAAACTTGAAATCTGCAAAAGAACAAAAACAAAACATAAAAGTTGAGAGAAGGAGCAAACAAATTATATGAAAAAACAAAGATTTCAAAAAATATATATATGAAAAATAACAATGTAATGGTTCTCCTTAAAAAACAAAGATTTTGCATTTCAATTGTGCCAAAAAAAATATATTGCAATAGAAATTGTATCAAACAAAATACAGAGCAAAAAGCTACAATCAACGATCTCAAATCACTAAAATTTGATAGGAATAAAAACTGAAGTTAGAACATCGTGCGAAACTAACCACTCCTCTAATAATTGTTTAGGTTCCAAACAAGTAAAAACCAGCAAACTAACAGTAGGTAACTACTCCGTACTTGGTAATACAATCCAAACGCCAAAAAAAATAGTGCATTTAAAGAAAATAAAAACAAAAAAGAGGAGTAGTAGAAAACGTAATAGAGAAGCTTACGATGTTGCGGTGGCGTGCGTTTCACTGGAAGTAGCTGCGGGAGGGAAAGAGTTGAGAGAGAAACACGACTGACCGTTATTCAACGAGGAGAGGAAGCGGAACCCTAATTCAAGACGTACGGGTTCAATCGACTATAACGGGCAGGCTCCAGAGTTTTAGTTACGGGTCAGCCCGAATTTGAGATGTCAAACCCAAGTTAATTTTCCTGGCCTACCTCTTGTCTGATTCGGCATGTACCTTGTAAATTTAATCTCGATAAATTAATACAATTTATTTTATAATGTCAACTTATATTAATTAATTAGTGTACTGTTTATAATAATAATTGCTGAATAAACGTGAATTAGTAGAAGGTTTTTCAATTATCAAAAAGTTAAGCATAAGTATAATTAATTAGAAACATAATTTTAGAATTTTGCTTCTTGTAAATAATGAAAAGTTAAAGGGTAAATATAAGACTAACTTTACCATATTTTATAGTAAATATCATAATATTATTACTAGTCTTTTAATCCTTAATAATTTTAATTTATTAAAATTATTCATGTTTATTTATATTTGATTCAAGTTTTATTAATTTTCCTAACTATTGGATAATGTAAAGAAAGTTTTAATTAAAGTTTAATGTATTTATTTTACATTTTAAAAATATAAATATAACAACATTGTCAAACAAAATTATATAAAATTCATCACTATGCAGAGATCTAGAAATGGTCTTTCGGTAATTTAAACCTAAAACCTTATTTATTCCAAAGTAACCCACTCTCAAAAAATTAAAAGAAAAAAAGAAAAAGAACGATTTTATAACTTTGACCAAATTCTAAAAGTTTTATATTTAATTATAAATTATCTCAATCGAGATATCCATCGTTTTCTTCACTGCACGAATATTTTCATGCTTGTATCAATCTGTTGTATGCTATCAAATTTGATATCGAACGCATTCAAATAGAGCTAGCTGAGCGTGTGACGGAAATATGGAGACCTAGGATAAAAGATATTTTAGTTTCTATAAAACATATCGTTCCAAAAAAGTTGGACGATATTTTATTCTTTTGGAAGTAGTGAACAGGATGGATATCAAAGTGTGATCACTACATAATTGGATGGCTAGGATCTATTCTGCTTTTATTCTGAAACATTTGTAGTGGTCACTCTTGATGGAAGCTCCGGAGGGTTGATCAAACGTGGCTCCTAAGCTCAGGTTGAGGGTGGAATTTCCCAGTGTTTCGGAATGGGCCCCAAATCATAAATGATTTCTCTATGGCAAGACCAGACAAGTTTTATTGCTTCTGGGGTTCCAATTCCTGCACCTCTGGGGTCTCCAGCGGGTCCAAACCTGTTCACAGCACCATTGTTAACATTACACCTTTCTAACCTTTTCTCAAGCTAAGGAAAATTTGACATCTGATTTCTTCATACCAATGGTTCTGTGGAGCTCCAGTTGTTCTTGCTCTCAATCCAGCATACGTAGTTCCATTTACTGATTTGCCAACCACTTCCTGCAAACTCGTGTAATAAATAAACTTCTCAGAAACTCCTCAAGTTTAGGGAAACATGTTAAAAAGCCACTCAATCCCGTGTCAATCCCCTCGAATGCAATACAGCTAAAATCTGAATGCTTTTACTCAAACTCAAGCAAACTGATCGAGCTAAATGATTCAAGTGATTTGAGGTCAATAATCAAAGAATACCTGACTTGTGTTTCACATTCTTCCAATATTTTACCATTGTATTAGCTTAACGTTAGTAAAAGAATAGCAAATAAAACTACCCGCAGGTCGATGAATTACGACTTGCCTGCAAAAATAGAGGATCATTTGAAACCACAGCAGCGGTTAAATGAGCGTGCATCCTCTCAAGAACATCCAAGACCATCGGAAGTTGATCTTTCTTGTACTCCGTTATAATCTGAAATGAATCAATTCAATAATATACAAACCCAACAAAATGGCAGATTCACAATGTAGTAACCATAAGGCCATTGTCTCGCATAATAATCTGAAATGAATAAATTCAATAAGGCCATTGTCTCCCATAAAACTTAGAAGTGACAGATTTTGCTCTTTACAAATTTAGGTCCATAGTCAAAATTAACACAGGACATCAATTTGGTCTCTGCAGTCCTCATCTGCACTGTCTTTCCATGTTCCAACTACATAATTATGACCTTGATATAATCTTCCTAACATCTTCCAACGATGAAGGTTGTGGACTGGTGTATTTAGAACAGAGAACTCTTATCAAAAGAAAGTAGGCATTTTCGTTAGGAATACATAAGAGAACACGAATTATGGAATCTTTTATACCTGAAATGGTCCAAATATTTCTTTAGTTACAAGCTCAAAATTGTCATCCTTCACAATTTCTTCAAGAGGAATATATACAGCAGTTGGCTTTAAAGCACCATATATTGATGGAATGGAATGATTTTCCAGAGGTTTGCCACCAAAAAGTAGCTTTGCTCCAGATATCTGAAGCAATTTACCCATGTGGTCTAGCATTGCATCAGTTGTAAGCTACAGTGTCAAGAACAAAACCAAGTTAACATTTTTCAACTATATTATGAAAGATGCAATTTTGAAAATTGACTAGATAATTAGAAATTTGTGATTGTGAAAAAGGATTTATACGAGAGCCACAAAACAATAGAATCCAGTGCTACCCTCCAGACTTACAGTGAGAACAGGGCCAACAGTTAAATCTCCCAACTTTCTTCTCTCTGCAAGATCTTTCAGTTTAGATATAAGGGAAGTACTGGACCAGTTCTGCAATACAATAATGCTCATTAAAGAGAGAGAAAATAGCTTAGTTGATTAGCATTTAGCTTTTTCCTGTTATTCAATTGACCGAAAAGTATTCATTGTAAAGCTATCCTTACGTTAAAAGCTAATAGGATATATACTAAACCACATAATACAGCTAAACTCGTGCATGAAAAGTTTATAGTATATATGATACAGCTAACCTCGTGCATGAAAAGTATTGATTGTGCAGAGCACTTCTGGCCACTACATGCATATGCATCCTGGTCACAAACCCATGCAACGTAATCCACCTGATATTCACAAAACAATAGGAAATTCACTTTAACAATTGTCTTGATCGCTGATATAGTGCAAATGAACCATCAATCATTAAACAGGTAACAGAAATACCTCATTAACATCAGGTCCAAGAACTTTCCAGTCAAATCCTGCATCTTCTAACTTAACACGACCTTTCAAATCAACAGCTAGCTTTTCTGCAACTCTCGAGCTACCGGTAAAGAGGGTCATCCGTGGTTTTGCCTGGAAGGTAGCAGGAAAACTACTAGATTTTCATTTCATTAGTGATTATCATCACTAACACAAATAAGCATTTGCTAAAACCGATGGTAGTTTCAAATGAATCCGTTGATAATATTAGTACCAGCACAATTGCGAACAACTTTAAACATTTCCACCCTACTGTCATTCAGCTATTTATGTCATGATATAGTCCAATCAGTAGACAAGGAGTTTTTACATTATATACCAGAAATGCATCACATATGTTGCATCATAACAGTAATGGCAGACCTAAATTTGGCCAAATATTAACTTCACTAGAAATCATTGGGCTAATAGCTAAAAAAGTGTAAATATATGCTTCAAGAGTTCAGTTTAGCGCAGAGGTACAATAATTTGACGGCAAGTGAAGGTAAATCTTCGAAAAAATTCACAGCCTTAAGTGCAAATGATAAATAAAAATGTCATCTCCTGAAAGACCAACCTCCAATAAAAGTTTGTTCATAGTCTTCCCATCAGAATTTATGAAATCAACATCTTCCACAGGTAATCCACAATAATGAAGTAGCCGCATCATTTGCTCCATTACAATGCAAACCTGCAGCACATGCTGCCAACAAGTTACATTATGTATAGGGAGAGATGCACTGATAGCCAAGTACATTGAAATGTACCTCCAGTGGCTAAAACAGTTTTTCTCATAACTGAAACAGATAAATGGATGAAGTAATCAGAAAAATAAGAAAAAGGTGGGGTTCAGAGTGTATATTAGCCTGCACTCAAAGCTTACAGTGGCTTGGCCATGAACTAAATGCTCATCTTTCTATCTCAATTACATTATAAATTATGTTTTTGGCTTTTAGGAGAAAAGACAAATCATTTGACTCTCCTCCACCTATATAATTGAAACCCATCTTATAAATGCTCATGAATATACTCTGGACGAGATATTAAATATATACTCTGGAGGAGATATTAAATATAGCATAGTGTCAAGAGTCAAGACCATAATTTTGAAACCCTGAAGATTCCCCAATAAGTCCCACAAACTGACCTTGCTATCAACTTTAACAGTGGGTTTGTTGCCCATATATAATGCACCCATCAATTGAAGTGCCGGAATCTCCAGCGGGAAATTGAAAGGAGTAATAATTGCAACCTGCATACAAGTTCTTCTTAAGTATATAAAGGTTGGGAAAGCTAAGTTCTTCTAAAGATAAGAAATGTTACAAATGAAATCTATTCTATCTTTATTACCATTATATCACCATATCAACAATGCTGCAAATTTTTTTAAAAAAATAATCATTCTTATGCAACATGGAAATGCAGGCCACAGGTTGCTCCCTCATAAGGTAATTTTAGGGTGACCATTCTTACACATCGAAACGGTCTTCTTTGCTCGTCATTATTTCATAGGCACAATCCAAGCACTTGATGTCAATTATCTATTGAAACACCAAAAACAAAACACTTACAGGACCATAAGGCCATCGAAAACCATGACTTTGCTGACCAAGATGATTTCCAGGTACAGCAAAAGACCTTGCCAGGAACCGGACCTGTCAGATATGGAAGGAAATATGAAAAAAGAAATTAAAAAAATTTGCAAATTACTTTTCTCTAGCAACTACTAAAGAGAGAATAATTTCCAATAGTTCTCTTGTTAACATAAAATCCATTAATGTTTATTGTCAAGTCAAGTCATGTGGTCCATCAATAGAGAAGTGAGAAATCATAACTACATTCAGAAGAATAAGTTCAAAATGAGATTAAACAATGCCACAATTATTCATTAATTTGATAAAATTGAAGCCAATTTGACGTTCTTAGTTTCTTTTGAGATGGGCGAAAAGAGAAGTTGAAACATTTAACAGTAGTTATCTTGATCTACCTGATCACCAGAAAAATTTTCAAGAAACTTTTGGGTAACTTGAACTTCAGCAAGTGCTTGCTGATAACTCTTTGGAGAGACCCTTTGTATTAACCTAGCAAAGAACTCAGAAACCTGAAAATCCATTGAAATTGCAATTATTACAGAATCAACACTTTGATAACGTAATAAGAACATAAGATAAGTTTATCTTAATTAAATGGAAAAGGAAAAGAAAGTTCTCATTCTTCCAAATAGAATAAATTACCTTTGGCAAACCAAGCATGTGGGCTGCCTTAGCAGATATGTCTCCAAACAAAAGATATCTGCAGAAGATTATTTCTTTTACCTTCAGTATATTAAAAAAGATAGCTGATGACTAATCATTGTAGTCGATATCACTTTACCATTTTAAGAAGGCGAGACTAGAAGCAATAAGATACAGAGAAAAAAGAATACATAAAGCATCAAAGTTTGATAGGAAAGATAGAAAGCAACAAAAACCTCTCCGGCGATTTAAAAGGATTGTGTAATCCATGCTTCGGGCACTTGGATAAGCTCTCGACAAATGGCTGCATAATTTAGTCCAACAGTAATAAAACTTTAGCAGAAATGCACACATACTGATATTCGAAATTCTGGAATATTTAAACTTTTGTGACAGCAATTAGTGAAGCTCAGCGAAGATGACCATTGGCATAAGAAATTATCTGAAATAGTTTCCATATTAAAAGGAGATGACATATTGATACTGTCCTGAGTACAAAATTCAGTTTAAACACAACCTAATTTGGACTACCACAAAAAGTTAAGTCAAACTTGAAAACAAAGTGAAGATGGTATTCTACAGCATATTCATAAACCTACCTGAATTCCTGTTTCATCAATATCAGCGATTCTAATGAATGGCTCTCCATTTAAAGGATCCACAATTGTGTTCCAATTTGAAGCTCCTTCCCATTTGCCCTGCACTGAAGTCAATAACATTCTATGCTCAAACTTCCAATATCTTTTGATTGGAGATATCAACATTAGGGATGGTTCATAAAATCTAAACCAGTTAGAGACTCAAAATTTAAGCTTCAGTTTATCACATAAAGAAAATTCAACTATATTTTCCAAAGAAAGAATATTGTAAAACAAAAGGAGTTCTATCGTTGTTTTCTGTTCGACTAGGAACCACATTTTCATAGTAAATTTGGGATTCAAAGAAGAGAGGGGAAAATTTTAAGGAAGTTCCTCTCGTGAAAATACATAGACATATGTATTGTGCGGAAGAACTAATGTTACTGACCCAAGTTGTGCACTTTAGCAGGTTGAGAACCTGATATTTCGTCAACTTCTACAGTTGCAAAAGGCAAAGAATGAGCTGACCTCCTACAAAGAGAGAAACTGAAATATCAATCTTACAGAAGACAGACAGCCGAGCGATACAAGCAGTTCGGCTCTATGGAAGAAAATAGCCACAACTTTTGTCACGGAATCAGAACACTATACAAACCAATCAAGGCCACACAAAAAGTTACAGACATTTCCAAAATCAAGATCCCTCCTTTATGAAAATCACCCAGGTTAATGAAGAAATAGCACCATCTATTCGGCCTCAAAATCCAAACAAACCTCATAATCATTCCCAAAAGATAATAAGCAAACAATCCCACTACTCGATAAAGGATCGTAATAAAGAAAGTACCTTGAAAGATTGAATGAGTCGAACCAAGTCAGAGCCTTTTGCGGAGCTCTAGCTCTCAATTCTCTGCAAGTCAGAACCCTGTACATGGTTTCTCCGTGAATGGAATAACACGCCTAAATGCCCCTTCAAACGTCCTGTATATAAGCTCTTCACTGAAACCTCCAATGTGTAATTTTAGGGTTTTGATAGTTAAAAAGCTACTTTCTTTTACTAGCTTTTCCGTTTTGTTTCTTCTTTTTCTGTTGTGGACAGAAACAACAGAGACGGACCATTAAACCCTTTAAACAGGCAGGCAAGAGATCCTGAACATTTATGATTAGATCCTCAAACATTACGGCGTCGAAGAAAGAGATGCTTAGGACCCGTCTAAGGACAGAAACCATTTTTGAGATCTATCTGATGGGATTCTTCAGCCACGTCACAGCCTCGTGTAGGCGCACAAACACGGGGATGAGTCATCTACGGGATAAGAAGAAAAACTATATCTGTCTCCTGTCACTGAGTTTTCACATGTGTCCTAGTTTGGGATGCTTATGATTGGACCAGGTGGTGGTGGCAGCAGTTCATTGACTGCGCGAACGTTGGCTCTTACCAGTTCGAAGTGCATTCCAAAGACCGATTGTGACGGCAATTGTCAAAACTAGACTATCCCTTGACCGTGTAACGTTTGATGCCTAAAAATGAAAGTCCTATCCAAGTTTAGCCAAATATAACTTCACGTTGTATTACTATTCTAAATTTAGTTTCTCTCTGTTTTTTTTATAAATTATGTTAAATACTTTAGCCTTTTATTAATTTATCAAATTATTATAATATTTATTTAATAACACTATGCATCACAAAACTTATATATTCATATATATCTCATTACACATAAAATTTAATTGTATTCAAGTTTTTGAAGCACTTTATAAAATTTGATGATTTTTTATTTTATAATTTTTCAAATTTTAAAATTTTAAAAAGCCTATAAAATAATCTTTTAATCATATTTTCAAAATTTCCATTGAATTATCCTAAACATATTTTCCAAAATTAGAGGAAAAATCGAAACGATTTTTATCTACTAAAATGAAACGATTCTTTCAGACTTTAGTCTGGTGGATTTTTTACCGTGTCTTGAAGAGATCTGTTTAATATAAAACCTAAAAGAGCTTTAAACTTTACAAGATGTTTACTTAAATCTAAATTGATTATTGTGTTTAGTTCACTACAAGAAATCAAAGAATTACCGACGAAAAATTGGCAACGGTTAAAAAACCGTTGCCAATTGCTGACAGAAATAGTATATTTGTCGGAAAAGTTGTCTGAAAAATTTACAATTATTGACGGTAGCAATATACGTCGCTGAAATTGGAAGAAAATGAGTACACGACGGTGTTTAGTGACGGTAATTAATTACCGTCGGAAAATAAGGCGGAAAATGTGGGTGAAAAATGTTTTTAGTTTACAGACAACAATTTTCGTCGATAAATCCGTCGGTAAATTTGCTAGCTATACGTCGTCGTCTGTCGCCTGTTTCTGTTCAACATTTTTAAGAATAACGAAATGACATTGTTTGGTTTAAAACCAAATGACGTCCTTTGATTTTAAACCAAACGACGTCGTTTCGTTATCCTTAAAAACGTTTTGTAGAGACCTTCCCCCACCCAACCTTTCCTCCTTCGTTCTCCAGATCTGTTGTTGGGTCCGTGTTCTCTGTCGTCTTCTCCGTGGAGTTGCTACATCTTTCCAGTCGTGGAGCTGCGGTTTTCGTCAAGGTATGCCGATGTTTCTGCCCTTCATTTTTCTACTGAAATGTAAAACCGTGGTTGATGTTTGTGGTTGATTTGGAGTTAGTTTCATGTACAAAACGATTTATGTGTAAATGTTTGTGTATGGGATTGAGTTTTTGTATGGGCATGAGGAAGTGTTGTATGCTTGGATTATGAATGTCGAAGGAAACATATTGAGTTTGTGAATTTTTTTTTTTTGAGTTTGTGTATGGATTGTGAATGCAGAAGTGGAAGATTGAGTTTGTGTAAGAGCACGAGGAAGTGTTGTATGTATGGATTGTGAATGTCGAAGTGGAAGATTGAGTTTGTGTATGAAATTTTTTTTGAGCTTGTGTATGGATTATGAATGCCGAAAAAGTGGAAGATTGAGTTTGTGTTTAGCCCTTTTTGAATTTCATGAATGATTGATTTAGAACATGCATGAATGGTTGACTTCTTCCCTACTAAATATTGATTAATTGCTTATGATGATTGATTTTTGAAGAATAAAATATGATCCAATACATGTTATTTGAAATTGTGAGCTTTTGGGCTTATAATTAGCATTCAAATTTTATGCTCCATTTTCTAAATTGAGTGATTGTCACAAAGTTTGATACTTCTACAACTTGGTTTTTTATGCATGTTGAGAGCATATCATTAACCATTAGTTTTGGGCTTATAAAGAAATACAATGGTTTGTTCAAAATTACTATGACTCCTTCAATATAATACGATTACTATTTAGAAAAGTAATGAATGATGCATTCTAAACAATCATTCATTGGAATACATCTACTAAGCGATTGTAGGATAATTTGTGGACATTATTAACTTAGTATAATTGTTTGAAGTTAAACTTACAAAATGTTTACAATTTGGAAACAAATGAAAATTGTTTTGTGTCATCTCAAATGTATGCATTACCAAATGACAAACATGTTTACCTGCTAATTAAATCGAATGGAAGGGTATTTAAGGATTCTAATACTCCTTTCATTGGAATTGAACAAGTCTCCAAATTTCACTCCACAACCTTTGTTACACCCAACTAATAACATAAAAAGGTCAATTTTATATATGATTAATCACTTAGTAATATAATGCAAAAAATATTTTTATCAAATTACCCATATCAATACCATTTTACTCATGACTAATATGCTTTTTATGTTTTTTTTATCTCCTCTATTCGAGATTTTAACTTTTTTTTTTCTCTTGGCCTCCCAGAACAAAATTTCATATTAGCTTCTTCTAATAATTATACAAGCCCTTAAAAGTTGTTGTCTTATCACCAACATAACCAACAGTCTTATAAAATGCCACTTTTAACGAACTCGTCCTAGCAATAATGATATCATCATCGTCATGAATGTTACCAAACTGTTTAAATTTCAGCCTAGTCAAATCTTGACCATTTAGCTATAGTTGGCTAGTAAGGTAGTCTCACTTAATATTACTATGTATAAATAAATCACATTTCAACTTGGACCCATCTCCTTCACCTCATAAATCTTAATATTTCTTTCACTTGAAGTTTTGCTCATCTTATAGTATATTAAACTTGTTAGCTCTTCTTATACAATACAAAACATGGAATTCGTGTATGCCTTCTAAAACTCCTTGTTAATATCAAATTGCACTACCAATGATGATTGTAATCCTTACATCTCCATTCTCATCTTTCTTTCCTCCCCTTCTAGCAAATGCGAAACTATGGAATCATATATACTTTTGTTATAAATCAAAAATCATTCCTAACTATCAAACTTCATTCCCACTTCAATACCACATTTGTCTCAATGTCCTTGACCCCATTACATAAGGTCATCACCTTTAAAAATCCTGATATTGTTCTCCATTTTATTATTCACCTCTATTATACCACCAATATTATATAAAAAATACCACAACAGTATTCAAAATAAACGACTAACTTACACAATTTTCACCATTATATCATAAAACAATTACCATCATCATCATCATACCCTGAATTTTTGTAGTGGAGCGGGGTCTGAGGAGGTCTGATAGTACGCAGTCTTACCCCTATATAGTAGAGAGGCTGTTTCTGATAGACCTACATGCAGATGTGATAGGATAATAGTGATGCAGGTTAAAAGAGTAAATAAGTAAAAAAAAAATTACACGACATATATATATATATATATATATATATATACCTGATGGTGACCATAATCTACGAATACCTTACACCCCTACAAAGACCGGCTTTTCTCGTTGTTAGTTGTGCTAGGAGTCTTCACTGAGCGACCCGGAAGGATACAACAATCCTATGGTTTTATACGTCCATCGCGGGAATCTTTCCCCTACACCTTAAAAAAATGGTTCGAAAGCCTTGCCTAAAACTTACAACTCGCAAAGGCATAAAGGAAATTGGGTTGGACTTCCTATACAGTAAGGATGAGGCGCGAGGACTCTAAAGTGTGTTGTTTATCTTTATCCTATCACGCTAGACTTTCCTGATTCTAGCCACTGCCTCAGTGAGGGCCAGCTCTGACATATCTTTCTTGATCATTTCCCTCCAATTCTTGTAAGGCCTCCCTTTTCTCCTCTTGTAGCCACTAAGGTTTATTTTTTCACAGCGTTGTACCGAAGCATCAGAGGGCATCCTACGCACATGCCCAAACTACCTAAGCCTTTTCTCTCTCAACTTGTCAGCAATACTAGCCACCTATAGTATGTTTCTCACTATCCTATTCCGTACCCTATCTTTTTTTGTAATGTCACACATCCACATAAGCATACACATTTCTGCTACCAACAACTATCTCATATATCTACTTTAGTAAGCCAGCACTCTGCACCATATAACATGGTTGGCCGAATCACCATTGTATAGAACTTCCCTTTGAGTTTTAAAGGGACCTTTTTATCACACAAAACAATTGATGCACTCCGCCATTTGACCCACCCAGATCTAATACGATGTACTATATCGTTATCGATACTACTATCTCTCTGAATGATGGATCTGAGGTATTTAAAACTCGATTTCTGTTGTATGATGTCAGTACCAATTGAAGCCCAAAATAAAACAAGTCTAAAAACTAAATAAATAAGTCTAATATGCTCTTGGGCTTAAGTGATGAAGCATTAAATAGCCCAAGTCTTCGTGTCTTCAAGCTCCAAGTGTATCCGGTC
>JANZLC010000007.1:19190461-19202630 GCA_026413385.1 Erythroxylum gracilipes | reverse complement strand
TTTTGGGGCCGTTGTTGATCGTTCGGGTGTGACGATTGCGTGTGAGAATCGGGGTGTGCTGATGTGAGAACGGCAGGAACTGCAAGACCATCCGTTGCAATGCAAGTGCCGTGACGACGACAATATCAGGGTTGGTTGCTGCCGCCTGGCTGATTTGTGTGGTTCTGGACGTGGTGCCCTGACGTCGGGCCCACGATGGGCTCCAAATGGTTCAGCCTGATTTTGCTGAGGTTGAACGTCGTTGGAAGGATCCATGTTCTATGCAACTCTGGCTATGGAATACCTGCGAAACAGACAAAGGTGTGCCGGGAGTTGTTCCCGGGAGGCCACTCCGACGCTCAAGTCAGTCTTTGTTGGAGATATTTAGCTGCCGAGAATGGAGAATAATAACTAGGTTGTAATCTCATACCTGTATCACGGTAGAATAGTACCTTATATATGGCATGAATGCTAGGTTTAGGTTTTTACGTAGATCTTTGTGTTTACATGAGAGTCTAACACCTGATGCGCTTGTAGACGTGTAGAGATGGGCCTGGGCCTAGCATAGCCGACCCAACCACATATATATGATTTTCATAATCATAGTCATATAATATTGCAATATCTAAAAGAAGATACATATAATCTAATTTGGAGCCGAGCGTCAATCTTTTATAAAAAGAGAATTCGTCTGATTCTTACGCATGAAGAGGCCACAGCACTGATTACCTAATGGTGTAATTAATAAGAAAGCGGTAGTTTGATGGTGTCGGGTAGCCTTCTTCTTTTTCCTTGTTTTGGTCAATTAGTTTAGCTTTTTCTTAATTATTTTATAAATTCAAGTATTTTTCCATTTTCTTGAATACAGTATACGTGGTCATCTACAAGGAGAAACTTTAAGGTAACTTGTATGGCAAAATATTGAATTCCCAGCGGATTGTATTAGGGAACAAACTAAACTGTAACTTGAAAGAGAGAAAAAAAAAAAAAAAACCCAAGTTGATTACATCCATATAACAATTGTTAATTAAAGGAAGCAGTACAATTGGTATGTGATGATAATTAAAAACTTGATTATCGTATTGTGGGACTATACGTGTCTTATAAGTTATAAATCTTGGTCTTTTTTTGGTGCAACTAAATCATTCTTTGTTTCAAAGAATATTATCAGTTCGTTCACCAAAATAAATTAATAAAATATGGATGACTAGCTAGCCAGCATGAGAAAAATTAATAATAAAGCGTAAGGGAATTTCAAACTATATAGTCCAATTATCAAATATAGATATCATGTTTCCTTTAGGCAAGTAGCTAGCTAGCACGACATCTATATATAAAACCATACGCTAAATGGATGTCTGAATGATATCTTAGATCGCAGAAGATGGTGGAAAGCTCCTTTACTATATATGATAATACAAAATAAAACTGTTGGTCAAAATATTAATTTCATTACCAAGTTGTGTAGACACTTGGGATTCGTTTGGTAATCAGTAATGAAAGAATTGTAATAAAATAATAAGAACGAGGATGAAAAGTGAAAATTGAAAATTGAAATAGGAATAAAATTATGTATTCTGTGTGTTTGATATGCAAGCATTAATACTGAGATTATATAGTATCAAATATTAAGAATGGTACTAAATTTTTTTTTACTTATATCTAATTATTATATGATTGATTTTGTAAATAATAATTAATTAAAATATTTTATATTATTATTAATTAATAAAATTTTGTTCTTAATAAAAATAATTAAAATTATTTTTAATGATTTAATAAATTATTAGTTTTTAATAATTGTGTATGATTTTTCTTATAAGAATTTAAAAAAAAACATAGGAAACAAGTAGAGAGTTTTAGTTAAAATGAAACACAAAGAAAAAGAGGAAAAAAAAAGTTTCAGTTACTTATGTTTATTTGTTATTCTTGATATCTAATTTCAAGTTATGCTTGTATGGGAATAAAAATTCATGATTATTAAAATTTATTCTAAATATATCAATTTTATCTTATCTATTACTAACAACCAAAGAACAAAAAATTAAAAAAAAAATGTAAGTTGCATCCTCACCCCTAGGTACCAACCGTACCCTTATCGTTTGTTTTGAATTTTTTGGAAAGGAATGAAGAATAGAGACCTGATACTCCTTTTCCTAATTTATATTTTTATAGTAAATTAACTATGCTTTGCTATAAATGTTCACTATGAAATGTTGGAATAAAATTCTGAGTCTTAATTAGTCATTTTATTTTAAAGTTCTGTCATTCTATAGTGTCAATTGTTCCAAGGGTTCATGTGATTTACTATATTTTAAGGAACTTATTTGTAATTTAAATCTAGCTATGGGTGTTCTTACAATTTTATAATTAATTAAACAAATTTATATAACATTTTTTTCCAATAACTAGTTCATAATAATTAATATAATGCAAGTGTTTAAATTTTGAAAATGTCATACCCATTTTAAAAATCAATCCATAAGTAGAATAATAATCATTTGTTTTGCTTGAACTGTCATTAAAAATCACTCATGTAGAGTCCATGGTTATTTCAAAGAGTGGATTAGCTGAATTGTATGCATATTAAAACAAATACTCCGTTATATTATATAAATTTAATATATAACTCAATCCGTGGTTAGAATAATTATTGAAAACTGGTTTGGATAATACTATTATAAATAAAATATTTGAATAATTATAAGGTTTTAATATAATTGATTATCTAATCATCTATTTAGATAATTTGGAATGAGCTATACGCAGGACTTAATTCATAAAGCTATCATTATAGATATAATTATATAATAACAAAAAGGAATAAATAAAACTATTAATAACAAATACAAGATGAAGTCAAAAACAATATTAATTAGAATATAATATTTTCCATAATCAAGGTCAAGATCGATTCTTTATTTTCAAATCATACCTATAAGCATAGTCTCGAGGAAGTCATTAAGCAATGCCATATATATGTTAACAATTATGCAGAATGATGTCTGAATTCTGACATCTGGAGCCTCGGCATTTGATTGCGAATTGTTAAATATCTTACTTACTCTCATCATCTCACGCATCTTCTGTTTTTTTTTTTTCCGCTCTTATGCAATGACCAGTAGAGTACGCAATAACAATCTTCAATGTTAATTGTAGTTGGAAAAATAATGTGTAAAAAATTGAGAATGCTTTTACCTAGGTTTATGTTCTTAATTAGAAATGGAATTGACAAAAGTCATACAACATCCCTTAGCAGGGGTTATCTATACAGTACCAGACAATGAAAAATTAGTCGAGTTGAGACATTCCAGCAAGGACTGAAATGAACTCCCACCAAATGAATGACTATCAAGCTGCCATATTCAACTTTGCTTACTTCAGCTTGTACGCAAGGACATTAGAGATGTCCAGAGGTCAATCTCCATTAATTTCATGGATGAGAAAATTCTTGTTGTGAGATTTGCTAGAAAGGCCTCTTTACTTATTGCCTAATTCAAATTGTTACCTTCTTTCTATACCATATTATTAAGAGAAATTTTGAAGACCAATTAGTCTCTCAATCTTACAAGATTTAAAAGGGAGAAAGAAAAGTGAAAAAAAAAATACAAAACCCTAATTTCTACTTATTTTTATCAATTATGTTTGCCTTCGACCTAGGGCATGGCCATCTTCTAAGTTGTGCAACTTTTTGTCTAAATTATAAAGAGAGATAAGGCTTCATATAATTGTGTTTTTATCTATATATAACCTTTTGTAAATCTTCCTTTCACCACATGTCCTCCCTTTAGCTAGTGTGTTAGATTGTATATCTAAGTAGTTCGTATCCAAGAAAGACATGTAGCACATGATTGTGCGCCAGACTATGCTTGGTCAAACAGTGGTATTTTCTTCATATTTTACCTTACAATCTCTTTCATTCCTAACTATGTCATTCATCAACCAACTTCTTCCATCAATACCTAAAAAGAGACATAAAACCAATCAAAACTAAGGTAATTTGGCAGAAAATATAGTAAAATACTAAGATAATATGTGTATTTTTCATTCATATCAAATCTCCCCACATTTAGAATTTTGCTTGTACTCAAGCAAACTAATCTTAATTACTATCAACCCAATCAAGTCAAAAAAATTTAACAAACTCATCTAAGTGCCTAACTACATTATTCATCAACTATCTAAATCTCTTAATACTTATACTAATAATTTAGTTCAACCTAATTCAACAATCCTTCAAGAATCAAATCTATTCAAAGGCTTTAACCTTGTTTATAAAGTGAACATAGTTAAGTACCAAGTTTCTACTCACAAAGCACTTAATAGACCATATAATTTTTATGGAGCATAAAAGGCTTGTTCTCTTAACTTGGACCTTCTATTTAGGTAAAGTCAGCAAGTGAATTTATTAATTTATGCTCATTTTTATTACATATGAAGTATTAAACTAATTGATAAGTTTAACTCAAATTCAATTCATGTTAAAGTCATACATAAGGTCTATATATTCAAATCATACATCAATCATTAAATAAAATTAAAACTAAACTAATCATTAATGTTCAAATCTATTAACTCAATTTAATTGAATCATAATGCAATCTAAGTTTCAATGAGTCCTGCGCACCTTTACTTCTTTATTTATTTTTATAAAATTGTTACTTATTAAGCTAATTTTGATTAGATTAATCTACTTAAGAGATATGTATTTCTCTAATAAATACTAGTTTTTTTTCCTAATTGTAGAGCTTCATCGTTAGGGAAAATTTCAAACTTTTCCTCATAATCGGATATCATTAAGATTTGTATTAAATTTTTTATGTGAAGAAACTATTAATTCAGATATAAATACATAATATAAAGAAAAAAGGAAGGAAAAAACATACTATAAACGAAAGACAAATTTTTTAATTAAAAATTTATAGAAAATAAAAATTATAAAAAAATTGTCCTTTCTGGAACAATATAAAGAGAAAAGCTATTTTACAAGAACCCAAAACTCTTTTGAAAAGCAATTTGCAAAGTTAATAAATTTGTATACGTCTTTGTCAAAGATTGCAAAATTCTTCTTTACATAAATCTCCTCTCAAATTCCTTCTTTTGCATTTAGAGCTTACACTTTACACAGAAATTGTTCTCCTAATCAAAAGTTTACATAATCATGATTAATTATACTTGCTAGGTACAAAATATGGCTGACGTAAATTTCAAAATCTAGCTAGATTTGCTATTAGAGTGCAAACAAATCACATATACATTAACTATCCAAGTCTTTTTTCACCTTACGATCACCATATCATTACCTTTACTATGTTGTCTGTATCATCAATTGTATTAGGAAATTTTGCAGTCTGTTATATCTTTTTCTCGGAATTTCCAAGTCTATCTAACCAGGATTTTGAAAAGAAAAAAGAAAATTTATTTGATTTTGCTCATTAGAACATATAAATTGAACATAAATTACTTGAAGGGGGAGAGTCAAATGGCTCTTCACTAATATATATAATCAAGACATTGATCATCATCTTGTCATGTGCAGCTTCCAAAAGCTTCAAACATATTCCTTAGCTATCCACTAACTGAAACTAAACTAATGGAATTCAACGGCGTTCAAATATTGTATAATTAATTGAAACTTCAGCTCAACGAGTTAAATAAAATTGATGCAAATAACCATATTTCAAGATATTATTTCTTATTATATTTCTTGAATTATTAAATCTTATAATTCAATATTTGAATTTTGATAATCGCTAGACTTTCGTTAATAAAACTTTTTATTTAATATTTAATATTTAAATTTAAATACGCACATGATTTTAGTTATATGTCTAATAAAAATTATGTTAATGTCAATTAGAATTTTTGCTAAGAATATTAGTAAAAGTCATAATAACTTTAAATAGATAATAACTTTAAGATAAATGTCTAAAACATTATTCATAATAGTATAGAGTGATTAAAAATTAAAATTAAAATAAATAATAACTTTATGTTAAATGTCTAAAACATATATTTCCCAATAGCAACAACCCAAACGGTAATCACTATAAAACCCTACTCCTAATCAGCTTGAAGAAGAAAAAAGTAAAAAGCAACTCAGTCTTACAAACGGATAAAAGAGCCAAAAGATTGACCATTTACTGAACCAGACTTTCTAATTAAGAAACTTCAAAGATGAGTAGGACCGTTGAATCTCGACTAGCTTCAGCCCCTCCTTTTTTCTTTTATGTACAACTTGTCTTAATAATGGTCTTAGTTGAATTCTTCTAGTTCTTAGTTTATTACTAAAAGTATGCATAAAATATTAGTTGTAGAGATGTTTCTTTACTGCAATTGGATTTGAGCGTTGACATTTTTGTTTGGTGCTTATGTCCTTCTTAGGCAAGCCCATGCGGGTTTTGAATTTCACTTTAACAGGTCAAATACTGGATGCTCTCTCTATATATACAAGTGCATCAAGGTTCTCTTTGAGATAGTAAAACAAGGAAAATAAGAGAATAGGAGATCAATTCATCAACAAAGGTCATATGGAGGGAAGATCCGGTCCTGAAGAAGTTGCCAAGGAAGACAAAGGAGCTGATTCTTATGGTGGTCAGGAAGGTGGTTGCAGAGAAGACACAATTGCTAATAAGGTTATTTTGGAACCCTTTATCTTCTCCTTTCTCTATCTTCTCCTTCTTCCTCGGGAAATCAGCATAGTTGGACAGTGGTTTCTTGTCCAGGAAGGTACTTTTGGATTTCTAGGAAGTCTAAAGGATTATTACATGTTAGTGAAATAAAAATGCATGTAATATACTCTCCTACCGTTATAATTTATTGGTTTTTCTCGGACGAAGTTAAGCTGCTTATAGCATCTCCTGCGAAGTATTTTAGCAGCTCATATCAGTTTAGTTTTTGATTTAAGATACACATGCATGCATAACAGAATGTTTCAGAATTTTGCCCACTTCATAGATTAAAAGCAACAAGAAAGCTTATTGTTGTCTCCTTTGCCCCTTTTTCGGAATTTCTTAAGTTTCAGCTTTCTGTATGTTATGATAAATTTTACTGAGAATATCGCTTTTTCAGTGAGATCGATCATGAATTACTCCTTTTTTTTAATGTATAACTCAGGTTGGAAGCAGTCTGAAATCCTCTTCTCCAGAAGACGGGAATAAGAACATAACAAAACAGGTAAAATCCTGACAGTTAAAAGCATACTTTAAGATATTGAACGCTTGATAGGATTAAGAAGGGCCATGAGATAGAGGTAATCTCGATATGTGATGTTCCTGCATGATGTGTACTAAGTAGAAACTGAGGCCAATTTCGTTTTCAGGAAAAGTAAGCGGACTGTATAATTGACAAAAGATGACATCTAAACATTGACCTATATGATTTTTGAGACCCTCTAATTACTCACCATGAATATCTGCCGATATTTTGAGTAATCCAAAAGACTGACAGGTTGGATCTGGAAGGCAAAGAAAAGACCCAGACAACGTTAATAGTCATGAAATTGGCAATTTTGGTGGTCCCAAAGTCGTTTTAATTGACTTAAACGTTTTACAGTTCAAGTTTTTGTCTCGTCCAAAATTTTGATTTGTATGATATTCTTGACCCTGATCACAGAGAAACTATGACTTTTAAGACGCTGCAACTTGCCTCGCGAGGTTATATATACATAGCTATTGCTTGAGTTCTTTCATTTTTTGTTTTGAACTAACTGGCCCTTTGACCTTTTTCCCTACATCTTGTGAAAGGCCCTAATCACCTGAAAGAACTTAAGTAGCTCCTTCCTTTTTGGGTTTGTTATCTTTTTCTTGAGCCCTCTAATACTGATCCCTGAACAGCTAGCTGCTAAACCTGATCCGGAGGATAGGGCGAGTATGGGACCTGATTCAAACGAACCTTCTTCAAGCCAGAAGGAACAGGTTAGAAGCGTTTCCTTTGTTTTAATACATGTCAGAAGCATGTAGGAATTGAGATCGATCCATATGAAGAAAAATGGAAAACAGCATGTCCCTCTTGATTTTCTTGGCTGTTATCTTGAATGGTTTATACTTTATACGAACTGATTCAATGTCTTACACTATTCAAGACTTGTTCCGCTTAAGCACGGTGGATGCACACATCTCGATGAAAGACTGTGCATATATAAGATTATACCTAATACGTTATCCAACAATTTTTTTTAGGGAAGGGAAGGATTGTACATCAGAGTAGTTAATTTTTAGCAGAATTAAAAAATATTAGAAGATTCTACTAAAAATATTTTAATAGATGATTCTAAGCTTTTCTTCATTATATAGATATTTTAATGAAAGAAAAGATTTAATGATTATCATTTGATCGCAATTGTTGATCTATACTAATAAAAGAATCTTATTTTTATGAAATAAATTGATAAAAAAGACCACCTAATTAGTCTTTACTATAATATAAAAATTGGATTTACTAGCATATGGAGTTTTTCTACTCTTATAATATAGTTTGTATTTCATATTAAATTATTTTAAATGACAAGTTAGATTCTAATAATTAAAAGTTTTAAAAAAATCATAGGCTTAAGGGTTTTTAAAATTTATACTAATTATTTCGTTATGTTTATAATCATTCTTTTGTTAATATTTTCCTTTTTTCTCACCTCAAATAAATAAAACTATTTTCATATCAAATTATATTATAACGAGACAAATTTTGATAAATATTCTCTAAATTAAATTTTTGGTATAAATTAATGATAATTTTAGTAATAATTTATATTGAGTTGATAATACCATTAAAGGTGTGAACATTGTCTTTTGTTGAATAATTAATAAGTAAAATACTCGATTTTTGATAAATGACTCTTGATGATATGCAATGCAGGACATGAAGCTCGAATGTGCTAGAGCTGAAATGGGTGAGGTGAGAGAAGAAAACCAAAGACTAAAAACTTATTTAAATCAAATAATGAAGGACTACCAAACTCTGCAAATGCAATTCTATGATATTGTTCAGCAAGAAGAAGCCACTGAAACAAAAAATAATCACCAAACAACTGATGATCAAGAGACCGAGCTTGTATCACTCACCTTAGGTTTTCCAAGTGATACCAAGAATAATGCTAAACCTTCTAGCAGAGGGAAACATGATGATCAAGTTACCAAAAAAGGCCTGTCTCTTGGACTAGACTGCAAATTTGAATCAGATACAATTAGTGATGAAAAGCGAAGTCCGGTGAACAGCTTTGAAGAACCTAACGAAGAGTCTGAGGAGACCCGAATGCCGAACAAGGCTCCAAAGACAGCTCGAAGTGGAGACGATGAAGTCCTTCAACAAAGCCCTGTCAAGAAAGTTAGAGTTTCTTTGAAAGCTAGATGCGATACTCCAACTGTTAGTCTTTTCTTATACAACTAGTCTATTCAGTGATAAGAATATACAACTTTGTTATTACGTGACGTCCTTTTTTTTTTTTTGATAATGTATACAGATGAATGATGGCTGCCAATGGAGGAAATATGGTCAGAAGATTGCAAAAGGAAACCCATGCCCTCGAGCTTACTATCGTTGTACTGTAGGACCAACATGTCCAGTGAGGAAACAGGTACTGACAATCACCATTCATTCTTTTAAATGCTAAAACAGGTACTGACAATCACCATTCATTCTTTTAAATGCTACTATGTACCTTCATGCTTGAAGTAGTGATCTCGTGCATTATTGGTTCTTTTTATGCCATTTATTGCATTTTTACAAGTTCTTTCTTTGGGAAATCTAATCAGGTGCAAAGATGTGCTGAGGATATGTCCATCTTAATCACTACCTACGAAGGAACACACAACCATCCACTTCCAGTTTCAGCTACGGCTATGGCTTCCACAACCTCTGCAGCTGCTTCCATGCTTTTATCTGGCTCGTCATCTTCCTCTGGACCCAACTCATTGTCATCAACCAGCATCAACACCAAAAACTTAGTTGATCTTCATGGACTAAAATTCTATCTATCCGATGATTCAAAGCTGAAGCCTTTCTACATACAAAGCAACCCTTCCCTCTCTTCTTCTTCTTCCCACCAAACGATCACTCTTGACTTAACCTCAACCCCATCCTCTTCGTCTCCTTTCACAAGGTTTTCTTCAACTTACTCTCCACTATCACAATTTTCTTCCACAAGTCTCAACTTCAGTTCTTCTGAATCCAATGCAACAATGCCTTTGAGCAACATGTTCTTTGGCTACAATTGTGGTTCTCAACCTTACCAAAGAAACCCATTTAGGACGTTGAACCTCGAAAGAATAGTGGCAGATAATAACAATGTTTATCAGTCCTATATCCAAAAAAGCCACCCAACTCGACCTCTACAACAGTCGTTATCGGACACTATAACTGCTGCAACAAAGGCAATCACGGCGGATCCAAGCTTCCAATCCGCCTTAGCAGCTGCTCTCACATCTATCATTGGCACCAGCAGCGATGGCAACAGTTGTACCGCCGCCATTGGCAGCGGAAATCAGGGAAGCATAGACAACTTTGCACAAAAGTTAAAGAGGGGTGGGAACTTTCCGGTGGCTAGTAGCTATTCAGCAACAACTAAAGTCAATGCATGTGCAACAAGCTACATGAACAAAACAACTTCGTCAACCAATCCTCATCAGTCAGAAAATTTGGTGTTTTTGCCATCTTCATTGCCTTATTCTGCTCCCAAAGGTGCACCTACATCCTCCGGAGATAACAGGGATCAAGCCACTTAATGGATTTTGATGAAATCTATTGTATATGTACTTCTAATTCGTTTTTGTTTATGTAGTTCTATATTTAGCCTATGCTTAATACTACATGATCAAACCAAGGGATTGTTTAACAAAAAGATTATGTTCAATAAGGTGATTATTTATCGCATAATGGTTGTATTTATACGAAGATGATACTTAAAGATGTACATGGTGTCATTTAAATTGTAAATTGAAGTTTACGGTTTGTAAATGATGAGGATATAAACTTAGAAAATGTAACACAATTGTACCATATTATAAATCTAAAAAGTACATCATACACGATAAGATGTTTAAGTATAAATTCAAAATTTGTTGTAATCCATCATTAATTCCTACGATTAAAATTATTCATATGTAATCGTATTCTTTGCACATAGCCAAGACTATTGCACTACATGTTATTAATTAAATAGCATCGTCAACAATATTTAAAGATTGAAAGAAAGAATAAAAATATATAAATGAAGATTGTTGGTTAATGCTCTTGTAACCAATTTTGGTTGTAAATTTATTTGTATAACATTTTTTATTCAATAAAAGGTATTCTTTATCTGTGTGTATTTGTTAATTATTTAATTATTGATCATAAAGATAAAATCCCTGGGATAATTGTTATGCAATTAGAAATTATAATGTGATTATAATTATGAGATTTGAATTGCATTTTATGTTATTCCTAAAATGTTCCTAGTCATAATTTCATGAAGACAGGGTATTGATGAAATGATTATACTAGCACATGTTTGTTTCTTTCTTATGAAGAAAGTAATCGATCTCATAAATTAAAGTGTGGAGATACTTAAACAAACATGTGGGTGCTTATTAGAGAATAAGTTCATTGAACTGACCCATTATGAAAATCCTGAATGAAACATTACTTGTGCATCTGTGGATTATCTCATTATGATGGTTGTATAATCGATCCTTAGACTTGAGATTACCAAAATTATCTCATGTAGGAATTACTATATTTTGATGCTACTTATATTCTATTCTTAGAGTAGTTCAATTCAGTAGTTATTGGATATAGTATGAACTATGTGGAGATAACTGAGTAAATCAATAAAGAATTCATTGTCCTAAAGTAATTAGGAAGAATGTTCTGTTGTTCTTGATTAGTAAGGATTTTGGAAATTTCTGGCCAGAGTAAATTAAAATTTGGAAAAGTTGTTTTCAAATATCAATTATAAATCATTTACTAATTAACAAGCACGAACATGATTGGATTATTTAGGGTAAACGCGAATTTCATACTATAATTTCAATTAGAATATTAGATGACCAAAGGTTTAATTTATACATTATAACCATGCATAAACAAGTTAAGTCAAACCATTTTGACATTCATAATATTTGGGTGGTCACGACATATTGCTAGACGTCAATCATGATCTATGATTATAAATTGTTTAATTAGAGAATTAAAGATAAATTAAAAGGAGTTTTAA
>JANZLC010000007.1:19159827-19173328 GCA_026413385.1 Erythroxylum gracilipes | reverse complement strand
GAAACTTATTGGGCCTTTAATGGGATTAGGGTTTCTCTATAAGTAGAGAAACTTAGGTCTCATTAGGGTTAAGACACATATTCACGAAACCCTAGCCGCCATCCTAGAGAAAGATCGTGCAGTGTTCGGAAAGTGTTTCGGGACGTGCTAGCACACCACAGCCGCAGCCCAGATCGTGCATGCTCGTGTGGATACCGGTAGAGGGCATTAGCGTTTGCAATGTCTTGGAATCCGAAAAGGAAGCAACCTATTCACTACAATAAGGTATTTTCGTACATCCTTGGTGTTTTCGATTATACATCACGATGTTGTATGGTCTTTTCCATAGAATATTTAGAATATTCAGGCCATACGCGAACCAACACAACCAATATAGAATCTCCAATATTATGCAGCAGCCCAACTACTTAGATGCTGATTTATCTTATCCTAAATCTAGGATAAGATCTTCCTAATTTATTAGGATAATTATTTACTAGATATCAGCTTTCCTAATTTACTAACATGTCATATGGTTTTGTGGAGAATAGTGTTAATCGATGTATCTACATGAAGGTTTGTAGGAGTAAGTTTATTATTTTGGTCCTATATGTTAATGATATTCTTCTTACTGCTAATGATGTTGACTTGTTACATGATGTAAAGAAGTTCCTCTCTAATAAATTCAAAATGAAGGATATTTATGAAGCATCCTATGTGATAGGGATAAAGATATTCTATGATAGATCATAATGACTATTAAGATTGTTTCAAAAAGGTTATATTAGTAAAGTCTTAGAGAGATTTAGAATGAAAAAATGCTATATAGGAATAGTTCCAACTCATAAAGGGGACAAATTTTTTGAAATGCAATATCCTTTAAAAAAATGGAATGTAGGCAATAAAATCTATTCCCTATGCGTCAATAGTTAGGAGCTTGATGTATGCTCAAACATGCAAATAATAACATCATCCTAATAGAAGTCTCGTTGAGACGTGAGATCTGCAGAGGTCCAAAAGTATACAACTTTACCCCTAACTAATAGAGAAGTTGTTTCTGATGCTTGCTGAAACATACACTTGACCGAATATCAACTTTACTATTGAAATATGAAGCTGATATCAAAATAATCTAGGATGGACCACTTGAAAGCAACAAAGAAAGCCCTTACGTACTTACAAGGTACCAAAGATTATATTCTCCCATATAGAAGAAGGCCATATCACTTTTGATCTTGTTTTACACTATGTCAGATTGTTGGACCTCGAACTTTTCGTAAAAGATTAGAACTATTGAATGAGAAATTTTGGTGATTAGTCACGAGTTAAGAACAAATGAATGGAAGCTCTTGAACCAAGAATTTATAGACAAGAGTAAAGTAGGGAATGAAAGATGTGGATAGATTTATGATTTGCTATACTGTTTTTGGTAGATAAGAGATTTTTTAAATAGAAAGAATTAAGATGAAAGTTAGCAGTAAAATGAAAGCAATATTTGTGTAGTAAATTGATGAAGAATAGGTATATGTGTATGTTCTGTCATTGGTTTTCATGATTAGTCATGGATTATAATTTTATTTATGGATGATATTGATTTGAAATGAAGTTGAGAATGAAGAGTAAATGCAGCAGAAAAAGGTGATCTTGGTATGAGTTGTGTTAAGGAAAGATTTTGAAACAAAACTAGTAGACGATCTGGAAAATGTTCACTGAGTATGCTTTAGTTTTTTAGCCACAACGTTTTCTCTAGTTGTCTAAATAAGATGATTCTTAATTTGGATTAAACTAGAGATATATGGCTACATTTCTTATGAAGACATCGAATTTCAATTCTGTCTTTAAGAGTCTCAAAATTTCATGAAGTTGAGAACTGGATGCAGTATATTGGGAGCTGAATGTAAAATTCATCTTTGGACTTCAGGAGAAATTTGGGATTGATTTAGATAGATTTTGGCAAAGTTGCCTTCTTGAGAGTTGTAGATACTTCTTTTTTATTTCCAACGGTATATAGTATGGAATTTTTGAACATTTGAATATAGAGTTATGTTCGTTATAAGTGGAGTTGCTTTGGAGAGTATAAAACTAAGAAGGAAGCAAAAGTGAGACGATGCAAAGTAAGACGATGCAAAGTAAGACGACGCAAACTAAGACGATGCAAAAGTAAGACGATGCAAAGTAAGACGATGCAAACGTAAGACGATGCAAATGTAAGAAAATACAAAAGTAAGAAGATATAAAAATCAGAAGGAAGAAAACACAGAAGATAGAATTTATCTTCGAGGTCTTCATGAAAGTTATAGATCTTGAAGTCCTCTTTCGAATCATCTAAATAACACCTTAATCAGAAGTTTCTAGAGAAAGATTATGGCTGTTTTCCCAAATCAGGTTCAATATGATTGAGGATAAAACCAAATTGGATTCTTTTGGCTATAACTACTTTTCTAGACACCCAAATGACTTGATTCTTAAACCATTGGACTCGTAAGACATTGCTATACATCTCCACTAAAAATCATAGCCATCTGAAATGAACTGAAAAAGATTGAGTGAAAAACGTGGGACGAGTACAGTGAGTGTGCTCTTAAGTATTATGAACTGGTGTTATTCTACTGAACATACTTCAGTATTTTGATGATGTCTGGATCGGTAGAGCTCCAAATGAGATGATTTCTGATTTGTGGTAAACTAGAGACATGGAGCTACAAATAGTATAAAGAAAACTGGAATCTAATTCAGTCTCTAAGATGCTTAAATTTTAGATGGAAGTTGTGCATAGTATATAGTTTTGGACAAGAGCAGTCCAAAAATGTTTGAAGTATATTTTTTGAATCATTGCAACAAATTGAATGATTTTTATGTCATTAGAAACTTAAGACAGTGGAGATCATTTTTTAGAAGAAATGTTATGTCGGAATGTTCAAGAGTATTTTTGGCAAGACACTTAAGTTTAAAAGAACATAAGCCTATAAGGAAGGATAAAGTGAACTTTTTGGACTCATTAAGGGCATAATTGGAAGAAGAAGTATTGTCTTACTTATAAATAAAGGAGAAAACGTGAATGAGAAGATTCTAGAGAAGCAAAATGCGTGGATGAGAAGAGAGTGTCATGAAGAGAGAGAAATATGAAAAAAAGAATGAAAGAGAGAAAGAAGAGAAAACAAGCTAGGGTTTTAAATTCCTTAGCCTTCAAGAGAGATTTTAAGGTTGTTCAAGAAGAGAAAAAGGTAGAGGAAGAGAAGAGCTTCTGTTGAGCTAAAGATCCATTCATTTGGTGAAGAATGAAGGTAAGATCATTTTGAATTCTTTAGATTTTTGGAAGGATTTTAGTTCATGGAGTCTAGAAAATGCTTGGGTTTAAGTATTATAGCATAAATTTTTAGTGATTTTGCAGTGTGGGATTCCTATTGAATGAAACTTGGTTTGTTTTAGTGAACCAAGTGAATCCTACCCAAGAGCAAGGAAAAAGACAACCTTGACTTGGATCTTAGCAAGGAAAGGAGGTGGGTAATTTATTTATAGTTATTGTGTAATGAGCAAAATGCATTGTGTGTGTATTATGTGCTAAATGGCTTGCTTTGAAATGTTGTGATGTGGAAATTACATCATAATGTCTGACATTTGATAAGAATTGAATTGTGAGTATGATTATGCTATGCCTTGTATTATGACATTTTGATTAAATGGAAAGAAGAAAAATCATGAGAATATGAACTTGTGATTTGATTGTGTTTGGGCGAGAGAGGAACCGTTTCGTAGTCACGTGCATGTCGACATAAAGCCTTCTCCCGGATGCCTGCTTGTGGCCCACGAGATCCGAAAAGTGGACTCGTTTCGTTCACGAAGTAAACTTCGGTTTCTCTGTTTTGTTCATAGAACCCTCGAGTCAAATTGTGTGTGCATTTGCATTTTGATGTCTTAAGTTATGATGACATTTTGAGTGTTATGCCTAGATGTGAATTTTATCCAATATGTTCCATGGGATAATGTATTGAATTATGAGCTGTGTGTTGGAATTGTGAATGCTGAGATTGTTTCAGTTTAGGGCTCCGAATGTTGGGCTCCGAGAGTGGGGTCCAACACAGATATATAGACTTAAGGAAATTCACATTCGATTATGTGTTCCTGTTGGCTAGGGGTGGCAGATAAGTCTGGGCACGACCTGACTTGAAACCAACCGATCCAGCTTTATTTGACTGTATTTCGACTTAACCCAAAGTTTGAAAGTTCTAAGAAAATGATGTCGTTTTAAGTAAAACGATGTTATTTTTATTTTAATTTAAAAATAAAAATATGGTCCAATTGGGTTAGACTTTGGGTCTCCCAGGCAAGATTGAGCTCAGGCTCAAACCCAAACAAAAACTTTTGAATTAGGGTCAGCCCAACTTGACCTATTACCTAGCCCATTATTAACTGGAGGACAAGTTTTATGGAAGAGTGGAATGCAATCTCTTATTACTACTTCCATTATGAAAGTTGAATTTGTAACATGCTTTAAAATCACTGTTTATGTATTATGGTTGCAAAATTTTGTCTTGGAGCTTATTATCATTGACAATATAGCTAGGTCACTAAGAATTTACCATAATAATTTTACAAGTGTCTTCTTTTCTAAGAATAATTACTCAAAGGGTGTAAAACATAAGGATTTGAAGTACTTATCTATCAAATAAGTGTAGAAACATAATATGTCGATTAAGTATATTGATATTGATCTAATGATAACAAATTTGTTAACTAAAGGATTATTGCCCAAAAGATTTTATTTCCATATTGAACATTATAAGCATTATGAACAACTCATTATTATTATGATATTGTGATATGTATATGTACATAAAATTAACTTGCTCATATTATCATAACAAGTGTGAATTCAATTAATGTTATGTTTATGCTTATTTGTTTTTTTTATCACATTATATTGTATACATGCTTTTATTTTGGTGAGATGGCAGATTGTATTTTTTAAAGAAAATAAAATTGAAATTTATAATATTTCACAATTTTAATTATCTTAAGTTGAGTGAGTTATTTAATACATAAAAGAAATCATGTCATTAAACAAATTTGTAACCGACATCACCTGATAATTTAGTCAAGGATGATGACTTGATAATCCAATACATGACATATCCTTATGATTTGTTATTAAATATAGAGATTGTTAGATTATTTTAATAATTTATAATGGCTTATGCAACTTTTTGGTCTGATTTTAACGAAAGCAAGCTTAATATGATGGTTATTAGATTTAAGGATATTATATTTTGAATTTCTCCCCTCCCCCTTTAAAACTAGCAGTTATAAAAAGAGAAAAGTTTTAACATATTCTTAATCATCCAAGAATGAAAAAGCAACCATTTAAATTATATTTTAATTAAAACTTTAAAATTAAAAATTACACTTCTTTGCCAAACTTTTTTTTATAAGAAAACGCCACCACCTGAGAAACATTGAGGTCAAACCCACCAACACCACCAGTAACAAAAGGAAATCAAGCATTTTGGTGCTGTATATCGACTTCAGGCTTCGGTCTGCCCGATCTCTTCCGTTGGCAAAGCAACCTAGAAAACAAAAGACTTGTTTTCATTACAGAACAATTTACTCAAATCTCCTGACTGATGTCTCGTATGTAGTTTATGTAATCCAAGAACTATACCACATTTTCTTTGTTCTCTTCAGGTGTACTTACAGCTGGTGAAGGGATGACTGAACCTGTAGAATGCAGGCAAAATGTTGCTTATAACCTCAGATTAAATGAAGTTATCATTGATTGGAGAAGAAAAAGTCAAAGACTACAGATTCATGAACTCACCTTGGTAAGCTGCAGAATTCCTCTCTGGCTTTTTGATCCTATCCTTTTCCTTCCCTGCTTCTAGTTTATTTGGTTTATGGAGCTTCTTCTGTGACTTATGAGCCACATTATCCCGAACAGATTTTAGATTAGCATTCTTGCTCAAAGATGCCCTTGTCCTGGTTGCTATAGAATGCTTCTGAGCAGTCTCCTTTTTAGCTGATTCTGCTTCTTGAGCAGCATCAGCATTTAAGGATCTGGGTCTTGGTTTCCCGGTCTCAGAAACCTGGACCTGCTCTTGATGGTCTGTAACTGAGATGTTGTAGCTATCAAATAGTTCTGTCACACCCTCCGCTTCGCTGAGTTCATGATGGCGGACATATGACTTAAGCTCATTCCTCATTTGTTGAATTGGCTATATTTAAACAAATAGAACATCAAGATCAACTTCTCCATAGAGTAATCTTCCATTGTGTTAAAGCCTTGCAATTAATACAGTAAGCCTGTGAAGTGTACCTTGCATCCCGCTTCTAAGGCCAGTTTGAAAAAGCCAAGTGAAACAGAGTGCATAGCAGCTGAATCGGAGAGCTTAATTTGCGATAGCCAATATGCGGCTGAAGAGAGTCTGTGTGGTGCTTCACTTTTGGCTTGATCGATGTTTGATGGCTTTGTTCTAGCGTGAGGAATTGGGGTACTATTCAGGGCTGGTTTCGGAACAGGACTGGGGACTGACTGAGCAAGAATAGACAGCCTTCGAGGCGGCTTTGCAGGCTTTTCCTTGCCAGACACATTAAGAACACTCACACGCTTACTCGCAGCTCCAGCTGCGCTTCCACTTCGGAAATTGGGATTACGAAGTATTTCAGTTCTCCAGCAAATATAGTTCATAGACAAAATTTTCTTTTTCAGGGTTTCCAAAGACAAACTTGACGAGTAGCATCACAAAAGTGACATTCATTCTTAGTAAAAAGGGTACTCACCGCTTGGAAGCAGCAGAACTCGACAACTCAACTGTCATCGGTTTCGCCGACTTACATCTCAGCTTCGATTTCCCTGAATGCCATTCAACAGCCAACATAAATCAATTAAAATGACAGGAAAAAAAAGAACAAGATTTTGATTTTTGAAAGCAAAATAAAAAGAAAAAAAAACCAGGAAATGGAGTAGGTATGAGTTCTTGAGCAATGTCCTCCATAGAAACGACTAAGAGCGTGCTCCTTTTTGTTCTTCAACAACTGAACATGACCTCGAATTCCTTATAAAGGAGGAAACAGTTACAGTTTAGGCGGGAAACTCGAATCCTTAAAGATAAGTGGCCTCACATCACATGCCGTACATATTGGTGGTGATAATTGATAAAGAGAAAGTAGGAACTAAGAACTAGGAACGGAAACCTAACAGTCTGGGATGGGGGAGGGTGGGTGATTTTGAATGGGCGCTCATATCGTATGTGGCCCACCCCTTCCCTGCTCTTAAATTTCAAATTTAGGGGGAGCTGTTGTGTACCGTTGATCCTTCAACCATCGATGATTTTTGTGGGCTCTGTCCAAGTTACTTGTGTATCGTTGAACACAAGACTCCGTATTTCTGTCCAAGCAGCCCTTGTGTACATTCTTCATTTTATGTGCTACCAAATTATAAGTTTCTTATGGAAGTGAAAATTTTCTTTATCTTTTATATGAATACTGTGTATTAAATAAAATTTTAAAGAGTTTATTAAATAGATTATATATGTTATTTAAGGATCTTTTGGTTTTATTCTTATTTTTTTCGCTGTAATTTTAAAGTTCTTGTTTTAAATTTTTAGTTTATGTAATTTTAAGGTAACAAAAACTTGTTTAATTGTTAACGTTATATTTTTACACGGATAATAATTATATATTAGATAAAACTTAAAGATAAATTATTTTTAATTAAATAAATTTATTTTCATATCTTATACAATATTTATTAATAAATTATTTTACTTTATTAAAATAAATAATTTAAAACTTAACCTTTTAATTTATAAATTAATATTTATTTTAAATGTTTTTAGTTATGAAATAAATTTATTTTAAATTTATATATTATGAAAATATTTTAAATTTAATTATATTTATTAATAATTTCAAATATAATTTATTTAAATATAATAGAATAGAATTATGAATAATTTAATTTTGCTTTACTAAAGATATAATATTAAATGAAATTATTCATAATTTCAACAAAAAATTGATATATTAAATAATATATATTTAGCTTATAGTAAATCCAACTACGAAGAAAGTAGAGAAAAAGAAAATAAAAATACTTTTTATGACATAAAGAAATCAAAACTTAACTAAAACTTCAAATAATCCGATTTTTTTTTTCTGAATTTAAAATGAAAAATGAAAAATGCTGTCGTTCCTGCAGAATTTATTGGTGACTTAAATTCGGAAACTCAAGACTCGTAATTTCTAACACAAGCTCTTTGAGGAGTCTTACCCTCCTACTAGCATTTCATATCTAGTTTATTAACTGTAACAAAAGAAAAATTAGGAACACTCAATAACTTATAAAATTGAAGTGAAGTGTAATGAGAGCAGCAACTCAAGAAAGTAAAATGGCTAAGAGAGTGTTTGGTTAGTTGGTACGAGAGACGAAAGAAATAGGTAAAAGAATAGAAAAAGATGGTTAATAATATATTATAATTGAATGAATAATATTTTTATATCCTCTTTTAAAGAGAGTAATATTCGGTACCTTTAATACAGTGGAGAAGGGAAGTCATATTTATATTTACGAGGTTTAGATCCAAAACTCAAACTGTGAATAATCATGTGGTTTCCTATATTTGGCATCATTTCGCATCCGGATCTTAGTGTGTTGGAATAAGTACAGACACATGGGGATAGGAATCAAAGCTCCAAGTCATATGCATAGTTGCTCGACACTCAACACCAGTTCCTTGCAAAGAGGGTTTAATGGAATCTTTACGAGTCATCTCCAATTTTGCCACATAATAAACATATTAACTTTTTTTTATAGTTGAAATCAATAAGTGTCTTGAAATTGCACGCACAAGAAAAAAAAAAGTAAAATATTGAATCAATTACTCGACAGAGCTATTACAACTAATAATTTTGTGGATTTGATGTCACTGCTAAGTGGTTAACGCTTCTATCTAATGTTTTAAGATAGAATCATCCCATTCTATATACATATATATCCAACTAGCAAGTCATATTACCTTTTGATTCGCTTTTATTTGTAAGATTTTTTAAATTTTACTTAACCTTCCTAGTGTTCATATTATGGTCCATTTATTACATTAACCTTTACACATGCACACGTAAACGCTCATGCTTCATGTGTTTCCTCCTCTGTAATGGGTAGAGGTGTGGCAACGACTTAAATCAAGCTTTCAGGTCCCTATCCTTCATTCACGATTTTTACACCATTGGTATGTGAAAGACCAAGAGGATAGAAGATTCAAACACAGAGACGCAAGAGGATCTTTGGTGGAGCAATGGCTGGAGGTATTTATTTCAGTTATGCTTCTGTTGCTATATATATATATGGCTAATATGCATGTATCTTCTTACGTAAATGATGTTGCATGAGATGCATGCTATGCCTTTTACATTTGGTATCAGAGTCTCATTATTTCTACCTTGCTTATGAACCATGAGAAGCTTGTTTCTGTTTTGCTCAGTTATTGTTGAGTTTCTGCCGTGAAACATGAACTTGAGATTTTGAATGTTTTGATGTTTCTTTTATACATGATGGACGTTAGAGTCGAGTATTGATACTCCATGAAGCAATCGACGGTGAAGAGAGGAGGGACGACGATGACCAAAGGTGATGGCTTCGGACGTCGCCATCCATGCAACGTTGCATGGATGGTTCTCCAACGTCTCACGCATGTAGTGTAGTCGACGTCGTTCCATCAACGACCCTCATCCATCTTTTAGCGCCATTTTGTACGCCTGTGAGTTGGAGCTCCGTCGGGTTGCAGTCGGGTCACACCCGACGAGGTTGAAGATGACTCTGTCGTTCTTTTTTAATTTTATTAATATTAATTATGTTAATATTAGTAATTAATTAGATTAATCAAGACCTAACCCATTATGTTGTGATTTTAATTATAAAATCATTTTGGTATTAATATTTTATGAAAATATTAATATTTAATTTGTATGTCTTATGTTGGAATTTAAATTTTGACATGCTTATTATAATTGTTTAATTATTTGCACAAATTACTTGTGATTAATTGAAATTTGTGTGTATAATTTTTGTGATCATTATACATGCAAAATTAGATTAAATAGTTTGTGCATTATTATTTGATTTATTTGCATTATTTATTAATTGATGCAAATGTTTAGGCTTTATTTAAGCTTAAGATAATGTGAGTGATTAATATTATTTTAATTAATTGGGGGTAGCCACTAACATCTCAAATTAATTATAATTATATATTTAGTTTTAAGATCACATTAAATCATTAATAGTAATTAATCATACGTGATATGATAAAATCTACTCATAGGAATTTTGTTATATTTGTATGATTAATTAGGATAAAATAACGAACTATATTTCTTAATCTACCAACAGGAATTAAGAAAAGGAACATAATTCAATAGTTTTGTCATACAGTTTTGGATGAATCTAATTAAGAAGAACTTTAGCCTACAGGCAAGTCTTATATCACTAGATTAATCTGTTGAATGCATGATTTACATTAGTAAACTATGAATTATTATTGGTCTCAAATTATATATAACAAGCATATATTTTTTATTTCTTAATTTGCAGTTACTCAGACTGTGAAAATTTATGTTATTAAGTGTGATATTCCCAAATTAAGAGGTGACAACTATAAGGTCTGGAAGGAGAGGATTCTACTTCATTTGAGCTGGATGAATATAGACTATGCTATTAAGAAGGACAAACCACCGAGTACGATTGAGATCAACACTCCAAATGTTGTTGCTCTTTATGAAAAATGGGAGAGATCTAATCGCCTCTCTGTGATGTTCATAAAGACCAAGATATCTGCTGGTATTTGTAATTTTGTCGAACAACATAGTAATGTCTGAGATCTATTGAAGGCCATTGATGAACAATTCGCTACATCTGATAATGCCCTTACTAGGACTTTGATTATTCAGTTGTCATCCTTGAAAATCACTGGGATAAAGGCGTACATGATCATATCATGCGTATGAGGGACATAGCGACTTAGTTGAAAGCATTGGAGGTTAATATATCGGAATCTTTCCAAGTGCATTACATTTTGTGCACTCTACCCCAACAATACGATCCTTTTAAAATCTCTTATAACACACATAAGAACAAGTGGTCGATCAATGAACTGTTGACCATGTGTGTGCAAGAAGAAGAGAGGTTGTTGATGGAAGAGGGCGAAAGGGTGAATTTTACCGTTTTAGGAAAGAAGAGATAGGATAATGTCAAAAATAAGGGAAAGGGAAAAATGTCTCCTCAATTTGATATAAAGAAACTGTCCAAGTGTTTCTTCTGTAAGAAGAAGGGACACATGAAGAAAGATTGTGCTAAATTTGAGAACTGGCTCGAAAAGAAAGGTACTCAAATTTCATTTGTTTGTTATGAATCTAATATGTTAATGTTAATCATGACATATGGTGGATTGATTCTGGTTCTACTATCCATGTTTCGAATACCTTGCATGGTATGCAAAACCTAAGGAAGCCGATGGCAAGTGAACAATTCATCTATTCAGGAAGCAAGAGGAGTTCACCTGTGAAAGCCATTGGCATTTGTAGTTTGATTTTGAGCAGTGGCTTTATTTTGTGCTTGGAAAAGACCTTTTATGTTCCAAATTTCTCTAGAAATTTGATTTTTGTATCAAGAACTGGACCTTTTGGTTTTTCATTTAACTTTTCAGATTCTAGTTTCAGTTTAAGTAATGGATCTAAAGTTATTGGTTATGGTACATTATCTGATGGTCTTTATTCCATTCAGTTACAAAATGATGATGCCTATAATTTGATGCATATCACTGCTGGATTGAAACGATGTGTTGTTAAAGAAGAATTTTCTATGATGTGGCACCGTAAATTAGGACACATCTCCATTGAGAGAATTAAGAGATTAGTAAATGAAGGAGTACTTAATACTTTAGATTTTGCTGACTTTGAGACTTGCGTAGATTGTATTAAGGGTAAGCAAACTAATAAGTCTAAAATGGATGCCAAGAGGATACAAACCTATTAGAAATCATACATACAGATATTTGTTGTTCAGATATGGACACAAATAATCCAAAATACTTTATCAGCTTCATAGATGACTATTCGCGATATATGTATCTCTACTTACTTCATTCTAAAGACGAAGCTTTGGATGCCTTTAAAATGTTTAAGGCTGAAGTGGAGTATTAATGTGGAAAATTGATTAAAATCGTGAGGTCAGATAGAGGTGGAGAGTACTACGGTAGATACACTGAAAGTGGACAAGCGTCTGGTCCTTTTGCGAAGTTTCTTCAGGAACATGAGATTATTGCCCAGTACACCATGCCTGGTTCTCCGGATCAGAATGGTGTGGCAGAAAGAAGAAATTGAACCTTAATGGACATGGTGAGAAGTACGAGGAGTAACACAAAACTTCCTCAATTTCTGTAGATTGAAGCTCTAGAGACGACTATGTATATATTAAATCGAGTTATAACCAAGGTTGTCTCAAAGACACCTTTTGAGTTATTTAAGGGTTAGAAACTGAGTTTGAGGCATATATGCGTTTGGGGATGCCCGTCTGAAGTGAGAATTTACAACCCACAGGAGAAGAAGCTAGACCCAAGGACCATTAGTGGGTATTTCACTGGATATGCTGAAAGGTCTGAGGGGTATAGATTCTATTGTCCATCTCACAGCACTAGAATTGTGGAATCAAGAAATGCAAAACTTCTTGAGAATGACTTGATCAGTGGGAGTGGTCATTTTTAAGAAAAAGTTTTTGAAAAGGGCCATTATGAAGCTCAACCCTCTGGTTCAAGTGATAGATTGATTTTCATACACAACCCTAAAGTTGAAACGGGTGTTGGACAACTAGTTATTGAAGTTCCACAAGCTGTCAATCCCAATCCAGTAGATCAAGTTGTAAATGAGGAACAACCAGAAATTGTTGAGCAACCAGTTGAACAACAGGTTGACCAACATGTTAACCAACAGGTTTTTCATGAGGATGATGATACAATATTGAGGAGATCTACTAGGGTTAGAAGGTCAACAATACCTGGTGATTGTATAGTGTATCTACAAGAGTTAGATTACAAGATTGGAGCTGAAAGTGATCCTGAAACGCTTTCCCAGGCCATGAGTTCTAAGGAATCAGACTTGTGGTACAATGCTATGAAGGATGAGATTGATTCTATGACATCTAATCAATTCTGGGATCTCGTTGAGTTTCCAAATGGTGTGAAAACCATTGGATGTAAATGGGTATTTAAGACAAAGAAAGACTCACGAGGCAACATTGAGAGACATAAGAAACACTTGTTGCTAAAGGGTTCACTTAGAGGGAAGGAATCGACTACACAGAGACTTTTTCTCCTGTATCTAAGAAAGATTCTCTTCGTGTAATCATGGCATTAGTAGCTCATTCTGATTTTGAGTTATATCAAATGGATGTGAAAACTGCGTTCCTCAATGGTGAACTAGAGGAAGAGGTTTACATGAAACAACCTGAAGGATTCTCCTCTAGTGAAAGTGAGCA
>JANZLC010000007.1:19041616-19055608 GCA_026413385.1 Erythroxylum gracilipes | reverse complement strand
TCAAAATTGTTTATGTGTGTTTAACTTCTGATTTTATTGTAGAAAAACGAAAAGTTCAAAGATCTATTCAACCCCCCCTTCTAGATCGCTTACAATTTATCATCAGCTTACCAGCCTATTTGTCACACAATGATCAATGCAAAATGTCTCAATTATAGGCTACTTCATCCAAAATTTTCATGTATCAATTTATCTTATCACTTGGCATTTTTCCTAACCCAAATGTACACCTTAATCCCTCAATTTTTCGATTATACCAATTAATTCCAAATTTACTACTTATGATCAATCAAACCAAAATGCAAGGCATAAACATTTCACGATTTACATCATGAACATTTTAAACTTTTCATACCCCTGAATGAATCAATTAAGTGCATATGATATCTTTGTAATGTGTACAGAATAATAATTTATGTGTGTGTATGTTAATGATATGCAATTCATTAATTCTAATAACAAGCTAAATTTCTAATCCTCAATATGAAAACGGGTTATTACAACTAGCTTAGTTGAAAGCTAAGCCTACCTTGAAATAAGAAATTTGTGATGCCCAGAAAGTTGATGATAAGTTGCAACAACTTGTTTGGCAACTCGAGAAGGAAAACAACTTGACTTCTTTGTGAAAGGAGATGGTGATCTATATTACAAAGATCAATTGTATGTGCCAACTAACGATGACTTTAAGAGAAAGTTATTATTTGAGGCCTATAATACTATCTTTGCAATGCATCTTGGTGGAAATAAAATGTATCAAGATCTGAAGTAGCATTACTGGTGGTCAAGTATGAAAAGTGATGTTGTAGATTATGTATCCAAATGTTTGATATGTCAGTAAGTTAAAGCTGAGCACCAGGTTCTATCTAGTTTGTCACATCCTATTTCGATTCCTCAATGAAAATGAGATAACATTACCGTAGATTTTATCACTGGACTCCCTCTCACTCAGAGGAAGCATGACATTGTATGGGTGATTGTAGATAAGTTCACCAAGTCTGCTCACTTTCTGCCTGTTTGTCCTTATTATTCCTTGGATATGCTTGTAGATATATATGTAAATGAGAAAGTAAGGTTGCATGGGATACCAGTATCTATTATTTCTAATCATGATCCTCAATTTACTTCGAGATTCTAAAAAATTTTGTAAAAGGCTTTAGGTACTCAAGTCAAGTTTAGTACTACTTTCCATCCCCAAACAGATGGACAATTTGAACTGGTTATCTAGATACTAGAAGATATGCTTCGGGGTTGTGTGTTAGAATTCTTGGGAAGTTGGGATAATTATCTTGTGCTGATGGAGTTTGCTTACAATAACAGTTATCAGACTAGCATTTTCATGGCGCATATGAAGCTCTATATGGTAAGAAGTGTAGAACTCTGGTGTGTTGGATAGAATTAAGTGAAAATAAGATAATCGGGCCTGATATTATGAAAGATACTGAAGAAAAAGTTTAAGTTATGCAACAAAGGTTAAAAGTTGCCAGTGATAGGCTGAAGTCCTATGCTGACTTAAAAAGAAAAGATATTAAGTATCAGGTAGGAGATAAGGTATTCTTAAAAGTATCACCATGGAAACATATACTTCGGTTTGGGAAGAAAGGTAAGCTAACCCTATGATACATCGGTCCTTATAAGATTCTTAAGAGAGTAGGACCAATAGCATATCAGTTAGCTCTTCTTGGAGAGTTGGCCAAGTTACATAATGTGTTTCATGTTTTGAAGTTAAGAAGATATCGGTCAGATGATATACATAAGATTCCTATGCAAGAAATTCAAGTACAATTGGATTTGACTTATGAAGAAGGGCATGTGTCTATTTTATCCAAAGAAGTCCGACAACTCAGGAACAAGCAAATACCTTTGTTGAAAGTACTCTAGCAATACCATGGATTCGAGGAAGCAACATAGGAACCAGAAGAGACCATGAGGGCTCAGTATCCTCAACTATTTTGATCAGGTATAAATTTTGACGACGAAATTCTTTTAAAAGGGGGAGAATTGTAAGGTCCCAAATTGTATCCTAGTTGAAATGTTACATATTCATGAAAGTACACGTGTTATAGGTGTTAAAATTATGCTATGATTTGAATGTGAATTTCATATGTCTAGAATTTTTGTCTAATGGATTATACTTAGTGATTTGGAATTAATAGCCACCTAATTGAGGTATTAAAATGTACATTTGGACTAGGAAAATTGTCAAGTAGCAAGTCATATTGGTACATAAAAATTAGAATGACTAAGCCTATGAGTTAGTGACATCTGGCATGGCTAATGCATTGACATTTGCCAGCTTTGGTTGAGTGACAAGTGGCCTAATTGAGTTGTGGCATTTGGCAACATGATAAGAAGACAAGTGGCTTACTCCTATGTTTGCCATGTAGGTCACCTCATGAAAGGACATATGTCCCTTCAAAGTTAGGACACCTTGCAAAGCAAGAGCTGAATCACTCCAGCTCATTTGGTGTTTCTGCTGCCTTCTCACTACGCTCACCACCAAAACCTCTCACTCCCTCTCAACTTCTGGAATTTTGCTTGATTTTGGATTATCTTCACTTGGAATCTTTGTAAGTTACTGTATCAAGAAGTAGGTCTTGCTATTTTCTGTGTTATTGTTGTGTTGGCATTGAAATTTGCACCTTGGTCGAGGAGCTAAGTTTGGTTGCTTAGAAGACTAGTTGGCTTGCTTCTTTGGAGTTGTTATTTGAAGTTAAGAAGGTAAGGGAATGCTAAACTTGATTTCACATTATAATATGAAATGTTCAATACTTGAATTGAATAGAATATGTGTTAAGATGACAATAAATGAATATTGGAAAAATGATCCTTGTATGATAACTTCTAGTTTAGTTTTGATGTACGGAAGATATTGATTTGTAAGTTACTTAATGAATGATTTTTGAATTGGTTTTGGACATGAATTTGATATGGCATTGAAGCATGAATAAGGTGGAATTGATGCAATATGGTGAAGGGGTGTTAAATGTGTATGAAGGAGTTAAGTTTTGGAAGCAGTTTGACATAGGGTGAGGAAGGTGAAAAACTTGGTTTTGTGCAATTGTTGACATATATAAGGTTAGGGCACTTAGTGATGGTTTAATTAAACTTAATTGAGGTTGAAAATGAACCTAAATGATGTTAGATGAATTGAGTAGAAGGTAATTTAGTTATGGACTATTAATTGAGGTAATAACTTAAAGAATGTGTGATTAATTAATTATATGTCTAATGTTAAAATGTATAGTATGTTCAAGATGAATGTGTTCTTATGTGATGTGAGTTGGATATGGATGTTTATGATTTGGGAATTTCTATGATGTTATGTAATATGTAATGACTTAATGTTTCATTGATATATTGATGCAAATGCTTATGTTTATAAGGCATATTGAGTTTGATCAAAAGGGGGTGAATATGTTCAATTTGAGAAAAAATGAAATAAAGACATATGTTATACACTACATTATTTGCTTGTGATTCTAAAATTTGAAATGGATTGTTTTAAAATTGTTAAGTCCTAGTCGTAGGTAAGTAGGCATGCCTAAAAGGATCTGCAGCTGCTCCTGTCACACTTCGGTGTCTCCTGATATTGACACTTCGGTGTCTCCTGATATCGAAACTTCAGTGTCTCCTAATATTTAACACAATAGTATCTTCTGATATTGAGACATAAGTCTCTCCAATTCTGTGATACCAATCATGGTATCTTTTATTTTAGTCCCGTTACCCACTTCTGTAAAAAGGATTACCAGACTAACCTAGTTTGCATTTTGATACATGTTCGATTCTGTTATAAACAAGTTCTGATCTGAAATAAGATAAATTCGAATATGATACAAGATGAATTCCGATCTGATACAAGTTCTGATCTGTTTTGACACAATTATGTTCTATTTTGAGACTTGTGCATTCTGTTCTAAAGCAATGACATTCTATTTTGATATTTATATGTTTTGTTTTATACTAATGAATTATAAACTGTTCTGAGACACGCAATGTTTGGGTTACTCTTAAATATGAATAACTAAAGACTACTTATGATATAATTAGATTATGAACATATAAATGTTAGATGACTGTTAGAAACAGTCGTCATTATGTATCCTATTTAGTTATTCCTCATTAAGCTTTATAATTAGCACGATGGTTTTACCTTCTTGTAGGTTTTGATATAAAGGTTTAAAAATTAGGACAAAGACAACCGCAGTGGCCAAGAAGATTGTGTTTTGTTCTGGAAAAGTTCAGTTTGTTTTTTAGTTGAATTTAATGTAATGAGACATACTGGAATTTGTATTTTATGCGTGTATGGCTTGTAATAACTATAGCACAGGTCATAATTGGATTTATGGTATGTATTTTGACAAGTTTAATATGTATGATGTATATTATGTTTTGTTTGTAAAATAACTCCTAATGGATTGTATTGTTTGTTTGCTTGAGTTTCTGGAAATGCATGTAAGGGATTGTTTGGTAAGTTTTGGATTATTTTGGTTATGTTTACAAATTGTACATAATACGTATCATTATTATTAGTGACAAAGATCTCTTTTTTTTGCAATTTTTGGCAAGATTTCTTTAAAATTCATAGTGTTTTATTAGCTTCGTCCTCTACTTATCATTCTCAAACAAGTCAATTAGAGGTGTTTAATCAAACTTTGTATAAAAAATAGGTGTTTTCAATAATGTAATAAGTTATTGTCTTTAGGATTTTACTCCTCCAATTTATATTCCTTATTAGGCTAGTGATTCTAAAATGTTGATGGTGGATCAAATGTTAAAAGTTATAGAGACTACTATTCAGTTAATCAAATCTCATACTACATGTGTTTAGAATTGTATAAACCAATAGACAAACCAAAAATAGTATGATCTTTTTTTTTGCAATGGATGAATGGGTTCGTCTTAAGTTACACCCTTATGGTCATCTTAGTTTGTAGTATAAGGGGAATTATAAACTTTCTTTATTTTCGAACATTTAAAATTTTACAATTTATTGATCCAGTAGCTTACAAACTTAAATTGCTAGAGAGCATTAATACAACTCAATAGGGAGTTAAAGAAGAAAGGATGGGACACTCAGATTATAAAGTAGGGAACTGAAGATTGATGCAAGATGGGCAAAATGGTCAACAAGGACCCAAATGTTTATATCAAAATTTGAATTAAACCTTATCATTTCAACTCGTTCAAAAACGGATCCTATGATTTTTGTAAACATGTAAAAATAACCTTGACTAACTATTTTCATTAAGCCTCCATCAGGAAAAAAAAACCCCCAGTGAACATATTTTTCTATTTTTTGTATTGGCCCATTCCACATTATTATCCTACATGACCAAAGATTCAAGGAATTGGAAATTTTCATAGCCAAAAGGCCTAATATTTACACCAAAATTTAAGTTGAATGACAACATTTCAGAGCATTCAAATTAAACCCTAACGTTTACAAAACGTTCAAAACAAACCTTACTTGGGCAAAAAACCTGATGGAGTTTAGCCTACATCAGTTAAATGCCACGTGACATTTTTTTACGTGATTTTTTTAAGTTTACATATTAGTAAGACTCACTCTTACTAATTTTCCATTTTTATTTTAAAATAGAAGTGGTTCCTATAATTATATAAAAAGCACCGTTTCTTCTTCTCTTTGATGAATTCACTGTTCATCTTCTTCTCCTGTTCGCACAGTGAACGTTCATAACTATTTAACTTCAGTTGTTGTGACCTACAATATTAGGAGTTATCAATGGAATTGCTCCAAACCCTATTCAACTCTCTGAGATGTGTAACCACTTAGGAAATGTCATGGGCTGACCCTCATGGCTGCTTGTAATTGATTTTGCTATTAAAGCAACCTTTCGAGATGTTGCTTTTGTGGTAAGAATAGTTGAACTACATCTATTTCAACTCTTATTCTTGCATTATAACATGTCACTTGGAACTCATTCTAAAGCATTGTGCAAGTTTTGGAAGAACAAAAGGTACATCCAACTAGAGCCAAGGAGCTGGGTTTTTTATTCAGGTATCCTTATGTGAAAGATGCTCTTAAAGCTATTCCCTCATGAAGACTACATAAGTAAACAACCTTTGATACTACGTTTTGGTTTGAGGATCATGTTTCTCCCAAATGTGGAGGCATTTAGAGATTAAAAGATGGAATTCTCACATCTTCGCACAAATCATGAGTTAGTTTGACCTGTTCAAGTCAGCAATTCCTACGTGCGACTAAAATTTTTTATTTTTCTGCCAAATGCTACATGTCAATCATTTATATGTAACCTCATCATTTTTTTTTCTACTTGATAGAGTTCGGTCACATTTGACATGATGAAATGCGTATCATTTCTTTTTTCACAGTCATCTTATCTCTCTAACACGAAATAATACAACAATATTAGAAAGAGTTTTCAAGAGAAGATGTTACTAACCCACTTCATCTTTTGATATTGAACCCTTTAGAAAAGTTAATGGTGTCTGTTGCTAAATAGTAAAATCAACCCTTTAAAGAGTACTTCTTTCCTTTGAAGGCTTGGAATTTTGGCTCCTCCTTTTCAGATTCTTGCTTAGTTTTTTTTCAGGTTCCTACCTATTAAAGAAAGAGTTTATTTGAATCACACCAGAGAAAAAAAGGGCAAAATAATAGACCAGAAGTCCTATTAACATCATTTTGATATTGTTAGGAATCTGATTCATAGTGATGGATGGTAGAAGAAAAAGCACCTTTTGGCTTTCTTTAGGAGCATGACTTACATTTGATCCAAACATAAGTTTTCCCTAAGATTGGCGTGAACTTGATCCCATTAACAACTGCCTATTGGTAACAGAAGGTTGCTTATCCTTAAGCCCAGGTGAAGAAATTGGTGGAGGCTAATATGTCAAAGGTTTTCCATCCAAGCGTCGTCTTGCTCTTGTAAATGGACTAAATCTTGAATCTATGTCGATTGGAACCTCTTTAACTACAAGATTGAAAGAAAGTGTTCTTTGAGAAAAATGAAATGGATGAAACCAGGCTTGCCTATCGACATCCAATACCACCCTACCCCATCCCCTGGTCCTATTTGGAAAGGAAGCAACTTTTAGCATAATAAGAGCTTTTCCACAATGAATGCTAAGTTATAGAGACTAACAACTTTTAGCATAAAAGGAAAAGCTCCAACCACTCCACAATGAATGGGAAGTTATAGAGACCAAACTTATAACACAACAAGAAAACTCGAGAGGTCTAATGAGTATCAAGATCTGAATACCTAGAATAAAAGATGCTTCACCAAGGTCCTTTATATCAAAATTATTGGCTAAAAGTTAATTAACCTTATGCAACTGGTTAAGTCATTAGATGCGAGCAAGATATTATCTACCTACAAAAGTAAAAAGATAACATTTCTCTGCTTGACCTTATAGTACAAGCATCTTTCAACTTTATTGTCCACGAAGCCAAAAGAGGTCACAACCTCATTAAACTTAAGGTACCACTGTCTGGAAGCTTGTTTCAAACTATATATTGATTTTCTTAGTTACAAAATTGTCAAGCATTTCTTAATCCTGAAATCCTTTAATTGTTCCATATAAACCTCCTCACAAAGGTGGTTAGGAAAGCAGTTTTAGCATCCATTTGATATAGCTCCAATACATAAACTTTACCTTGAATATCCTTTTTGGTCTTAAACAGTTGTCTACAACTGTTGAGATTGCAATGTTAAGGCAAATCAACTAACTCCTGTACCTTGTTATGTTTATGGATTGCATCTCATCATTCATTGCATCTCACCACAAATCTGCATAGAACCGACTTATAAAAAAAGTAACTGGATCTACGACATGTCTAACATCATAATCCTATTCTCCCAAATAGACTATGTAATTAGATGGAATAGCAGGTCGTCTCACTTTAGTGGATCTTCGCAACTTCACTGGTTTTTGTACTTAATGAAACCTTGTTTGTATAAGTATAGGTTCATGTATTTGTACTGACACAGTATTAAGACCTTGATCTACTGGATCTAACTATATGAGTGGCAAATATAAAATTAATGTAGTACCTATCCTGCTATCATCTGAAGGGTGTAAAGGACCATCCTCATCAAAAAAATCATATTTCATAAACTTAGCTGTTTACGATTCCACTATTTTAGACTCTCCTTCTATTAGTGTATGCCCCACAAACTAAATATAGAATGTACTGTAATTTATCAGTTGTGATTCAGGTAATGTTGGACTTCAACCTTATTTAATATTAGGTATTATAATGTCTTGCTAGAGACCATTTACAACTTGTGGGCCTAAAATAAGCTTGGGCCTACCCCTAATATTAAAAAAGCCTACAGTGTCGCTCACTAAAAGACTGAACATTCATTGGGCTTTAATAGGATTTGGGTTTTTGGGCCTTAGGGTTTTACTATATATATAGATGTATAGTATGACTTTATTTGAGTAAGACTCATAAAAAGAAACCCTAGTGCCATCATCCTCCTCAACTAATAAAGAGAGAGGGGTCCTAAGAGTAGTGTTAGCACACCAAAAGCATCGGTTTGGTCTCGCGAGGGTGTGGATACTAGTAGAGATGCGATATTTGACGTGCTCTTCTAACACTATGAGCTTCTTTGCTATTTATGCTGCGAAAGGTATAATCTGATATCAATTTGATTTCGATGTTCACATCGGTCTTGATGCTTTGGATTTGCAAAATTATGGTAAATATTATTGCATGCTGATAGTCTGAAAAGCTATATGATAGTCTGAAAAGCTAACACCTTCTCTACAGTAGAATTTGTAGCATTTAAAGTGGTCAGGATATCCAACTAAATAGCAACGAGTAGAACGAGCATGAAATTTACTTTCAAGGATTATATAAGCATACCTCAATAGGGCAGCCTAATACACGAATATGTGCAAGACTAAGCTCCCACATTTTCCAGATCTCAAAAGGCATCTTCGGCACTGACTTGCTCGAGACTATGTAAAGGACATACAATGTCGTCTTGGCTACTTCACCCCAAAGATAATAGGGTAGATTAGTCCGGCTCTACATTGACCTTATCATATCGTTTAAGGTGCATTTACACCTTTTGGCCACACCATTTTGCTCAGGACTACCTGACATTGTGAACTGAGTTACTAATCCACAAGATTCCACATATCTTGCAAACGAGCCCCTTTGTTGTCCTAAAACCTCATGGTTATCATAATACTCTCCCCATGGTCAGATTTGACAATCTTGATAGATTTTCCCAATTGGTTCTCAACCCCAGCCTTAAAGATCTTAAATTTCTTAAGAACTTCAAACTTTTCCTTAAGTAACAACACATAACTATAACAACAATAATCATCAATGAATGTCAGAAAATATCTAGAATTGCATAAAGTAAATGTATAAGGTCCTTTAATTTCCATGTATATGAGATCTAATAAGTCAGATGCTCAAGTTGACCCATTTTTCTTTATTTTAATCAACTTACCTTTGTAATAATCAATACATGTTTCCAGACCCTCAAAATCTAAAGTTGGGAGACTGTTATCCTTTATCAATCTCTCAACTCTCTCTAGAAATGTGGCCTAAGCGTTTGTGCCATAACACGTATAACTTTTCTTTAATCAGAGGTATCTTTCGAGTAACAGGTTTAGCAATATATGAAGAAGCATACAATCTCATGAGAGTTAAGACACATTTTATATAATCCATATAACAAGAAAGCAGTACCAATATGTTTTGCAATGAAGGATAACTATACAACAAAAGCATCAATAACAAAATGATAACCTTCTTTGTCTAACACTAATACAGAGATCATAATTAGTCAAAAAGACAGTTTATAAAATGTTTCCTGTAATACAGAAACAAACCCTATATTGAGGTTTAAACATACATCCCCTACATACATTACATTATCTTCTTCATCGTTGCCAACCATTAATTTCTCCTCCCCTTTTGTTGGCTTTTTTCTGGATATGAACTCCTGAGAGTTCATGTTTTTCCTTCCAAGCTTTAAACTTTTAGCGGTCGGACTTTTTATGTCCCTTCAACTTATAGAAGAAGCATCTCATACTTTTAACATCCTGCAGACCCTTAGCAATACTAGTCTGACCAGTATGCATTTATGGAGAGAATTTGAATTTCTTACCTTTAAACCTTTGGGGCTTAACCTTTTCCTTTCACTTGGTTGCTAGGAGGACCTTATGAGCAATATTCTTTAACTTCTTCTCTTTGACAACACATTGGGAAATCAAAGCATTGATGTCCCAAATCTCATCTTGCAAATTATACGTTGTCACTAGAATACTAAACTCTAGAGGGAGTGTGTTCAGAGCCTAGTTGCAACATCCCACTACCATAGAGTATACACCCAAAATCCAAAGGATATTCAAATACATATCCTACGATAATGGTATGTTAAAGCAACCACATATCCAACTTACTCACAGCATCATCTAATATAATTAAAAGTCATCAAATTAAAAAAAAATATTCCTTGCATTCATTGTCAAAAACTCACACTGTATTCATTGAAAAAATATTTACAATCCTTATACAAGTTCTAGATAAGAAACTACAAAAATATAAGTTACAACTCTTCTGATGTCAGCTGACAGACCTTTGAGCCATAACTTAATCCAAAAGGTTCCTTTAGTCAAGTCTTAGAAACTAGGTCTCTTGTCTCGTACCTGAAAAGCCACGTTGCAATTTTTATGAGTTTTGCGAACTCAATGAGTGAACCATCATTGATGATTTCACCCAAGTCAAATACACAATAATCACATTTTTCACATATCAGAACACGTATAATCCATCACATTATCATGGCATGTCATGTTATCATCGCAAATTCAGAATAGATATATACAAATATAGATGTATATGAGACTCCAGATTCGTTATTATTGTTGTGAAAGAGTACTTTTCAGATACAGATACAGATACTGGCCCATTGGGCTCAGTCAAAATCAGAAATCACGAAGCAAAGCTCTACGTGCAGAATACTGATCTTAAAGCTCTTTCAAACTGGCTACTATGATCACAACGCCTTTATCTGAGCATGCTTCTTATGAAATGCATCAAATACAAAATATACCATGTAAAGTAGTCATTGATGATGCACAGTCAGAATCTCATAGTTATCGGACCTAAGTCTGACATTCAACTTTCGTTGAGTATACAAATAACATTCAGAATTTAGATGCAAATAGAACACTTCTAATACATTCCCGAATATCAATCTCCTCAGACCATTAAAGTTCGGAATTCACAAACAAATCACAATCAGTTCAATAATTGGAAGTCAAATAAATCAAATCAATCCTAGGAAAAATCATCTAGGTTGACTCATAGTAGGCTCCAATATGTTATTGCTTGGATGGTCCGACAATGTCTGACTGGCGTCCAATGTGCTCCTATATATCATACAAAACACATTTACATATATCACACTTTTGCATAAATGTATAAGTATTCCTTTATGCACATCTAAGTATATAAAATATGCACAATACATGTTCATGACAATCCTAGGTATTACTCTATTATTCTCGTCATGTAAACATTCATATATCAAAAGTCACCTAAGTATAATTTGTGCTTAGGCTTATACCTCAATAAAACTGTTAGAATCACCATTCATAACTCATTGAATCATTTCAATTTTTTTTCCAAAAACTGACTTTTAGGTTTACTGTTCTTGATCATTTAGATGATACAAATGAAGTAATTTGATAATACTCTCTTTTATAAAATTGTTCTCCTATATCTTAAGTTTTTAATGACACAAAGATCATTCAATTTGGTTTAGTAATCTGAAAGTTATACTCAATTTACTTTGGACTATTCTTGGAACTATAACTGTACTCTGTATTCAACTTCAATTCAGATTTTGTAATTCTTAAAGACAGAATTAAAATTCGATATCTTCAGACAATTTGTAGCCACATGTCTCTTGTTCAAGTTAAATTAAGAATAATTCCATTTGGATACTTACGGATCAAAATATAGTCAAAATACCGAAGTATGTTTTGTGAAATCATCCCAGCTATCAGATTCTAGTACCCCTCACATTTTCATCTTAAATCCATTAACCTAACTAAATTAAGTCGTACAGCCGTTCATTATAACACATTTAAGTCCACGCCTATGCACACCAACATAATGCACAGCCGTGCACCTTAACGTACAGCTGTGCACACCCAGCCCAGATTTTTCCTCATCATTTCCATCCCCATTTTATCACTCAATCTCTCCCAAATGATTTCAGATGGCTAAGATTTTTGGTGGGGACACAGATCAATATGTTATGAGTCTATTGGTTCAAGTATCATGTCAATTGGATGTCAGGTGAAGAAGTTATAGCAAAAAGATGAAAGGATGTTCAGAAAACCATTTTCCTTTAGAAAGCTTCGGGGTCACGATCGTGCCTTTTCAAACCATCCTGTGAAGTCGCGATTGTGCTGAAGCACAATCGTGCTTTCAAACTTTTTCAGCGACGCCGCGATTGTACAGAAGCATGATCGTGCATCCTACTTCTTCTTCTTCACCAAACTGCGATTTTCTTTCTCCTTCTTTTTCCATTGTTTTCCAGATTTTCACATTCCACTCTTATTCAACCAACACATAAATCATCTATACTTCTTCCCTTTCGGTTCAACTCAACACAAATAAATCAAAATCCAAGATTTAAACTTAAACATCAAAACTTCGATTCTTATGCGTGCAAATTTCAGTTTCTGCAATTTTTTTCCTCTATCTACTTTCATCTGATACATATTTCCATCTTTATACTTTTTTCCTTCATCAAAAACTTATCATTTTATCAACTTTATACCACGACTTCACCAAATCTTCATTTCATATCATTAAACTCATTTAAATTCATTTCTATTAACACATCACATATTCACTCATGAACAGTACCCATATGTGTTTTTCTCTAAACCAGAATAGAGTATATACATATTCCTACATCAACTTTCGTGAACTTTTTGCATATCAAAATAGAACCTATTTCATTATGGACAACTTCTTATTTCACAAATCTTTCATCTGATTCATTCATCGCCGAAACTACACTTCTCAAACCACTCATGAATAAATTCATGTACAAAGTGAAAACATCAACAACAATTACTTACTTGATTCAGCTATCCTTCCCAGTAGTAAGAGTAACTCAATTACACACAAAGTTTTAATATTGGTAAATGAAGAACATAAAAGAGAATTTCGGTTTTGAGTGTTTCTTCATAGTAAAGAACAAAAGCTACGGTAATCTCTTCCTAACCAAAAACATAAGGTACGTGTATTCTTTGCATGTCTTACACTTATCACTCAAATAAATCTGCCACTTATCACACTGCAATTGGTCCATTATTCAATATTTTTCCCCTAGTCCAAAAATACTCCAATTTTTTTAGAAATTTCCAAAAATTTCAAAATAATAATTATTGCACTCCAATTAAATTTTCAAGACAATAAAATCCACATTCCCATTAAAAATCAATTTTAACCCGAAAAATGTCAATGAATGCATGTACAATCATATCAATGTGCAAAAATCAACATGCTCGTGTATGTGCATGCCATATTCAATTTAAGCATGATATGTATTTTCTAGTTTCTCAGAAATTTCTCATAATACACTATTATAGCCTTAACATGGGTAACGAGACGTTACACTAGTGAACTATGTAGGCATCAGGAATTGGAGGATTTAACACCTTCAGCTTACTCTAGGTATGGACTATCCTGATTATGTATTGTTTCACTCCCTTTGTTCCAGTATACCTGTAACACCCCACTCTCGAGTGACCCGAACCCGATATCGTTGGTGATATCCGAGTCTGTGCCCCGCGAGGGTGGCGTACTACATCAGTCGATAACAATCGGTATATATATTTTTTTAACAACATTCATTCCACGTTAGCGCGGCAAACACAGTAGACAGTAGAAAGCATTTGCAGTTATAATGATTACTAACAATATTATATTTTACAGCAACCATGAAGTTAACAAAC